>OY282516.1:12643725-13146225 GCA_958296145.1 Hydrotaea cyrtoneurina
ACACTAGAGAGGGTCGATATTAGGGTTACCGGGAGAAGAGTAAAAAAAAAATGTTTGGAAACTAAAAAGTTTTAAAAGTAGCACGATTTTGGAAGACGACTTCCGATCCAACAATACAAAATATCAAATTGAAGGTAATTATGTGCGCCAAAACATTTTGTGAACATTAACTTAACTGGTAGCTGAGAAAATGCTTTAGAAAATATTTATTCATTTATTTGTAAAAAATATATTATAATAAATTACACGTGCAACGAGGCCAGTGAAACGAAAATAATAAAGCTACATAGAAAGAATTTTCCGTAAGCATTTTTAAAAATATTTTTTTTCCGACTTCAGGACCTTAAAATGCACCAGAAACAATTACAAGCTTCCCTTGGATAAAAGCGGTAATAAAGGGTGTTTTTTATTGGGGTATAGAACTTTAAGTTGGCATCACTTTTTTAACTGGCGGCCATTTTGTCAGCTGTCAAGTGATTAATATTTAGTTTGGTTTGCCATTTCATCATGAACAGGTTGACAAAAGAACAACGCTTGCAAATCGTGCAAATTTATTTCGAAAGTAATGGTTCAGTTCGCGAAGTTCACCGCAAGCTCCGTCCATTTTATGCCATTACATCCACAAAAACTGACTGTTTGGTGTGCTCTATGGGCTGGTGGAGTCATTGGGCCATACTTCTTCCGAAATAATGCTGGAGAGTCAGTTACCGTTAATGGAGACCGGTATAGAGCCATCATAACCGACTATTTTGTTCCCGAATTGGATGGCATGAATGTGGATGAGTTGTGGTTCCAACAAGTGGTTGAAAATTGGACCTGTAGAATTGGCTTTATTCGAGCCAGCCGCGGCGGCCACATGCCCGAAATCATTTTTTAACATTAATGGCATAAAATGATCCTTCCAATAAAGCCAAATTGATGGACATTAAAACGATTTTCTTGTGTTTTATTTCAATTCGAAGTTCTATACCTCAATAAAAAACACCCTTTACATAGTGTGATTAATCGACCAAATTATTTGGCAAGCTAGTGCAGTGTACTCTCTCCTTGCGGACACCTCTCTTAAGCGGTCATCTCTCATAACCGAACACTTTTTTCAGTACTCTTGTGTACTTCTCTCAGTCCCTTAGATGTCCGCTTATGAGAGAGTACACTGTATATTTCATGGGCCATAAATTAATATTTTTTTATAAAGTGTGTTTGTAAATTGGGCTATTTTTCGTAATTATTTGTGGGGGATTTTTTAAAATATAAAACCGCAAAAAAATTAAAAATGGTCAAAAAAAAAAATTTGACCAAATTTTTGGAAAATATTTCCTATGTAATTTGGCCCAAAAGTTTTCCATAGAAATTTGGGCCAAATTACATAGGAAATATTTTCCAAAAATTTGGTCATTTTTTTTTTTTTTTTTGGACCATTTTTATTTTTTTTCATTTTATAGAAATTTGGGCCAAATTACATAGGAAATATTTTCCAAAAATTTGGTCAAATTTTTTTTTTTTTTTGACCATTTTTATTTTTTTTCATTTATATTTTGGGCGTTTTTGAGTTATTTTTCCTATACCCTTCGAAAATATATCCAGCGTTTTGAGTAATTATCCAGGGAAGGCAATTAAATCAATCGACATATGTATAAGCGAGAAAGGTAAGTAATCATGAAGGCAATTAAGCGGGAAATACTGTAAACGGGACCACGTATTCCACCCGCCGGTAGTGGAACACATGATTCCCGATTTTAACGCAGCTGAATATTATCTTTGAAGTTGTTGGAAGCAAGAATGATAGAAACAAAGCTTACGCCATCCCGCGCAAAGAAAAAATGTTCTGCGCTGATTGATCAAATGACGTCATGCGTAGTGTATTCCTATTGGCGGATAGTCAAAGTGGTTTCAATTGCAGGGTTGCCAACAATAGTTCTTACGCTGTATTTCAATCTGAAACTTGTCACTCGTTGTACATACAAATAGAGTTGGCAACCCTTGCAAGGGACAAACTACGTCATCTAACGGGAAATCATGCGCATGGCGTAATCTTTCTCTCCATCATTCTTGGTTGGGATTGAAGAAATCTTAGGCTCTGGAAGCTCTTAATGAAATTATCCGAAAAGAGGGAGAGCAAATATCGCCCGAGGTTCTGGCGAATGAAAACTCAATAAAAAGAGAGCAAACAGTTATCCGGAAATCCGGCTCCCACTTTACTGAATGCCCAAAGAGGCTACACAGCTAGAAAAAATGGTATGAGAAATTGTACACTAGAGAGGTATCGACTCTATCACACCCCACACTCTGCCGCAGTATTTCGTATTTAATGTTAAAAAACTGGGGAATTTATTATCGCTAAAGTTTTTAAAAAATATCGAGAAATAAAAATATAACATCAGACTCCGAGCTGGATTTTTATTAGCATTTACCAAAATAGAAAAGTTCCTTGAAAATCTTGCTTGTAATTTGATAAGAACAGATATTTCACTGGGATCATTTCCATCGTGTTTGCATAAGAACAGGTATTGGCATAAAAATCGACCAACTCTAATAAACCAGGCATAGTTCGATAGTTTCCCCCACCCTGCCGCCACAATTCTTGACAAATCCCTTTCATACATAAAAAATAAATACAAATTATTGATAGCGTACAACAACAACAGCAACGCACACATAACAAAACTCGTCATTCATGGTCGCTTATCATAACCCGTGTAAAGAAGCAGCCAAAAAAAAAAAAACTTCCATTTTCGGCGCTAGAAAATCAAAGTTAATGCACTCTTCACTATCACTTGTGGCTATTGCCTCATAAAGAAAACATTGTCAGTCCACCGTTACCACCAAATAACCAGTAGACGCCATGGACATCCGACCATTGCCGGAGGCCTTGCAAAAACTGGCCATAGAGGAGCTGAACGAAGATCCCAAACAGATACAAAGCGATTTGCAAGCCCTCAAGGCGTGGATCCAACAGCAGCCCCATTTGAGGGCGCGCACAAATGACCAATTCCTGATTGCCTTCCTGCGAGGTTGTAAATACAGTCTGGAAAAGGCTAAACAGAAATTGGAGAACTATTATGCGCTGCAACAGAAATATCCTGAATTGCTGAAACGTCCGAATCTGGAGGATGCGAAAGTTCGGCAGTTGCTAAAACTTGGGTAGGTTTTGTGGATCTAATGTCCTCAATGAGTGAACTATTTCAAATGGGTGTTGTATTTCGCAGTATCATTTTGTATCTGCCGCAACCGTTGACCGAGGTGGGTCCCCGAGTGGTTTTGGTAAGAAATGGCGCCTACGACACCAATGAGCATTCGTTTGCCGAAATGGCCCAGCTGCGTCAACTGTTCCAGGACATCGTACTCCTGGAAGATGATTTGGCCATTGTTGGCGGCCTCGTCTTCATTATGGATTTTCATGATGTCAGTGCGGCACATCTGTTTCAGGTGAATCCGGGCACCATGCGCAAAGTTTCACAGTATTCGGAACTGGCCATACCGCTGCGTGTCAAAGCCTCGCACTTTATCGATACACCCACAGGATTTGAGCCCGTTTTCAATTTAATTAAACCTTTATTATCCGAAAAGATTCAAAATAGGGTAAGTTCTGAGACCTTTTAAATGTAGGCAACGTCCCATTTATCTGTTCTACATTCGTAGATGTTTGTCCATGGCTCTAAACGTGAGGAACTGTACAAAATCATTCCCAAAGATATTCTGCCCAAGGAGTATGGCGGCAATAATAAGAGCCTGCAGGAGATTATTGACTACTGGGAGGAGAAGGTCCTGTCGTATGCGGAATATTTCAAGGAGGATAGCCAGTACGGTGTCGATGAGGAGCTCAGAGTTAAGCCCGAGGAGAACGTGCCCGAACAGTCACTGGGCTTGGTGGGTTCGTTCCGCAAACTTATTGTGGATTGATGGCGAGAAGAACAACCAAAAACAAAAAATATATGTATTTAAATAATATTGTATGCTAGGCAATAAGATAGTTTCATAAATAAAGCGATATTAAAGCATTCAGGCAATAAATTATTACTGGAATACAAAAAAAAAATGACTGACTAAATTAATAGATTTATGAAATAATTTTAAATTTGAGACCGCAATGACGATGGATTGATCACCAAGCTAATTGGTGCGAAATCTTTGCAGAACCATTACCACATCTACCGGATATACATACAGACGTCCCCAGCCTAGTAATGTCTTTGTCTTAAATAGCGTAACTATCGAACATAATCTAGAGCGTACACGTTCTAAATCACATGCCATTTTAACCAAACGAAGGTTTCTTCCACGATTTTCTATGAAATCTCGTTTGCAGTCATACGAATACCTCACCAAACAGACACAAATCTGTTAGTCTGTTAGACCTCTTTGCAGAAGTGGTAGTACATCTGCAAACTCCAGGTGTCACTACGTCTCCCTTAGCAACTCCACGTTTTGTGTGTAGAAAAAGCTACAGCTGCTCTCTGTTGGAAAAATCTGCATATAACTTACGTTGTGCGCCCTCTAGATTGTCTTTTTGTAACCACGGAATCAAATGTTTCCATATTACTCAAGCGGAAACAATTTAAACAGTTCCCGGTATCCTCCCGCTCGAAATATGAATTCTAAAACTTTTTCAAAAACGAGTTTTATAAAATCACCAAGTGAACTTTCCACCGTCAAAAGATTTGTAGGGTGTTATTTTGGTATTCAAAGACAAATGTTTTTTTTTTTAGATAAATGAGGAATAAATAGGAAGGTATGCCGTTAATAATGAAAAAAAGAACATCAGCCAAATGGCCATCACGACCATGCTTACAGGACCATATCCTTTTCATGAAATTGTCCATAACCAAATCTCAAAGTGGCTGCCTTATATCCTCGATAGCCTTACCAATTCTATGTTTGAGGTCTTGAATCGACGCTGGTCTGTTGGCGTAGACCTTATCCTTCACGTGGCCCCAAAGGAAGAAGTCGCAAGGTCTGAAATCACAAGATCTCGGTGGCCAATTGTAATCACCATTTCGGGAGATAACACGTTTCGGAAACTTTTCCCGTAAAAGAGCAATGGTTCGTAGCGCCGTCTTGTTGAAAGTAAACGTTTTCCAAATTAATGTCATAGTTCCATTTTTAGTAATGGCGTAGTTTCTATTGTCAAATGTCAAAGAATAAAAGCTTCAAACCCCTGTAGTTGATCATAAGAAGGCACTCCTGAGTGCGTCACAGATTTGCAAAACCTACATAAGCCAATGTGAAAAAATGTACTGCAAGAATCCATTTTTTTTTAGAAAGCCTTAAAGAACAACCCTAGTTTTCATAAAAAAAAATACATAAACAATTTTTACATTTTTTTTTTAACAACGGTTGGTAAAGCTGTTTTAGTGGTGTCGACCGGTGTTGTAGCAGTGTGTGCAAACTCAGGTTCGCATCCCGGTAAGACCATCAACATGTTCCGTTGCCATATCGTCAATAACAGCCAATACAAGTAGGAGACTAAAACTGGTATAGAAAAAGCCTTAGTCGTGAATTTTTTAAGAAATTACTTAATTTTGTTTATGTATTGTTGAAATATATTCTTCATACAGTTTTGTTTCTGTTAGTCGAGTACGAGATCATTGATCATTTAAATTTCTTTTTTTTTAAATAGAAACCTTAAAAAAAAAGAATCATCCACAGCTCACTGATTGCTTCATGGAATGTTAAGGAAAATAAATTAACTAATCAGCGACTACTTTTTTAGTTTTGTTAAATCGTTGTAAGGTCGCGAAGCCGATTATTTTAACTGTGTTCAGACTCATAACCAGGGGAAATATTTATCCCCTTCATAAACACATTAACTGTGGCGTCATCTACCAGCCAGTAGAGTCCGAACACAAATGTTTACATTTCGTAGATCACTTCGTCGAAAGCACATCACCAGTCAAGCTTTCTTTGGCACCTTATCTCTGTAATACAACATCTTCGTTTGAAATTGTACGAACCCAAATACGGTCGAGTAATGAAAAGAAAAGTACATTTTTTCTGTTTGGTTTATGTTCATACAAAAAATTTAAATAGAAATACACAATTCAATAAAATGGAAAAAAAAATTTTGTTAACCATGATCGCGTTCTTGGTTTAATCCATTTATCTGCAATAAATTGAAATAGAAAAGAAAAACATAATTTATACATAACATATATTGTCAACTACATAATACACACACACACAAACATATGTATCTGTAACAATCAAGGACAATCGAATTAAGCTTATTGTTGTTTTATTAATACTATTCTTTGGTTGAGGTTTTGTTATTTGGCCCAAAAAACAAACAAAAAAAAATGTGTAAGCATATCAATTACGAAAATTGCGGATTCAATTAGTTTTTTTTAATTGTTTTTGATATAAATGGTAAATTTAATTAATCAAATTGTAACAGAAGAAAAAGGCCACAAACAAAAAAATCGTAGGGTTTTGTTTGTATGTGGTTACGAATATTTTTAGTTTTACATCAGAATTTTATACATCGTGACTATTCATTACAAATTTTTATTGTTGTCCAGTGTAATTAGGCTTTTAATTTTAGTTTTTTTTACAAACTGAATCGAATGAATGAAAATATCAATTTGAATTGTAATTACAAATCTTCACAGACTGCAAAATTATGTAATTTTTAATTGAGGTAAAGCATTTTTTTAATTGATACTTCTGTTAATAAGAAACTTACTACTTTTAATTACACGCGTTACTCGGGTAATCAAAATTTAGTATTTTTGCAATCTACACAAAATTATTTGTTCATATTGTAAATACAGAAAAATAATCAGCCAGTTAATTTTAATTTAAATACAAAAGAAATCGAATAAATTAAAACATCAATTGAAAATTGTTTTTTCTTTCAATTGGGAATCTTCACTAGGCAATAATTGAGGTAAATCTTTTTTTATTTATTCTTCTGTTAATCAGAAACTTACTAATTTTAATTACACGCGTTCTTGATTTGATTACTCTGGTAATCACAATTAGATTTTCTACGCAAAATTATTTAATTGAGATAAATCATTTTTTTATTGATTCTTCTGTTAATAACAATCTGGATTTAATATTTTTGCAAATCTACAGAGTAAAATTAATTTCTCAAATTGCAACAACAGAAAAAAATATTAATTAGCCAGTTAATTTTAATTTAATTACAAAATGAATTAAAATATCAACTGAAATATAAATTTTTTTTTCAATTGTGAATCTTAATTAGTTTCTTTAATTCAATAATATTCTTAGGTTTCCTACCGAGATTTTTCTAATTTTTCAGAGAAATGTATTCTCAAAATGTGTTTGATTCGAATTCGACACACCAAAATCACAGACCAAACAACGAGGGCAGACGTCCTAAGCCGTTTGCAGAATATTTCCAAGAAGTGTGCTTGTTTTTCTACGAAATCAACAGTATTTTCTATGAAAACCTTTCGTTTGGCCTTGTTTTTGGGAAAACAATTTGAGAATACATTTCAAAAGTTTGAATAACAATTGATTTTGTCTAGTAATTCGAAAAATCTGAAACATTAAAGATGACCAACTAAAAAATATGAATTGATATTGTAATTCATTCGATTAATTTAGTAATTAAATTAAAAATTAATAAATTTCCGGCCTGTACAAATTATTACGAAATTTCAAATAATTTTCCACAATGTACTTCACATTTCCATTGAATTTTTAAACTAAACTACTTATGCCATAATCTCATAGACATGAATGATAATTACTTCAATGTTGTTTTATTTCGAAAACGATGAGAAACATTTCATTAAAAAGAGATTTGAACACATTGAGGAAATTATTAAAGTAACTGTTTTGAATTATTGCGTTTTTTTTTTAATAATTAATGAGAGAACTTAATTTTGATTACCCAATTAAGAGAGTCAATTAAAAAAGTAATTGTCTTCAGAAGTTTTGTTCCAAACAAAAATTTGATAATTATTTCTCAACGAATAATAATAAATTCTTTGATTGATTTCCATTACTGGCGTAATTGATATTTTACACTTAAGAGAAATGAAAAGACGTTAAGCAAAATACAAAATAAAGTTACAGGCAATGGTCTGGAACACATTGAGGAAATTATTTAAGCAACTGATTTGAATTATTTTTTTTTTTTAATAGTTGATGAGAGAACTCAATTTTGATTACCCAATTGAGTCAATTTAGTAATTGTGTTTACTGAATTTTGATTACACAATTATTTGAGTCAATTACAAAATTGATTTCAGTAATTTTGTTTACTTAATTTTCATTACCCAATTAACTGAGTCAATTAAAAAAGTAATTGCCTTGAGTAGTTTTGTTGTAAATAAAATTTTGACATTAATATCTCAACGAATAACAATAAATTCTTTGATTAACTTCCATTATCGACGTAATTGATATTTTGCTCTTAAGAGAAATGAAAAGACATAAAACAAAATACAAAGTAAAGTTTTAGGCAAGGATGGGGGTGTGGTAGTGGTAGTGGTGCCGTGGTAATGGGGTTAGTGCTTGTGTTAGTGGTGCATTTTGGGTGGTGTCAGCCGGCCAATCAATCGAAGTCCAATTGCTGAAAGGAGCCCTCAATGCCAAAATAACTTTCAGAGCTATATGCTCGTTGAATTTCGCGTAAATTCTCATCAGTACCATAATTTGGTTCGTCCAGAAAATAGTCACGATACTGCAACAATTTCGCCTCCATGCGCTCGGTGATGTCGCTCAGAGTACCGTTCGTGCCGCCATATTCGATGGGCAGATAATCGCGAGGCACATGATCAAAGATAATATCCGGCGTTGAGCATACGCTGATCTGTAATTAAATCGGTTAAAATGACAATAGGAATCCATTTGTTTGTAAGACACTTACACGACTTTTCATTTTTTCGGGAAAGAAATTCTTTACGGTATTAAAGCCCCTCTCAAACGGCGAGGGTACATTTATGAAACACGTGCCCTTCTGACGCATTGGCATGGCCTCATCAGCAAATACGGAGAATTTTCTCAACAGATCCGGTTGCAAATGAAACAAATGCGAAGCGGTCACACCCAACATATCCATGATTTCCAGATAACCACATACCGTCGAGCGATCGTCCTCGATCATCATAATTTCGCCGAACATGGAACCCACACGTATGATATCGGCAAATCGGTACTTAGTCGTATCATAGGCAGTGGCACGAATAATGGTGACACAGGGCAGACTTTCATTCGGAGGCAAAGGAATTTGCAAAATTATACTAAAGAAATGAAAAGAGAACGGAAATAGTTTTAGAACGGGCTTAGAATGTGGAACGGTTGTCAACACTTACCCCATTCGAACAATCTCCAACACCTGCGGATCGTCGACCATACGCGTTAGATTAAACACTTCCGGTATGGCGGCCTTCAGCGTATAGTATCGATCGATTTTCTGTTTGGCACGTTCCATGCTATATTTTGTTCCTCGCAGGAAGGCCAACAGGAATTGGTCATTTGTGCGCGCCTTCAGATGGGGCTGACTATGGACCCATCGTCGCAGTGTCAGTATGTAGTCCTTGATTTTATCGGGATTTTCATTGAGTTCACAAACGGCTATTTCCTGTAGAACAGATGGCAGGGGCCGAACGACCGGTGGCGTATCAATCTGTGATGGGTTCATCGTGCCAATGCCGAGAATGTTGCGTGCTTCGAATAGAAGTAGAGCGCCTAAAATGAAAGGAGAAAGCAGACGATATGAGTACACAGACATATGAAGAATGCGAGTATAAATTAGGAAATGAAAATACATTTTTTTTTATTAAAATTCTTGCCAATTTCACAATTGGTGGAATTAATAATTGAAATAGTAATTCAATTGTGA
Organism: Hydrotaea cyrtoneurina; assembly: GCA_958296145.1. Lineage (NCBI taxonomy): Eukaryota > Metazoa > Arthropoda > Insecta > Diptera > Muscidae > Hydrotaea > Hydrotaea cyrtoneurina. Next base: position 12,653,543 of record OY282516.1, read on the forward strand.
CTACTCGAATGATCAGTATATTTCATGGTTTTTCAATACACACTATTGCAACTTAAATTTTTGTGTAATTCAATAAATTTAACAAAACATTTTCAAACATTTTAAGAAATCTAAAGTTTCTTTGCGTTGCGAATTAATGACGAGTATGAAGAACTATTATTGTGAATGTGGTCAAACGTTATTGTGTGGTTTTAGAGGTTACTGATTTCTAATCACAAAAATAACCAAAGAACCAGTGATTTCAGAGGTTCTTGATATCTGATCACAAAAAGTAGCAAACTACCGATCCATCGGCTTCAGTTCTGCTGGTACAGAATTCGGAAAATCACTTTTTAATCACTGAAATTGATAGGGCAAAGTGTCATAATGACAGATTCAATAAATAAAAATATAAGTTAAACAAAAAATATGAAGCCTTTTCCTGCTTTCTGGCTTCTTTTTTGTTCTTTGATTAAATTTACGCGAAATTATTTTTTTTCAACAACTAGCCATTTTTTTTAGGTTTCCTAAAAGATGACGGCAATTTATGGTCGTTTTAGTTTCAACTCTAAATTCATCACAAATTTTACTGTTTTTCGATTTTCATAGAAATTTAACAATTGGTTAACACAAACCTAGTGACTTATTTTTTAAATTTAAATTAACTATGAAAATTGTACACGTTGTTTACACCCGAATGTGTCGATTCCTCGTCGTTCTCAGGAATTCGGACTGTCTTACGGCGTATTTTGCATTTGGATCTACACCTACATCCATATAAAGACCAGCTCACACAACTGACGCCAGCTGACCATTCACAACGTCGTAGATACGTGGAATGGCTGCTTGAACAACGGCATTGGACGGCGATTTTTCGAACTAAATTTTCTTCAGCGATGAAGCACATTTCTCACTCGGTGGGTATGTTAACAAACAAAATTGTCGTATTTGGGATTCTGAGAATCCTTAAGTAATTGAAGAGAGGCCATTACATCCACAAAAAGTGCGCTCTTTGGACCGAAGGTGTGATTGGACCGTAGTTCTTCGAAAACGACGAGGGAACAACTGTCACCGTCAATTCGGAGCGTTCGGGTCGTATGATAACCGACTATTTTTTGGCTGCTATTGAAAAACTAGTAAGTTGTAATGCGCATATGGCGCCCGTTGAAATATGAAAAAAAAAATTTTTGTGGAAAAAAAAATGTTTTCTTGAAAAAAAAATTTTTGTTGAAAAAAAAAATTTGTTGAAAAAAAAAATTTTTGTGGAAAAAAAAAATTTTGTTGAGAAAAAAAATTTGTTGGAAAAAAAAAATTTGGAAAAAAAAATTTTAGAAAAAAAAATTTTTGTTGAAAAAAAAATTTTGTAACAGAATTTCTGTACAAAAAAAAATATTATTTTTTTATTATTATTATTTATTGAAAATTATAGAATGCCTATTTAAATTCCTACGTACTGCGTGACAGAGTCAGTGAATCAGTGTCAAGGGTAAATATATATTAAGATACGACTTGGGGAATATGTGGTTTCAACCAGACGGTGCCACATGCCACACAACTCGAGCGAATATGGCTTTATTACAAGAGACATTTCCTGGCCGCGTAATTTCTCACAACCCACATTTCGGCGATGCTGTAGGAAGACAATAGAGTTGGATACCCTACCATCCCCTATCATCACCACCGCTCTTCTCTGGACACGGTCCAGAAGCTGCAAAGATGTCCCTGGAGCTCCTGCCCATATATGGGAGTTATATACATTTACATTTACATCCCGAACAGCAGATGGCCTGTCAAATAAATAAATAACCTTCATATCCTCCACCACTCATTACACTCAAACTGCAATTTTCTCAATCACTTAATTAACAATATAATTATCAGCTATGAACATCCCTTGGCATATGTCGACAGACAATTTGTCCACACAGTGTCAATCAAATGTGTGTTTGCTTTGTGGAAAATTAAATAATTTTCATTAGTGATTTGATTTTGTTAAAACTTGAGGGGATACACACAAATCCGGACAACACCGCCACCACGTGATAACTGACTGGGCTGCGTGTGGGTGTTTTTCGTTGTTTGCACTGAGGGGTAGGTCTGTTTTTTTTCTTTTTCTAATCCAATTATTGGATTTTAACAGCCCTTAATTGGCGCGAACGATATCAATTTCGTGTTTTTTTTTTCTTAAATTCGATTATCGCCAAGCAAACATGCCATTAAAACCGCCATTAATCATTTAACCGGTAACAAGTACACTTGCCCATTGTACGACTATGTAGATACTTATGTACTGTACCCAGGCTAAATATATAACAGATGACAGAGAGAGAGAGAGAAAATAATGCAGCGTCAAAATTAACAGGTAACACAACAGACATTGTTTGCATTTGAATGTATTTGTATGGGTTGCTGTGTAATTCATAACATATGGGCTATTCAATTTTTTCGTTAACCCCGCGCTTAGACAGAAATACTCAAATGCCGAGACAGGAAAATTAATTAAAAACGCAATGCCGATGGAAATCCTTAGTGAATTATTAAACGGCGCTAGAGATTTCCTTTCATCGAGCCAGGTGTTTCCATCAAAGAAACGCGTTAGACGTAATTTGAACATGATTCGAATTCAACACAATCTAGTAGAAGCATATTGTTTTAATCGTAAGTTGTCCCCCTTAACATTCTAAAAAATAACAGACGGGGAACTCCTCTGATCCGACTTATTCGTTTTAATCGCACCTATCCCCGTGAGATCCCATTTTTCTCTGAATGTGTTCCATATGTCGATATCTGAAAACCAGAATCGAATAATATCTGAAACCCCGTTTATAACGCTTCGAATATTGACGATTTGTAACGAACGAAAAAAATCGTTTAATGGAAACAGGCACTAAGTCCGAAATACACAATTTAACCGTTTAATATGAATATTTTTGAATTGTTTTGAATTGATATGAATATTTTTTCCAAATTAGTTCATATGAACTTAATCCAAATATTTTCGAAGGAAGACGGGGACCTAATCGGACCTCATATCCATGAGGAGGACACTCTATAATTTCTGCCGTCACCGAGACCGAGAACAACTGCTTTAAAGCCGGCTCCGAAAAGCAAAGGTTGAACATGTCTTAGGGAATGTTCTTCTACAGGATAAACCATGACAGCTGAAAACCATTTGATGTTCTTAACAAGACAGAAACCTCGGTTTGCTGTCAGATAAACGCAGAGCTATAAAAAAAACTGTGAATATTAAAATTACGTCCGACATACTCAATTTAACCCTTTAACCACTGAGACCGTCTACAGACGGAGAGCTCTACAAAAACCTGTGAATATTAAAATTAAGTCCGAAATACACAATCGAACCCTTTAATCACTAAGACCTTATACAGACGGTCAACACTAACAGCCATGTTTAAGGGTTAAAGGGTTTGATTTCAGTGATTCAGTGAATGGGTTAAAGTGCTTCTATCGACTTGAAAGACTATCGTTATCTCATCGACATGTCCAAATAAAATTGAAAATCTATAGAAGCATTTCTTTAACTTAGCTTAAAAATGTTTTCCCTTGGCTGGACTTTGGCAGAGACTACTTACTAGTCCGTAGTCCACAAGGGCCATATTTACATGTAAGTATGGCAAGACCTTTTCTGAACTCCAGCTCCAATTTTAATTTGTACATGAATTACTAGGGAATGCTGGATGTTCTTATCAATACACGCAACTGGATTTGCTGGCAAATAAACGCAGTCTTGTAAAAAACAACTCGAAATATTTACATGGAGTCAGAAATACTCAGTTTAAAGTCATTCGATTGGGTTTAAAGAGTTTCTTCTCTCTACATCACCAGCACGCCCTACGAAATGTTATTAAAGTCGTCCTGCAGCTTATTTTTAAAACGTTGTCCCTTGGCCGGGTAGAGATTACGGCGCTCCTCAAAACACCAATTAAGTCCAACAATGGCTTTAAATTACGAGCATCCTCATCCTTATAAGTATGTATGTAGGGTCCTTTACTCGATTCCAGGCTCAATTCGAATTTGCACATTAACTATTTGTGGCCTGATCGGCACAGAATACAATTTTCTTTTCACTTTCCGGCTTTCCACTACGTCCGATGCCATTCATGGCAAATATATACTCGTCACGTCTCCCGTAGAGTTTTCACTATCCGTTAATGTTTGCTTTTGTTATGTTCTATCAAAAAATAATCAATTGCTTACTCTCGCTGATATTTGCTTGTTATGGTTTGTTTATGTTTCTTTGTGGGCGATGGCAAAAAGCCGATTATTATTATCGATCAATCTGTGGGAAACGACCCATCCAAAGTGAGAGTTGGGCGACTGCAAAATAAAACTGCGTAATTAATAAGTATGGTTGTTTACATAAGAATGCTGTCAGTTCTGTTTTATGTATGCATTCGTTTTAAAAACAAAAGCCAATAGGTGAATATCAAGCAACATTTTTTGTGGGGCCCTGTTGCCGGACTTCGTTTCCATGCCAGAAAAAAATTAAACATTTTGTGAAAAAGGTCTTGTAATAATTTGAATGCTGTTGGCCAGCCAGGAGACCTCGTCCTTAAGATGTTTAATTTCCAACTCATCGCAGTGAAACTTCTTCCAGAGGGCGTTATCATACCATAAAGAGATCCAATAAAGATTCTAGCTTCGTATTATCTACGAAAAATATTCATGACCACTTCTTTACAGACCATTCAAAAGCATTTTATTGCAGGTTTTCTAAAGAAAATGTCTACAGGTCCATCATAAGGTCTACGAATAAATGGTTCAATCTGTGAGGATTGGAAGTGCATATCTTTAATATATATTTACCCTCGACACTGATTCACTGACTCTGTCACGCAGTACGTAGGAATTTAAATAGGCATTCTATAATTCTATAAATAATAATAATAAAAAAAAAAATATTTTTTTTTTGTACAGAAATTGTGTTTTCCCTAAAATTTTTTTTTTACCAAAATTTTTTTTTTCCATTTTTTTTTTTGACAAATTTTTTTTTACGAAAATTTTTTTTTTAGAAAATTTTTTTTCAACAAATATTTTTTTTTACAAATATTTTTTTTTCAACAAAATTTTTTTTCCATATTTCAACGAGCGCTTTAGACGCATTACAACTTACTAGTTTCAAATATGTGTACCATTTTTTGAAATATGATGAATCAGAGACATGTGGTTACACTGCTGATAAAATTGCCAATTGAAAAAGAAACCAAAAAGAAGACAATCTGGTTGGCAGACGTCCTAATACAGATGTGAACTAAACAGCGGAGGTTTTTTTTTCCACGAACGTACCAATGCATTTCCATACAAGTATTTGTGACATCTGGAGTTTGCAGTCTCTAAACAGACTTAGGTTGTTGGTCATCGTCTATGGTCGATTATTAAGCCATCAAACTCGCAATACATAGATTATCCTGATGGGGCACTCATCTTTTCAATGGCACACCCATTTTTTTCTTGTATAACTTGGTAAAAAATATTTGTTGAATATAAGTTTGGAGTCCATTGTAATATCGTAGTATTAAAGGCGATTATCACACAGCATCCTGATAAGGACATTTCCAAATGCCTTTGACTTTACTAGTAATAAAGTAATCTCTAAATCATGGAAATCTCTATCGAAATCTTGAACCGGCTTTAAAAACACTGGGTCCAGTTCAGTGTATAAATCATTTTTACAGCCAGGGAAAAATATTAGTTAAACATCGATTCCTGTTCAGCCAGGGAAAACGATTAGTTGGAAATCAGTTTTGACTATAAACATTCGGTTAGGTAGTGTGTGCGACTATCACACAGCATTTTTTTGCAATCGTGCAAGGCCAATGACCTTTGCTAGTAGAAAATCTGATAAAAGTTTTCTAAAAACACAATTGGAGGATTCAGGCAATGCTTTAATCACAATTATATTGTGAACACACCTAATCTCATCTAATCTCATCAAACTCAGAGAACCCGATATTAAGTTCATCACTTAAGCTTGCTAGTGTGAGGGAAGTTCCCCCATTGTTGCGGAAACGCGTAAACTCATGATGTAAGTCTCTTCATTTCTATACTACACTCGACTACATTATTTCCAATCTATTCTAATCTCAGAGAACCCAATATTAAGTTCATCACTTAAGCTTGCCACCCATCAAAAAATTCTCTCAGTGTATCAATCAATAATTGTTTCTTTTTTTTTGTCGCTGTTTGCTTTACAAAATCAATTATGTTTGTTGGTGGTCTATAATTGCAGGGTCGCTTGATCAGTGGCATCATTCATAAAACACACGAGCCTAACAACTCAACAATCACAATCACAATCTGTTTGATGTTCAATATTTTCGAATGGCACAATTAATTTGTGCACTTGTGCACATTTGAAATTGGAAATTTATTAAGTTCTACGAGAAATCCCTTAATAGCCATTAATCATCTTCAAATGATTATGGCTTTGTTTGCTCGCTATTGTGCTACTGGGTGATATCGCTCATTCCCCGCAAAACTGTCATAACTGAATATGCTTAATTTTGTAACCGGAGTTCTAGACAATACTCTGCACAACGATTTTATCACATTGAAGTCAGTTTACAATACCCAAAAATTTTTGAGAGTTGTGTTGGTCTTGTGGGAAATGACATCGCTCATTAGTTAGTTGCTGACCTGTTATAAATCTAATTGCTAATGTAGTTTTTTATAATTTTTATTTAGTTTATTGATTTTTTCAATTGACGTGATTTATTTCCACTCAGTCAGCAAAACGATTACCGGACAGACGTTTTTAATTACACCACGCGAAAATGTATTTTGATAAGATGGATGCCCGCTCGCTCGTTGCGATGAGTGTTAGATTTTAGTAGCGTAAAACGTTTTGTAGTCACCTTTTAGTTTGTATTTTTTTTTGTTTTGTTTATTTATTCTGCTCGTCCACGTTCTTTTCCGCTTGGAGGGCTAACAATGTAACGGTTTTGATAATCGTCGTAGGAGAATGCAACAGCAACTAACATCTGAGTGGAACTTTGGTAGCGTCGAAACCTCAAATGTCTTGCCGCTGCCCAAAGCGATTCTGCTGCAACAGAATTTCCGTGTGGAATTTCTTGCATACACCCCCATCAGCCACCACCTGGGGGGTGGGGCGTAGGTGACAGGTACCGAAAAAAGGGTGCCCGCAAGAAGAGAGTACACTGTAATTACTTCTTCTAAAAAAAAAAATACACTTAGGCAAAATTTCCGACAGAGAATGTGAACATCGACAAAAGCTTTCTATAAAGAAAAATGTACACAGGACAAGTTTCCAATAGAAAAGTTTGCCATCGGTAAGGATTTCCATAGAAAAGTTTGTCATAGGTAAGGTTTTCTATGGAAACTTAAAAACTTCCATAGAAAAATGTGATCAAGGCAACGTTTTTTGTACAAAAAACGTTAACCAAATTTTTCAGATACATGTCTGCCTAAGTAAATTTTTCCCATAGAAAACATTGCCTAAGAAAAATGCGACTTAGACAAAGTTTTCTAAAGAAAAATATGACTTGGTCAATATTTCGAATAGACAAATTAAACTTAGGTAAAGTTGTCTGTGGAAAATTGTGACTTGGAAAAGTTTTCTACAAGAATATTTTACTTAGGCAATGATTTCGGTAGAAAAGTTAAACGTAGTTAACGTTTTCTGTAGGAAACCTTGACTTAGTCGAAGTAATCTGGGAAGACTTATACGTAATTTTCTATAAGAAGAAAAGAAAGAAAATTTTACCTAGGCAATGTTTTCTGTAGAAACGTTAAACGTAGTTAAAGTTTTCTGTGGGAAACCTTGACTTAGTCGAAGTAATCGGGGGAGACTTATACGTAATTTTCTATACGAAAATTTGACCCAGGCAATGTTTTCCACTAGGGAAATTTGACCGATTTTTTTTGAAAAATTTAATTTTTGTAATTTTTTTTTTTTCACCAAAAATTGGGCGTTTCTATAGGAAAATGTGTCATAAGTCTCCCCACTTCAGTTTGTCATTTCATTTGTTACACCTTGGAATATAGACATGTGAAGCCTTTTATCGGGATCAGTGTAAAATTCTAAGACGATCCATGTTTGACGCTCCGTTCTTCTGACGGTTGAAAGCATTCCACAAAAAGAGTTAGCAGATTTCAAAGTCGCATTGCTGGTACTGAGAAGGGGAGAAAGATCCACTTTGGTAAAGGGTATAAACGATTCGGCGAGACCAAAATGAACTACTTCCTAACAAACGAATTGTCCACTTGATTTAATTCAATTGCTGTGTTTATTGATTTAATGTTTATCGCCAACGGGCTTCTTCTACTTCCCACCGATAAGTTGACTTTTATTGGCCATTTAAGTTGATACATGTTCACAAAATATCAGACACGGCAGGTGGGGGTGAGTGGACAGTCTAAATTTAGCCAACATGATTTTAGTTAATCGCCAAACGATAGCTTGGAAAATGTTAATCTTTGCAATTGTCATAATTATCCACACAATTATGAGGGGCGGGGCCGGTTCAATAATTGGGCACTGTAGGAAAATATTAAAGAATATTTTTAAAAAACACTGGACAACTTTTGTATTAAAATTTGTAAAACGATTGATCGCTTTTCAAAATTTTGTATTTGAGTTTTTTTCTTTTATTTGATTTCGTGAAACAAATAATATTTTCCACATTTAAAAAAAAGTTTTACAAGCTTCTGTGGAAAAAAGTATTTTTAAACAGTTTTCAAGGAAAATCAAATGGAATGGAACAAAAAATCGACCAAAGTTAAAATGGGCAAATTAGGGCAAATAGACAATTTGTTAAGGACAATTTGTTAATTCAACACTGCTGATCAAAAAATTTAAAAAAAAATGGGATAAAAAGGTAGAAAACTACAAGAAAGGTAAATATTAGGAAGAATATGAAGTTGGGAGAAAAAGGTCAGAGAATGGTGAAAAAAAGGGGGAAACTAATTGAAAGTTCTTCCTCGACTATTCTTGGCAACGGCAGGAGAAATGTGTTGAAGACCGGTCCATTCATTTCATTTGTACTTCTGTATGGAAATCGAATTCAATATTCACATACCGACATAAAAGTTGGCGCACTCTGTATACTTCGTGATACAGTGGAGATTAAAAAAAAACCATCTCTTCATAGAATTTTTACCATGGATATGGCTGAAATTATTTTTAGCATCCCTCTTAGACTTCTTCGATGAGTAATACATTGACGGACTGGCATTGACAAACGAAATGATTTTCTGTGAACATTTTTTATATTTTTTAAGAATTTGATTTCATCGCTGGAGATTGACGGCCACCATTTGCCATCCAAAAAATTCGTTTTTTTAATTAAATTTGGGGAATTTTCTTACAATTTTTTTTATATTTTTTAAGAACTTGATTTCATCGCTGAAGATTGACGGCCATCATTTCCATTCATAAAATTCGTTCAGTGTATCAATTGATTTTTTCTATTTAATTTTGCATATTTTTATTGAACATTTTTTTATATTTTTTAAGAATTTGATTTCATCGCTGGAGATTGACGGCCATCATTTTCCATTCATAAAATTCGTTCAGTGTATCAATTGATCTTTTTTTTTATTTAATTTTGCATATTTTCTTTGAACCTTTTTTAAATATTTTTTGAGAACTTGATTTCATCGCTGGAGATTGACGGCCATCATTTGCCATTCATAAAATTCGTTCAGTGTATCTAATGATTTTTTCTATTTAATTTTGCATATTTTCTTAAAAAAAGTTTATATTTTTTAAGAATTTGATTTCATCGCTGGCGATTGACGGCCATCATTTGCCATTCATAAAATTCGTTCAGTGTATCAATTGATTTTCTTTTTTTTATTTGCTTTACAATTACATTATGTTTGTTGGTGGTTTATGATTAATCAATCGATTGATTGATCAGTGGCATCATTCATAAAATACACGAGCCAACATCAATAATCACAATCTTTTTAATGTTCAATCTTTCGAATGCAACAATTAATTCGTGCACTTATTAGTCACTTTTAATTGGAAATGACTTAAATTGTAAGCTGAATTTACAAAAACTCGTTGTCTAGAGATTATTCTTTTGGCTGTTTTTCTTCATTATTTGTTAATATTTTTCTTAAATTGTTGCAAACAATTTCACAAACACTTGCTAACAACAACACACGAAAATGTCTTCCGATTTCATTTCCATTAGCGGTTGCAACAATCTATGAAACTATTCGTTTTCTTGAGATCACCTGGTTTGCTTGTTTTAGGCACTTCGACTTTCCGTTCCGTTCCGTATGAGCGAGTGACTGAGTGAGAAACAACTTAACGTGTTGCGATAGTTGCCGTATGAGAACACAACAGTAACTGCCGTCGCGGTGGGAATGTCTTTGCGATGAAACCTTAACAGTTGCACTGAAAGTTTCCATTGGGTTTGCAATTGTTTGCATTTCATTGCAATGCACTTCCCGCAACGCAATGATGGAGGAGACGCAGCACGTGTTGTTTTCCCGTTTTATAGTGCTTTGACATTAAGACAAATCAAGTCGCTACAAAGTTTTGCCGGCATTTTGTTGCAGTTTATGTTAGGGAACAAAATATGATTTGTAGAAGAAAAATGTTTCTATTGGATAGATTGTTGACTTTTCCAGTATATCAATCATGAGTAATCTAATTGAAATATGCTGGATTTCTTATCTGCCTAATTGAATAGTGAAATAATATAGCAAGTGTTTACAGACAAACACTTTTTTATTGCAGCATTTAAATATTATGGTTAATTGATTGTATAATGGTCACTTTTATTAGATACGTAACAAACTTTTCTCTTCTTACTTTAAGAATACATTCGGTTGAGCTTCTTTTTTAAAACGTCTTGCTATAGGTTTTTTTTTTAAAACATCGGATAATAAAGGAAGTGGATTTTATTTATTTTTATAATATTGAAAATAAAGGAATACTATTATACAACTCTGATGTACTGAGTACAAAAATGGCCAAAATTTGTATTCTATGGACAGGATTATTTTTTAAAATTATTTTTTTTTTACAAAACGCCATTTTTTGGAAACATTGTAATCTTTAATATAATAAGACTGTCTAATACACTATAAATGGTCATAACATGTAAAGGAATTTTAAAAAATCTACAGTGTACTCTCTCCTTGCGGACACCTCTCATAAACGAACATTTTGTTTCACTACCAATCCGCTTCAGTCCTCTTTTGTGCTTCTCTCCCGTAGGTGTCCGCTTATGAAGGAGTACACTGTAAATTTCAAATTGTCTTTGGTGCATTTCGGACAAATGCTATATGAATTCGAATGGCAGTTTCAGAGTAGTTAACGAAATTAAGTCGGATTTTTTTTTTAATTTTTTTATTAGAAAAAAATATGGGAAAACTGTATTTTCGAAAATATTTATTTTCAAAAAAATTTTGTAAAAAGGTTTAATTTCGGAAGGAATTAATTTTTAAATCAAAAAAAAAATATTTTTTCTATAATTACAATTTTTTATTTACAATTCTATTTAATTTTTTAATTAAATTTTTTTAAAAAATAAACCCCTTTTTTTTTATGTTAAAATTTGTAAAATTAAAAAATATGGGAAAACTGTATTTTCGAAAATATTTATTTTTAAAGAAATTTTGTAAAAAGGTTTAATTTCGGAAGGAATTAATTTTTAATTCAAAAAAATATTTTTTCTATAATTAAAATTGTTTATTTACATTCTATTTCCGTTTTTTAAAAAATATGGGAAAACTGTATTTTCGAAAATATTTATTTTTAAAGAAATTTTGTAAAAAGGTTTAATTTCGGAAGGAATTAATTTTTAATTAAAAAAAATAATTTTTCTATAATTAAAATTTTGTATGTAATTTTTTATTTACAATTCTATTTTTTTTAAAAATAAACCAGTTTGTTAAAATGTTATGTTAAAATTTGTAAAAAGAAAAATACAGTTTTCATAAATTAAAAATTTTGCGACTATGGGCTAATTGTATGTTTGTCAGTCTGATCTGCCAGTAATCCCAAATATGTATACTTAAGGTCATTTGTTAATATTTCCTGAGTTCAATATGAAGATGAGACTTATTAAAACCAAATACAGATACTAGTTCTGCCATAGACGCCATAGAAGGGACCGTGAACTGATTTGAGGAATTGTCAGTCCATTGTCAAACCATTGTACGTCTATATACAGATCATGTTTATATACGCAGGCAGACCAATAATTCCGTAACTTTTCAAATATAAAAATATATTTTTAACGATTTTCCAATTTTCCAGAAAAATTGGATTTTTCAAGGTCCATAAAATAGCCAATCATTTTATCGTTGGAGCTGAATCTCTTTCCACCGAACCATTTCTTTAGCTTCGGCTATAGAAAATAGTCACTGGGGCCTAAATACTGAGAATATGGGGTATGAGGCTGGGGTATGCCATTGAGACTGCATTATGTTCAATTGAGAGCAAACGCGGCAGCCATCTTGCAGACATTTTTCTTAAACCCAACTGATCAGGTAATATTGAAACCAGACATCCATATGAAATGCGTATAGCATCAAAAATCTCACACGGCGTTCAACGAGGTTAAGCGGAAATGAAAAAAATCAAGAAATTTGTTTCACTTATGCGAGATTTTCAATAAGAAGGACTTCGGATAATTGAACCATCTTCCATTTAAACGAACGGAGTATGTACTTTGAAATTGTTCCATGAATCGAAGATTGAAACTTGTGGCACAACTATTGAACTACATGTCGGTAAAATTTACATTTAATATTAATGAGATTGGATGAAAATAGTCACTTATTTTCATTTGGTTGAGTTGTCTTAAATGTGTTGGACACATAATTTTTGAGATCATTCGTTGCTCCCGGTTTTTTCGCCCTTACATCTTAATATATATTTACCCTCGACACTGATTCCCTGATTCACTGACTCTGTCACGCAGTACGTAGGAATTTAAATAGGCATTCTATAATAATTCTATAAATATTAATAATAAAATAATAAAAAAAATAATATTTTTTTTTGTACAGAAATTGTGTTTTCCCCAAATTTTTTTTTTACCAAAATTTTTTTTTTACAAATTTTTTTTTTTTACAAAATTTTTTTTTTTTTCCACAAATTTGTTTTTTTCCACAAATTTTTTTTTTCAACAAAATTTTTTTTTTCCACAAAAATTTTTTTTTTTCAGCAAACTTTTTTTTTCAACAAAATTTTTTTTTTTCAACAAACATTTTTTTTTTCAACAAAATTTTTATTTTTTCCACAAAAATTTTTTTTTCCAACAAAATTTTTTTTTTCAACAAAAATTTTTTTTTTCAGCAAAAATTTTTTTTCCACAAATGTTTTTTTTCCCAATTTTATTTTTTTTCGAAATTTTTTTTTACAAAATAGTTTTCTCAAAATATTTTTTACAAAATTTTTAAAATTAAGTAACAAATACTTTCTCAAGCAAATTAACGGGCGCCATAGGCGCATTACAACTTACTAGTTCATAATATTTCTCTTATTTTGCGTCTTTCCATTAAAAATGTGTTTCACATAAACTATTTTTCAATAATGCGGATTTTCATTTAAGCGAAGTACAGTGCATAGAAAATCAGCCAGAATAATCGTTACAAATATGCAAATACTGTTGAGAGAAATTTTGTAGAATTAACTTTGCTTAAATTACCAATAACTCTCCGTGGTTGACAACTGCGTTACTGCGTCAAAAATGCAGCCAAGTTCAACACACTGTTTTTTTTGTTTAGACAGAAATGCCAGCGACAATTTAGCCGCACTTGGTATATTCGTGTAACTGAAATGCATTGAAAGACTGGTGGTATTACACGCATAGACGGTACTTACTCCAGCGTCTTGTCGGTTCGCATTAATTTCTGGGAATTTCATAATTAAACTGCAAGTGCAGTGTGCAGACTACCAGAGTATAAGTACGAGTGTTGCGTGATGATTGTTATGTGCTTGTTTTCTATTACCACAAAATATCAATCACACTCACATTACTAAGTAGTATTTTATGTGCCATAAATCGGCACCTATTGTGCAATTTGATTTATTTTCAGCAGTCATTATTTGGTGTAGGAAAATTCACCCGTTCAGACGGTGTTATGATCGGCATGGAAAAAAATGGTATGTATTAAATGGAAAGTTTACCAAGAATCCATTTATCGCAATCCGACAACACTGTAAAATCGGATCATTGGTATGGGCACATCTCACATTTTTTTTCCATATACAGAGGTGTATTTTGCTATTAAAAAAAAAAGACATTTCTTGAGATAAATGATCGGATGTTTAATTCATAGTAAAGAGGAAGGTATGCCGTTCATAATGGAAGACAACATTAGCCAAATGGCCACCACGACCACGCTTGCAAGACCATATCCTTTTCATGAAATTCTCCATAACCAATTTGCAAAGTGGCAGCCCTATGTCCTCAATATCCTCACGAATTCATTCTTTGAGGACTTGAATCGACACTGGACTGTTGGCGTAGACCTTATCTTTCACGTGGCCTCAAATGAAGAAGTCGCAAGGTGTTAAATCACAAGATCTCGGTGGCCAATTGTGATCACCTCTGCGAGAGATAATACGTGTGGCACGTAGCGCCGTCTTGTTAAAAGTAAACATTGTTCAGATCAATATCATCCACCCCAGACCATAAAAACTGATTAATCATCTCTCGATAGCGCAATCCATTTACCGAAACTGTTGATCCAAACACATTTTCGAACAAGTAAGGTCCAATGACCTCGCCGGATCATAAAACGCATCAAACAGTCATACGTTGAGGATGGAGAGACTTCTCAACAATAACTCTTGGGTTGCCCGAGCCCCAGATGCGAAAATTTTGCTTGTTGACGTAGCCACCGAGGTGGAAATGGGCCTAATCAGTCGAGATGATGTTTCGATGGAATTCCGGATCATTTTCATGCATTTCAAGGACACAATCAGCAAAGACACGACGTTGTTGATGATCGGCCGGCTTGTGTTCTTGTGTTAACTGAACTTTATAAGCCTTAAGACACAAGTCTTTATGGTGTAATGACGTTTGTGGAATGCCCAATTCCAAAGAATGACGTGGAATGGAGAAACTGGGGGTTTCTTTAACACTTTGGGCAACAGCCGAAATATTCTCACTTGTTCTTGAGCGACGTGCACGGGCTTTATTCTTCACATCGCTAACTTGTCCCAACAATGTCTGTAGGTGCTTCACGACAACCCAAAAATGCTTTAGTTTTTCGAACTGCGACTGCAAGATTTTCACCATTTTTGTAGTGAATTTTAATAATTTCAAGGCGTTGTTGAAGCGTGTATCGTTCTATTTTTACTACTTGTCAAATGTCAAAGAATAAAAGCTGCAAAAGTGACAGCTACCGAAATACCGGGTGCTTCCAAATAACACTTCTTGTTGGAAAACTCTTTATATCACAATTTGACAATCAAACTACCCAGGGTTGTATCTGAATTGGATTTGTTTGGCAATTGCCACTTCCTTCTATTCTTGTGCCATGATTTCAGTAGTCCAAATACAAGTATTTTTTTTTCGACTTCAGAAAAATTAACCAGAACCGTCGATCAGCAATACATGTAGCTTATCCTGCCCGACGGTTTATGGTCCTGTCTTCACTCAAGGCTTGCCCGATATTCGACTAAAGGTTCTGAATCGTCAATGGATTGCCTTCACGCTACCCCTTATTCAATTTGACAGATTCATGTAGGGTGAATATCGTATGAGACTGCTATGAAATCTCTAAAACTTGGGTGCATTAACAATATTTCCGATTAAGTAATTTTTTTTTTGTTAATGTAATCATACAAAAATTGCACCAAAAAGCTTTGGAAGATCTCATTTCTTTTGTTTACTTTGAACGCTTTCTTATCGGCTTTTGGTCTAAAGGCGTTCAAAAACATATGAGTTTATCACCGTATTTGCTAATTGTCGCCAATCACATTGAACTTTTATGGTCGGCAAATCTATGTTTAATCTAAACAAAAGGTTACCATATGCTTTCAAATGTTTAACCCTGGATGATAAGATGTCTGTGAACCCAAAAAAGTTACAAAACGTGCCGACACTTCTACGGGGTTACTGCAGTCCAAACTAAACAGCGAGATCGCTGTATAAGAGTATTACAGTCAACTTTGTAATTGTAAATTTCTATTTAAATGTACAATTACACGTGTATTGATTTTGTCACCATAAACGGAAAATCGTTTGGCATGTGCGGGGTAAAGTCACTGAAGCAGCACAGTTAATGATATTTAGTATCAGTTTCCCAGTGGCCGATTAAAGTAACAGATCGCACATTCAGTCTGATTGTCAGCGCTATTGAAAGGTATGTAGAAGAAGTCTCGTGAAGGACACATTCTCCACGAGATGGCAGCCTCTCTATTTAATAGTGTTAGCAGAAGTGCTAAAAATAACGCTGACAAACTTCGTCCGAACTTTAAAACATACAAACAAATTGGATCAGCGGAGCGGGCCGAGGTCGTATTTGATTAGAAAATTGTTCCTAAATTATTTGGGTGTTTTTTTTTTTCTTCCCTTTTCTGTTGGTTTATATCATGGCACAATAACTAAAGGTAGGCGCATGCAAACAGCTGACTTTTTTCAGTTTGACAGAATTTCGATTGTGAAAATCATTGTTTACATTTCAATTGTTGGTTTAGTTTTTTATTCAAATGTCGAATACTTTTTCGTTTTAAACATTTAAATCGACGAATCAGAAACCAAAAAGCCAAACAAAGAATTTCGGAGATCTCCAAACTATTAAAAATAATGTTATAGTTCGCTAAAAATTGTGACGCGAATTGTAACTGTCTGCTGTCTGCCATTTATATATCACAATTTGACAATCAAAATACCCAGAGTTGTATCAGAATGTTTGTTGTTGGGCAATTGCCACTAACTTCTATTATTGTGTAATGATTAAAATTTAAACTTTTCATTTAAGTTTTTTTTTATTTGTTACCCTTTTTGTCGAATTATGTTCTGTGTTAATCCCTTTTTGTCATCTTGTAGAACAATTTGAAAACTTCCCCATTTAAATTCATTCATCTACATATGTGTCTCATTGCCAGCGTCGTAATGTTGCTTGTGGGTGTTATTTTAAAAAATGGACATTAACAGCCTAAGCCACGATGTCGATGCTTTTTTTCAGAAAGCAACAGCTGTTTTGTGGATTTGAAATCAGCTGTTTTTCTCTGAAAAAAAAGCATGCGAACGTTGTCGTTCAACATTTTTAATTTATTACCCTGTTGATTGTAGTTTTTTTTTTAATTTCAATCGATTTACACCCGCTGTTGTCGTGGAACAGTTTTAAGCTTTTTGGACCTTTTTAAAGGATTTACACAATTCGTTGGTTTTCACGAATAATTGTTAAGTACATTTTAGAGGATTTTTATTTAGTGATGTAAAAGTGCTACATTTTCAAACTTCTTTTAAATAAAAATGTTTCGTTACCTGTGTTTTCTTGGGCAATAGCAACTTA
Source organism: Hydrotaea cyrtoneurina (assembly GCA_958296145.1). Taxonomy (NCBI): domain Eukaryota; kingdom Metazoa; phylum Arthropoda; class Insecta; order Diptera; family Muscidae; genus Hydrotaea; species Hydrotaea cyrtoneurina. Next base: position 12,671,003 of record OY282516.1, read on the forward strand.
AGTTAATCTTTTTACATCAGCCGCAATTTTAAAAATTATTTGTTTTCTCTCTTCTGAGAAGTTTGCTATTATAACCACTGACATACCTTATTATACTTTTTTTTTAAAAAAAAATTTGTCAATTTAAAATGATTTTACTTGTTTAGACCTATTAGACATTTTGTCTTCTTTGACACTCCTCCAGACCCTCCGGCTGCTTGACAGCGTTGCCAAATTTGGTCGGATGGGTTTTAGGATTTGGTTGTAGGGTCGGTTTAATTCGATTTTGGTAGATTTAGAACGTAATCGTACTACATTTTGTTATTAAGTGTTATTAAATAGTACATATTTTAGTAATAGAAAAAACTAAATTCTTAATTTAATTTTTGGTTTGTCCTAAAAAAAAAACAACGGTTATTCGATTCAATTAATGTTACAAGATCGTTAAAGTGCATTCTAATTTATTTTGAAAATTTTGGTCGGCTTTCTGGAAATTTTTGGTAGGAAAAAAAATGTTGTAAAGGCAACGCTGCTGCTTGACACAATTTCCATATGATTTTCCCACTTTTAGGAAACCTTTTTCTCACATTTATACCGTCTTCAGGTTTCATTTACTTAAAAAAAAGAAAGTATTTTACATTTCAACGATTTTTCCTAGTTTTTTTCTAATTTATCTTGCATTCTCATATTTCCTCGTTCTTGTTGATTTCAAATTGTTACTAATTCGGTTTTATGTGCCCGCCCTTTGACCGCTACCAACTCATTTTCACCTGCTGTGATAGAACATAGTCATGGTAAAGATAATCTACGTCAGTCGTTCCAACAGCCACGATTTTTTTTTAGGAACATAGCAAAAGTTACTATGAAAGAGGTTGAGTCATCTAGAGTTTCCAGCGGTACTTATCTGCAAGCAGGCTTAGACAGACTGTCTCCTAGATTGCCATTGGCAGGGCACAAGTTCCGCACAAAATGTTCCCCTTTTTATTCCTTTGCAATTGGAGTCTACTCCCCAAAAAAATGGTCAACTTGGAGTCTACTCCCCAACAAAAGGTCAAGAGTACACCCCGAATTACATATATGTACCTACCCTTTATTTTGTTGCTAGCTCCGTTGGTGGTTATGATCTCATGTTCGAATTTAAGCCAATTATTTATTATTATTATTTTGCAGCTCACTAAGTGAATCGAGTTGTATTCAGATATTTTTATAATTCTCCTTCAACACAAAACTTGTTATTCCCGTCCACTGGGCATTTTTAATGAAATTAAATTGCGTTTCTACGAATTTATATATTTCCCGAAATCGACAACACATTTATAACACAACGAGTTTTATTTGAACTCAATATTTTGTAAATTCAATACCAAAATGGTTAAATTTATTTACTAGCAGCACTTTTATAACACACTCATACAGTCATTGCTGTGAATGCAATGAAATGTAAACAAATAGGCAACAGCCGACACAACAGTTGCGATTAACTGTCATAAACTGAATGTTGCCATATTTTAGGCGGTCGCAGAGCCAGTGTAGGTAACACCGTGTATCGGCGGTAGTTTTACTGTGTTCTTCCGGTGCTATCAACCCAGTGGGTTGCATTTAGTGGACACGCTATTATCGACCATAAAATGACGTTAACTTCAACAACACTATTTGTTGGGATTTTGAATTTTGACGTTACCAAACGATTGTCTTTGCTAGGAACCAAAGACTGCAGAGGTCAGACGACTTCTTGCTTGCATTAGTTCGGCTGCAAACTCCAGATGTCACTAATTATTTTAAACAAATTCAACGTTACGTTTGTAGAAAAAAACACGTTTGCTGATAATAAAAATCTGAGGAACTGAAAAACCGCCAGTTTGAATATTCTACTTTTTTGCTGAAGTAATTGTGCTGGGAAGTGTGCAACGGGAAACGATAGAGTTGATAAATAAATAAAAGACAATAAACAAAGTAATTTTTGTATTCCGAAAAATAACTAAACTATTTATTTATAATATAATTTTGCATAACTTTAAAGCGAAAACGGGAAGTAGGAGCATCAGTTGAGAAGTTGTTCTATTTTTGTAACACTTGTGCTAATATTTGCATAATAGAAAAGTTAGTAAAGTGTTTTGTAATTCAGCAAATGAAATTACAGTGCATTGAAAGGTGTGAATTGGGGTAGCTTAAACTATAAATAAAATTCTTGAGAAGATTTTAGAACTTTATCAAGTTTAACACAAATTGAATTGGCTTCAAACATAGAAAAGTATGGAGAATTGAATGAAACTTATGAACGTCTAAGCGGGTTAGAAAGTATTAGTAATTTGAACTAGAACTACAGCTAAATTTGCCATAAACTAAGATTAAGTTTAACAACAATTTAAACACGTTTAATATGTTGTATCTGTCTGTCTTTCGTTTGTTAAGAAAACGACAAACTGTTTTATTTAAAACTAAGTAATTCAAGTATATTAAATCTTTATTAACGGGAAATTAAATGTATTTGTAGTTAGGTAATCTTAAAAGAATGTCGGTTTAGTAATTTGTTAATAAATTAGTAAGAACTACAACTATTCGGGAAACGTAACGACGATTTCCGGCCACAATTTTTGTGTAGATTATTGCACAAAAGCTGGTTTCTTTCTTCTTTTTAAATCTCAATAAATGCTAAATTGTAAATGTAAACTTAAATGTGTGCTCTAATATAAACCCGACGGTATATCGGTTACTTTGGATCCTTGCGTGTACGAACGCGTTCGGCTTGTCACATTTGTATTCAAGAGATCCGGTCGCGTGTTCTGGCTGGTGTAGGGACCGATGCGTATCGTTGGATTGCTGCCAAAGTATATTTGCTGATTACTCTTGGACTTTTCGCGATTATTTGGCAGAAGAGCACCGCGTTGGCCATTCTGCTGCTGGGCGGCCTCTGTGTAGGCCTCGTTATGGCTGGCAAAGACGGCCTCTAAACGTTCCACATTCTTGGTGACTCGTCGGGCCTGCAGGGCGGCCGTCAGATCGGGTTTGGGGTATTTTTGGGGCGTATTCATGCCGGCCATAAAGAACACGCCATTGAATTGCTGAGGCGGCACACCATTTGTCTCCGTAAAACTATGCCTCTTGTTGGCCACACTCATATTAATCGCATTGGGATCCACCTCAGGTTCCTGTGCTCCCTCTCGTAAAGCTTTCATGGTGGGGTCGTCATCACATTGGCGGGCATTCATGATGACATCTAACAGCTCCCGGGTGGTATTATTCGAATGTTGTTTATTGGGCGCATTTTCAGGTATCTCTGGCGAATCCAACGCCGAACGGTGATAGGACTTCTCCTGATCCTGTATAACATAATCACTTTCATCGAAGAAAGTCTTGAGGGCGGCCACTTCTTGGTTGGCAGTAACGGGCTTCTGCAGCATTAGCATGCCATATTCGGAGCCATCCAAGTCCGAACTGTCGGGTTGTACCAAATGAGCCAGAGATCTGGATTTTCTCGGCGGCTGTGGTACTATATTCACCGGTACTATCTCCTTCTCTTTCGTTTCTTTAGAGATTTTGGAGAATTTACACTCGTTTGTTGATATTTGCTTCTCGGCCTCGTTGACCACATTGTCCAACTCCTCCATGGCATCCTCGATGGCCGGATCAGCAGTGATTTTGCGCTTTTCCTGGGCATTTTGTGGCAGCACAAGAATCGGCACCGGAGAGAGGGAGGGACCAGTATCGGAACTGCTGATGCCCTCGTCTTCGTGCTCGGAGGAATCTTGCTGCTTGCCGGGCGGTATGTGACGCGGCAGTAGTGTCACGGGCTGTTTATCCAACGATTTGAAAGTATTGCCATTTTGGGCTCCCTGTAGGCGGAAAATCTCACGCTGCAAGTCGGCACAACGTTCTTGCAGTCTACGCTCCATGGACGTTAAGACGGCCTTCTCCTCATGCAGTATCTGAACCCTACGCTCCAGTATAACCATTTGACTGCGTACTCGGTCCGCCTCGCGTGATTGAGTAATCATTTTGTCTACATCCACATAGATATCATGGAATTTCTTCAATTCGCTGCGTAAAACATCCAACCAGGGCGATGAAGACGATATGGTCTGAAATTGACAGCATATAATGTGAATAAGAACGTGATATGCGGTACCGGAAACTTACCTTGGCCAGATTGTTGGGATCGAAACCGGCTTGAAAGAGTTCCGCCTGTAGGTACAAACGTTGTTGCAGATTTTCGGAACTTTCCAAAAAAGCATTTATGAACCTAAAACCAAAAACATAAATGATTAAGACATGACAGGTAAGTGTAAAGCTATACTTACTTCACCCCCACCGCTTGCAATTCACCCGAACCACCACCACTGTTCAGCATACCCATTAGCAGGCGAAAACGCACAGGTTCACTGCATCTTAAGCGCAGAGTTGACATTGCCTCGGAAATGGCCGTGTGGCCGGAGGAGGCAAACTTTTGATTACCATGACCAAAGGAATGTTTGTCACAGGTGTTGGCCATTAGTTGCATGGCCAAAATTCGGGCACGTATACCTTGACCCGTGGCCGAGGAAGCCAAAGGCATAAGGCCAACAGGTGTGGTGCCCAGGCGGGCGGTAGCCTCCAAAGACCGTGAGCAACAAATATTCAAGCATTGTCTGGAAGAGAAAATTGCAATAAGTATTAGTAAGAGCGTCATTTGGAACAGTTTTGCAAATTCTACGAGTCACATGTCTTCTCCGTTCGAAGAAAAAGCTGTAGCTACCCTCTGTTCGTATTCTGTCCCCTAGATAGTCTTGCCATATACAAATTAAGCGTTTCGAAGCATTTTTCTGAATTCAATGGCAAGCCAAGTTGACAATCGCCTCCCTCAGTCTGATCACGACGTCCAATACTTACAAACAAGCTAATTCATCCAACAGTGCTCTTCGTTGATAACTTTGTGAATTTCTGGGCATTGTTCCAGCATTGCTCATCATATTTAGGGGCGCATTTACCGCCTGTGACAATTGTATGGAACGTAATACTTCCAACAGCAAACTAACGCCATCCGAAGGTGTGGCCACAAATTCTTGGACAAAACTAAAAACCAAAAATCATACAATTAATACAGAAATTGGGAAACTAAGCTTCTTAATTCATACCTGGGAAATGATACCCTTAAATCGGCTCTCAATTTTGTTAGCAAATCGGTGATAGTAGAGAATTGGCGCAAAGACATTTCACTTTCACTAGCCATGGGTGCCATAATGGGACTTCTGCAGGATAAAAGGATATTTTATAAATTAGTAAAGATTTTATTCAAAAAAATCAATTAAAATCAACTTACTTATATTCGGAATGTTTGTGTGGCAATGTTGCCGATTTATAGGTTTCTTCTGGTGTCGTCACATCGTTGGCATCGTATATGGAACGTGGATTAGGTCCGCTCTGCCTCTTGCCGAATTTCTTCAAGGCCACCACATAATCTTCGGGATTGTACACAGGTGGTCGCTGATTTTCCTGTGAGAAGAGCAGTAAAGTTGTTTTACTATTTTGTTAGTGCGGATTGATGAGAAATCCAATCTAGCTTAATAAAACGAAAAACTAAGCGGTTAAGTTGTTTGGCTAACTTCCCTAATTTTCTGCACATTACAGGAAATGTGCTTTGTTGTTAGCTCCGATGGAGCTGGTTATTAACCTCTGGGTCCTTGGGGTTCTAAAAATCGTCCAATATTTAATAATTACATGTGGGACTCAGATCCTGCTTCCTCGATTCTACAGCCTGTAAACCATATACCCCTATGGAGACAATGCCTAATTGGATCTTACTTGATGGTAGAGGGTGGGAATCAGCTCCGACAAACCTAACTCGGTTTTTGCTTCCTTTTTTAACTTTTTTACATTTGATTTATATTCATAGCTAGCAGGTTAAGCAGTGGGTCGGGGAACGCAGTTTCTCCATAGTGTGTCGTCCGGTCATTTGACAATGAATGGATGAGAGTCCCTGTCACCAGACATCTCCTGCTGTTGCCAGAGAATACATGGAACAACTTCTAAACACTTTTTAGCCATTTTTATTTGCCTGGGTTCAATTGAAACGGTTTGTTCCTGTCAAGATTAGGCTTGGAATAATTTTCAGGTAGTTTTCCCCAATTCCATTTTAAAACTTTGTTTTCTTGGGTTAATTTGCAATTATTTTTTTTATAAGCTAATATTTGACCAGTTTTATGTTTTTTGCCCGGATGTCCTCTGCTGTTGTAATTGAGTAATTGTGTAAATATTTCCGAATCGCTTCCTCCATTATTGGCCTTTTTTTCATTTATGCCCTAATTTCACCTCTACATGAATCAATTTATATCCTTTTCCACAGTTAAGTGTACTCTCTCCTTGCGGACACCTCTCATAAACGGACACTTTTTTCAGTACCAAACCGCTTGAGTCCTCTTGCGAAAACTAAGGGAAGATCCAAAAAAGCTTGTACTTCCCTCATAAGCGGACAAAATTCTCCGCTTATGAGAGAGTACACGCTTTTTTGGATCTTCCCTTAGTTTTCGCTCGGAAATATCCTCACCTTACATACTTTTATTCCACTCATCTGGCAACACTCCCAACCTATAGTGTGGTGTATACACAATTTGTGTGGTGTGTTTTTAACGATATTTATAACACGCGCTCTGATTCGTCGAAACACTTCGAGTGGTGGTTTTTCAAAATGTGTGTGTGTTGAATTATTTGTTTACCATGAGAGAGCTAAGTTATTTCTATTTATGAACAGTCTTATATACACTAAATGTTGGGCGGTGGTTACTAGTCCCGTATTGTCTAGTGGTTAGGATATCCGGCTCTCACCCGGAAGGCCCGGGTTCGATTCCCGGTACGGGAAATTCTTTTTTTTTTTGTTATTTTGTCTTCATTAGTTACGTCTACACTACTTACCTTGCTGAAGACGGTCTGCGACCAACTTGTTTCCGATGTTGTTGACATTTTGTATGAAGCCATTGAACCATTGATGCTACTACTGCCACAGTTGCTGCGTTGTGTAATAGATGAGGAACCGATGCCGACTCCGACTCCAACACCGCCTCCACCAGCACTGTTATTTCCTCCTCCGCCGCTACTGCCACCACCGCCACCACCACTGTGTACACCCGACTGTGTATTATTGTGTGGCGGCAATTTAGGTGAATTTTGACAAACGCTGGGAGCCATTTGATAACTATGGGAAATGGAGGAAAACTCACTAAAACGACACAAAAAAATATCAAGGAAAGAAATTCATTAGTTAATGATGATGTTGCCAAACATTTTATCGGATAATATGCATATACATCAACGTCTCATCATTATATCAACAACTCGTCATGATCATAATAAACACCCATCATCATACCCCTGTCGTACATTCGTTCGTCCATCCAACTACTCATTGCAGAAGACATAACAATTATGCAAAATTATTATTTATGCTCCATTGGCCGTTGGTGGAACTGTCTTAGTTGTCTTTCGTCGTTTGCTGGCTTAAACTGCTGCCAAATCATTTTTGATTTAAGCCGCTAAAACGCTCATAACTTTTAAGAGTTTATTGTTAAAAATCCATGTTAAAAAAAACACACACAAACTAAACATAAAACTGAACACCTTTGGCATGACAAGTTGCGTATGAAAAACGAAGAATAAACACTTTAATGGACGATCGTTAAATTGACAATTTACGGCTGGTGTACACCGAAACACGATCATAAACAAATTGTGGGAGTGTTCGAATTAATGGTCTGCTGATCATCACTTCAATTAAAAGGCAAATCCAACCTTAGCATTGACCTTTAGCTTTACTGGGCAAATGCATTTGATTGGCTGGCAGGGTGTTGCTTTTAACGGAGGTGAAATCAAGATATTGAAATACATATTGGTATTTCTTACATTAAGAAAATATTGAATTGGGGAAAATTGTATGATTAATTGGTGAAAAATCTGTCAGAATATTGTCAGCCCAGTCATCGTAATCCGGAATCCAATCTTAGAGACGTCTATAAGAAGAATGAAACGAGAATTTGCCGTAAAGCCTTTTATTCTTTCAATTTAGGAATACTACGATTAGTTACTGAAAATTTTAGAATTTTTCACATTCAGTGTTAATCCAGTTACATTTTTTCAAATTTTCATTGTAATAAACAGATAAACAAAGATTTTATTTAGAGTGCAGACGTCCTAAGTCACATGTGAACTTGTTTGGCAAGTCATCATGAATTGTTTAACGCCGGAACAAAGCATCCAAAGAAAAATAAATCTGTTCGCTATGTTTATAGACGGTCAACATAATCGGCCTAGGGAGTAATCAAGCAAGCTACGTCAATAAGCAAAATTTACATGTTTGGAGTGAAGACAATCCTAAAGTTGTAAACGAATTACCAAAACATCCTTTAAAAATGACTGTTTTGGTGCGGTTTATACGCTGGCGGCATCATCACGAACCGATTTCTATCGAAATGAAGAAAGAGCCGAAGTTATGACTGAATTTTTGTTATAAAAATTTAATTAAGTAAACACCAACGACATTTGGTTCCTTTTCTTATATATTCCAAAGTCATGTTGTCCGACTCCTGACTGATAAACTACAGGCTAGGAACACATCAGACATAAATATTTCCAACACAGTGTAGTTACACCTCTTTCGTTTTACCACTTAGAAAATTTTATTAAGTTCTTTCTATTAAAAAAACGTATGAAAGGCTTATTCCAAAAATCTATGTTGAGTATGGTATCTTCATGAACCACAAGTTCCCACAGTGGGTGGGTTTAATGTTAAATAAATATGATCCAAAACTGAGACGAGAGGTGTCATTAGACGAACTTGATCGCAGAACAGTCCTAAGTACATACTTTGCGTTGTAAATAAAATGTTCTCCGGAGATTTACTTTCAGAAACGAACATTTCCTTCCGTATGAAATTAACACCATTGCAGCAGCCATGTTCGTTGTTGCTGTAGTTCTTTGTCAACAGCCAACTTACCTAAGTTTTTTGTAACATCTTTCCAACAACATGTTTATTAAGATCTCTTTTTGTGCGGCTGTTGTTGTTTTTTGTGTTCACAGCAACAACTGTTTACTTTTCTCTACGTCTTCTAATTGGCCAAGTGGACGGACGTAAAGGTTAATAACCAACAATGTCGATGTCGGTGGCTGGATGGATGGATGGCTGGCTGGCTGTGGTTGGTTTTGCTGCGGCTGGTGATGATGCTGGCGCTTAGACGTCTCCGCAGACATATTTAAAAATAAAAATATAAGTGGGCTTCGCACTTGGATGCATGGATGAACATCACCGCACAGAGACGTCACTCATGGAACAGATGAAGTGTTGATAATGTACAAAACAACAACAAACGCACGCGCGCTCCTGATGTTAACGAAACAAGTATTCACGCACAATTTCAAGTTTATTTTCTAGGATTTAGTTGGGGTTTTGGTACAACGTTCAGTTTTATGTTTTCAATTTCGGGTTTTTTAGTTTCAGTTATCTGTAATTGGAGATGTTGGCCAACAGTGGCTCTTTAAAACCATGCGCGACACTAACGATGCTAAATATTGTGGGCGCTAAACTGACCAAGACACGAACACCAACATCTTACTCCGGTCTCATAATCGCGTTAACTGACTGAAGACGACACACTGATGACTTCTTGTTAACAGGCGTCGTAACGTTCAATATTTTTCGGTTATTTTCAATTTCACTTTCACTGAAACATTTGATTGTTGTATTGAGCTGAGTGGTTTTGTTGGTGAGATGTTTGTTTGTTTATTTCGATACAAAAAATATTATTTGTTGTTAAATGAATTTCTTTTCTTCATGGACTTGTTGTTGTTGTTGACGAACAACAAAAACGAAAAATGTCTTAGTTGTTGGTAAAAGAATAAGCAGCGAAACAAAAACAAAATAACAGTTAATTTCTTTTAACACATTTCTTAGTAGTTTGTATTAACGGTTTTCATTAATTTTCTGAGTTTTGAATGCAAATCATCATAAATCACCACTTGGTTATGAGCAGCAACAATGGCCACAGCCATATTACTCCACGCACACACTCCACCTCACTCGGCAATACTCCACACACCACACCATTCATCCATCCATTCATCGTCGTGAATTTCAGATAAATATCAAAAGTAAGTTTATGCACGGCCAGAAATGGTGCTGGTCGTGGTGGTGGCAGCGGTTTGGAAACATCAACACAGCCAGAGTGGTGAGCCATCCACCAGCCGTGTTTGCTGGTGGTATTCATGTCATATTCTGTTTGTTCTTCTCTTCTTTGCGGTTCTTTTGTTTGTTTCTTTTTTCGTTTTGATTCTTAACAAAAAGACAATCGTATTTCTCCAAGCCATCAGCCATCCATCCATTCGAATTCATTCATTTATTTGTTCTGATAGTTGATCAGAAAATATTAGGTGTAGGCATAAGTTTGAGCCGTGATCGATCCATTCCATTTCTTCGTTCTTTCTGGTGGTTGTTCAGACAATATTAGGTATAAGACTAAGTTAGGAGAAGATTTGTATGTTGTTGCTTGAAAGATTACCAAAGCTCGACTGGTGTTGACGTCGGCGTGGCATTGTAAACAAGAGGTCAGTAGTGGCGCAACGCCGTTTGACAGGAAACGGCTCCATTTTCTGTGACAACAGGTGGTGTACAGTCGGTGAACAAGATCAGTATTTTCACAAGGATGTTTTGTTCGGAAAAAAAATCTGTCTGTGTGCCTGAGTCAATAAGAAAAAATTACACATTTGAGTGGGAATAATACTTAAGTTGGTGTTGAGAATAATACTTAAGTTGGTGTTAAGACGACGGTTCATCAAAAACCTACGCTGCCCAGAACATTACTGTCACTGGGGCGGCTGATGTAGGACAACGATCAATGACATCTTCATTCCTGAATTGAATGGACAATTGGTTTAATGAAGGACACGCCGTATATTTCCGCTGGAATAGATCAGGTAAGAGTATGTAGAATCTTGACAAACAGGGCCGCGTTATTACTGATTTTCGGCGCAAGTCCTGCATATGAAATAGCCGCAGCCACAACTCATACGATAGTCATATAAAAAATTGCAATAAATTATTGTTGTAATGAATCCAATTCATCTGTTTCTCATTTCATTCTAAAGTTGTTTGTGTGCTATAAAAAAACAACACCCTTTTAATGTCAGATCGCAGTGAAAATCGACAGCAATAACCTAAACCCGGAGAAAGTGTAAATGGCCATAATGACCGCTAATACAAGTAATAAATTAAACAACCAGCACATAAAACTGTTGGTTAGGTTTATCATTTGGTTTATGGCTTGATGAAATATTTCCAGACAATACACAGCAAAATAAATAATGGATTACAATGATGAATGAATTCTGATATTTTAAAAATGTCAGTGACTGCCTCACAAACCGATCTGATGAGTGAGCCATCAACTTTTCTCTACCCCTAAACAATGAAAGAAAGCATTGTTTGATTCTTTCCTGATATTTATCGTCACCGTTTGGTCCGTCCATTCTTGTCCACTGTCCATCATCGTGCCGTGCCAGTGCCGGTGCCGTTTACAACATTCGTTTACATTTGCATTTACTTGTTTGCCGTATCCACACATTTCGTTAGTCAAGCATTTCTAGCATATTAATGCTATTTTTCTTTGGATAATTTTTTCCTTTTATTATTATTATTCTCAGTTTGTTGATTATGCATTAATTTATTTTGAAATCGACTTGTGTGCATAATTGACAGGTGGTGGGGTTTTGTCATTTCTGTTTTATTTCAATACATCTCGAGTGGAAATTATAGAAAACGATGTGATTTCTTAATAAAATTCTGAACGAAACCTTCAGTCATGTCGAGCCGGGCCGGGCCGGTCAGTCATCATACGTTTCTTGTAAAATAAGCAATTATATTTTGTATATGTGACTGGCATAATTTTATTATTCCGATTACTCCCATATAGAGTTTTGTTCTTAAGCAAGGGGGTTCTGTTTTCCACCAAAAAAAAAAAAAACCGGGTGTTTAGGAAAATTGTTATAGTTTAAAAGAATGGCCAAATTCTATGGCCATATGGCGCCGGCTAGTGGAGAATCAAATGCAATATCGAGGGCAGCCGTGGATTTTTTTTGTAACTGAGGGCTGCTTTAGCATTTTTGTACAAACGACATCTTTATAATATTTCTTTAGAGCTAATAAATAGTTGTAAATTTAACTGCTGGTAAATGGGGCTAGTGACATCTAGATTTGGTAGTCTAAAATACACTTATGCAAATTCTTTACCGTCGGCACTCCAAAAACCACTAATTAAAAAAATGTACTGAAAGCTTATTATTCCGGCTACGGCCAAAATCCGTGGATTGGGATGAAGTACCAACTTTTAAACCTTAAACTGCCTGTTTTTTTTATAAAACGTATACGTCTGAGACGAACAGAACCGTCTGTAGGAGAAACGAAACTGAATTGTGTTTCTATAACTCCAAGGAATCCAATTAGACAATACACACAAAAATACATAAGAAAAACATTTCAATTAGAATTTAACTGAGACTTTCGTGTTACAAAAACCCAAACTGACAAAACAGAATTTCTGTTCGTTATTTTAACGAAACGAAAAACCCATTCGTTTTATAAAAACAGGCTGTAAATCTTTGATTTTCCAATAGAAAATACTCATATACCTAAAATGTCTCTATAAAAGAAGTATTTCTAATAGATTTTTTCAATAAAAAAGATTTTTTTCTATTTCTCTTACAAAATCATTTTATTATTCATTTTCCATTCAACTAAACATTTAGAAGCAATCGTTGATGCTGGGCAAGGCACCGTTGCAGAACTTCCAGGTGGACCAGGCAGTCCAGCCTTGTTGAGACTTGACCTTGCGGGCACAGGCCACAGAGCTGCTGATGTTGTCGGTCAACAAAGCGTTGCAGCTCAATTTGCATTCGTTGTAGGAGAAACGGCCGTTGGCAGGTTGGCACCAGTAGTAGTTGTTGATCTGGAAGATACCGTAATCGTTGGAACCGTTGGAGTTGGTGGGTCCGACAACTTCAGTGCGGAAGGACGATTCGTGCTGGGCAATGCAGGTCCATTGGGGCAATTCGGATTTGGGTACACCCAAGGCGTACATTTCCTTGGCCAAGGAGCAACGGTTGAAGGTCTTACCCCAGGCAGGAGCGGTCAAAGCCAAAGCGGCCAACAAGACAATGAAGAATTTCATGATTAGACGGTTAGAACGAGGTAAAGCGAACTGTGATTAGACTTAACGGTTCTAGGGTTTTTATAGGAAAAAGTAAGTACAAATAAACACCAACAATATGTCAACTGATTACAGTGTAACAACAACAGATATCTAAACTGTCTATTCAAAAATTAAATATATATGCGTCACAATATTTGTTTGTTAAAGTAGAGTCTTTTAGAGACTTGTATTTATGAAATCAAATTTAGTTGATACTACTCTGCTGGTACTTGTCATATCAAGAGGCCTCATTTTAATAAAATCATCAGCTAAAGGTCGTATATAGAAAAAAGGCATACGATAACATTCACATTTTATGCGAAGTACTCGTGCCATTTTTCAAGTGGTTCTGATTGAACTCAAATATTTGTCAGATTTCCCCCCGTATATTACTTCAATTTGAACTCAAAAACTATGACTGAATCAGAAACGATACTGCTCAAAGTGATAATAGCTCAAGCCAACATACGATTACGAGCCACAAAAACATAAACGCACTTTGACCATAGGCAATTGAAAATTTGTTATCCTTATCTGCTAATCATCCATTGTACTAAAGAAACTATCTTATTTTGGCACTTAATATTTCCTATAAAACCTCTCGGAATAGTTCAGAAAAGCACAGTTCGCTTTACCTCGTTCTAACCGTCTAATCATGAAATTCTTCATTGTCTTGTTGGCCGCTTTGGCTTTGACCGCTCCTGCCTTGGGTAAGACCTTCAACCGTTGCTCCTTGGCCAAGGAAATGTACGCCTTGGGTGTTCCCAAATCCGAATTGCCCCAATGGACCTGCATTGCCCAACACGAATCCTCCTTCCGCACTGAGGTTGTTGGCCCCACCAACTCCAACGGCTCCAACGATTACGGTATCTTCCAGATCAACAACTACTACTGGTGCCAACCTGCCAACGGCCGTTTCTCCTACAACGAATGCAAATTGAGCTGCAACGCTTTGTTGACCGACAACATCAGCAGCTCTGTGGCCTGTGCCCGCAAGGTTAAGTCTCAACAAGGCTGGACTGCCTGGTCCACCTGGAAGTTCTGCAACGGTGCCTTGCCCAGCATCAACGATTGCTTCTAAATGTTTAGTTTAATGGAAAATGAATAATAAAATGATATTGTAAAGTAAATAGATACCTACGAAATAGAAAAACAAATCTCTTTCTTTAAAAAACGACTAGAAAAACATTTTATACATATAGTACTTCTTATGTATAGGAGTATAACTTTTGTATAAAAAAAAGATATTAGGTTCAAAAGCAGCTTATTTTATGCATTCTTTGTAAAGCTAACGACAACACTAACAATTGAAGGAAATTAAAGAATTTGCAGTAGTATACCAGATATTCACCATGTCGGGTTAAATTAATTTTCATGATGACATTTTTTATTGAAATCGAAATGTATAAATAAATTGTATAATTTATTATTATAAATTCAAAAAACTAGAAAAAATAAATGTATTACTGCCTGTTTCCATAAAACAAATTTGTTCGTTCAGTAAAAATTGTCAAAATTGAAGGCTCAATAAAATAGATTTGTATCAATAGTGAAAGCTTCTTCTTTTGAGATTGTGTTCTATATATCGATATTTATCATATATCTGAAAACCAGAATTGAATAATGTTTGAAATCAATTTTATAAAGCTTCGCTCACATTTTTTTTTAAATTTCGATGGCTGTGATATCTCTTAATACGAAAAAATGAATTATCTTTACGATTACGTTAAAATGTGTAAAAGAAACTTAAAAACAAAAAATATTAAATTCAAAAATGAGAACAGTGAGGAAATATTTCTAATTTTTTTTTCAATTGTCCAATTTTTAATGTTAATTCCTTAAAATAGTCCCTCAGTCCTTGTGTGCAATCTCAAGAACTGGCAGATGTTTATTGAGTTTTATTGAAAACCATGATGTAGATGAACATAAATAAATCAGCATACGAAGTAACGCAGGCGACGGTAATTATCCACTATCGTTCAGTAGGGGTACTGACTTTAGTCTGAATGATTGACCCAATTGCAGGTTTAACTAAATTATTTTAGCTGGAATCTTCAAATATGAAGAATTTCTCGTCCGAAATTCTTACACAAAGTCAGTGTCATATTTCCGTCAGACAAGATGAACCACTTTACGCTTGCACAAAGTTGGTAAATAAGAAAAAAACTTATTTTCAAAGCCAATACAGTGCGTTGATTGAAAAGAGTGTGTTTATTGTTGATATGAGGCACAGGATTTTGACTGTGTAGTCTAATTACGCAGGTGTAAGAGTAAAACTTGTAAGTGCGCTGGTAGATTTACAAGTATGCAGACATGAACCAATTTTTAAAACCTAAATGATTTTCTCAATAGAAATATGTACTGCAAAGAAGTTTCTTTATAAGAAGTTATTCGGAAATTTTTCTTTAATAAAAGAGATTTGTTTTTCTATTTCGTATATCTTTCCATTACATTATCATTTTATTATTCATTTTCCATTCAACTAAACATTTAGAAGCAATCGTTGATGCTGGGCAAGGCACCGTTGCAGAACTTCCAGGTGGACCAGGCAGTCCAGCCTTGTTGAGACTTAACCTTGCGGGCACAGGCCACAGAGCTGCTGATGTTGTCGGTCAACAAAGCGTTGCAGCTCAATTTGCATTCGTTGTAGGAGAAACGGCCGTTGGCAGGTTGGCACCAGTAGTAGTTGTTGATCTGGAAGATACCGTAGTCGTTGGAACCGTTGGAGTTGGTGGGTCCGACAACTTCAGTGCGGAAGGACGATTCGTGCTGGGCAATGCAGGTCCATTGGGGCAATTCGGATTTGGGTACACCCAAGGCGTACATTTCCTTGGCCAAGGAGCAACGGTTGAAGGTCTTACCCCAGGCAGGAGCGGTCAAAGCCAAAGCGGCCAACAAGACAATGAAGAATTTCATGATTAGACGGTTAGAACGAGGTAAAGCGAACTGTGATTTGCTGAAATATTCCCAGGGGTTTTATAGGAAATGTGAAGTGCCAAAAAAAGATAGTTTATTTAGTACAATAGATGAGAATTAGATAAGGATAACATTTTTCAATTACCTACAGCCAAAATGCGTTTATGGTTGTGGGGCTCGAACTCGCATGTTGGCTATTATCATTTTGAAAAATTGTTTATTCAATCATAGTTTTTGTTTTCAAACTCTCAAAACATACCTGGGGTTATCATAAAAACATTTGAGTTCAATCAGAACCACTTGGAAAATGGCACGAGTACTTCGCATAAAACGTGTGTTATCGTACGCATTTTTCTGTATACAATCTTTGGCCAAGGTTCACTCTTTCTTTTCCAAGTGGTGTTGATTTCATTAAAATGAGACCCCCTGATGTGAGAAGTGTCAACAAAATGATATCTAACATCTTCGATTCCATAAATACATTACTGCTCAAAGTTCCGATAGCAGTAGGTAAACCACCCAACAAAACAGATATTGTGGCGCATATATATTTTAATCTTATTATTTTTTAATAGACAATTGAGATATCTGTTGTTGTTACATTGTAATCAGTTGACATATTGTTGGTGTTTATTTGTACTTACTTTTTCCTATAAAAACCCTAGAACCGTTAAGTCTAATCACAGTTCGCTATACCTCGTTCTAACCGTCTAATCATGAAATTCTTCATTGTTTTGTTGGCCGCTTTGGCTTTGACCGCTCCTGCCTGGGGTAAGACCTTCAACCGTTGCTCCTTGGCCAAGGAAATGTACGCCTTGGGTGTACCCAAATCCGAATTGCCCCAATGGACCTGCATTGCCCAACACGAATCCTCCTTCCGCACTGAGGTTGTTGGCCCCACCAACTCCAACGGCTCCAACGACTACGGTATCTTCCAGATCAACAACTACTACTGGTGCCAACCTGCCAACGGCCGTTTCTCCTACAACGAATGCAAATTGAGCTGCAACGCTTTGTTGACCGACAACATCAGCAGCTCTGTGGCCTGTGCCCGCAAGGTCAAGTCTCAACAAGGCTGGACTGCCTGGTCCACCTGGAAGTTCTGCAACGGTGCCTTGCCCAGCATCAACGATTGCTTCTAAATGTTTACTTTTGTGAAAACTTTATAATAAAATTGGTCAGACTCGGGGAAAAAAATTAATATATAAATGGAATATGTTTTATTTGATCTATGGACGCATAATTTATGCGTCTACTTTTCAGGAGGGCGAAAAGAGTTTTTTTTGTAAACTGTTTCTTATGTAAAATCATTAATTTCAGTTGTTATTAAATAGAAATTGAGTAATTAAACCCAATGAAAAACCCTTCGTAAATGTAACACTTTGGGATCAACCAGACAAAATCTCCCTAAAAGTGCTTAAGCGATTGTTCGTGAAGAGCACAGATTTACTACGGCCATGTTAATCTTTTATAGTAGACAGATTTTTTATTAAATACATAGATTACTTTTTATCGGAAAAATAGTCGTCTACAGCTTTCTGTATCACAAAGTCGAGCTGTTCCTAACGGAAAGATGTCTTTTCTCCAGGTAAGACTGTATAAAATTCGCATACAAAGGAAACAAATTCTGAAAAATTCAATTTTAATTTTTTATAGATGCAGTCTCCACATCAAATATAAACCTACGTTTCCCATCAAGTTCACCTATGTTAACTGTCCCATATCTTTTGACATCGAAAATTCAACACAGCCTAATTATGCGTGGGACTAAGCAACTCATCTTAAGGTACGTAATTGTTTTCTATTAGCAAGACTTTAAATTATCTGATAACATTTATTTGTTTTATTGTATAAAATAAAATATTTACAAACAATATCCAATTTCATGAAATGCCGTAAATAGAAGACGATTTTTGCCCATCTCAATATCTGTCAGATTTAATGTAACCACTTTGTTACTCGTTTGTTATCCTCCCATATGGTCTAGTGGCTAGGATATCTGGCTTTCACCCAGAAGGCCCGGGTTCGATTCCCGGTATGGGAAGTCTATTTTTTTTTTGTTGAATTCTTATATTTTCAAACATTAGAACAGAACCCGCACTGAAATGTTCTCCTTGGCGTACAGCGGACACAGTCCTCGATAGTATAGTGGTCAGTATCCCCGCCTGTCACGCGGGAGACCGGGGTTCAATTCCCCGTCGGGGAGAACTTGCATCGTTACAGATTCTCAACTTTTTGTTAATTTGGTTGTTTTCTTGCAAAATTATCTTTCTTTTTGTTGTTTTTTTTCTGTGTAAATGCGTTGCTTTGTAATTTTTTAAAGAGAAGAGAAATTATTGTATACAACAACAACTTTTGTTTGCCATCATAATTTATGCACGCCAATTACCATCGTAGTGAGCCTTGGTGCGAATGCCAACAATGTAATGGGGTGGAATGGATGCATGACTTCACATTGGCTAGGCGGAGTTTCACAAAAAGCGTGTAATGGGTTGTAATCCATGGATGGCTGGGTGAATGAGTGCAGAAATCATGGACAGAGTTTCACGAACTGTTGAGTGATGATGTTATAGTGGAGTTGTCGAAGATGAGATGGAATTAGTTAGTTGATATCATTTTCGCAACACTTTGACAGACCAACTCAAAATCTTTTTGTGGGGTTACACTTCTTTAACAGAAGAACACATGCAGATTTTTTTTTTAAATGTTTGGTAAAAAAGTTACCGAGGGCTCCCCACGTTGAACATACAAATCAGAAGGATAGGTACTACGGATGAGTAACATCCAAACTAAATGCAAAAATGGGCCAAGAACACCCTACGCTTTACCATACAGGATAATAGACACTACTTATTTAAGCAATCCCATTATGAGGTAAAGGTACCCCTCATGTGCCATAAATTAAAATATAATTTTTTTGAATTAAGCATCTTACTCTCTATTGAAACTCTATTTCTTTTTGCTCTGGGTTCTATTTGTTGTGCTGAATTTTTTTCTAACTTTCAGTTTACTGTGTGACTTTATTTCTTGTAAAGATTCAAAACTTTACATTTCGTTTTTGGAAAAATTTGCTAAAATCTCTACAGATTGGGTATTCCCTCCAGAAATACGTTGGGTTTTCTTATTCTCTTACGTTATATAAGTAACACGGGTCTAAGTTGTCCCAAGAACTTTTCAGACATCCGAGTAATTCCATTTTCTGTGCTGTCTGTTGTCACACAAACGTTCCCCTTATCCAGCATAGCTCTCAATCTCTATGGGTTTTGAGGATATGGACGAATCAGAGACTCTTGATGTTGTGGGCATGAAGACACAGGGAAGTGTCAAAAGAAGCATACAAGTGGTTAGGCGTTTTGTTGCGGTGCCAGAAATACTTCACGCCATCTATTCATCTTCTTTTAGCTCTGGGTTCTATTTGTTGTGCTAATTTTTTTTTACTAACTCTCAGTTAACTAAAGATTTAAACATTTACATATCGTTTTTGGGGAAAATTGTTTAAAATCCATAAGGATTAAATATTCTCTCCAGGTAGAGACTGTTACTTTAAACTTCTTTATGCAATAAATTCAAAGTAATTCAATTTTAATCCATTGATTTCTTGTAAAATTATAAAGCTTAATAATTTTCTTTTGGCTCTAAAATCGGCATTAAAATTCAAAAAAAATTCAACAGTTATGAATAACTATAACTGTATCATTGGGTAAACGCCCAGCCTGCACCCAATCAAAACCGTTTGTCGACCCCTGCTGCTTATGACAGCGATTTTCTTCAATGGCTAATTCAATGCCACCGCCAGCCACCTTCACTGCCTTCAGCTGTCAGCGTACAATTAATCATGTATATTTTTCAGAGATCAATGGATAAATTGCAAACAAAACAAAAAAAAATAAATAAAATAACAATAATTTGTAAAATGACTATACTTTACTGTGCACAGCGGCGAAGACAGAGTGAAAGAGAGAAACGAAAGGTCACCGAAAATGAAATGAATGGATTGAATGTACACATTGCACTTCACGCGCCAACAGAAGGAAGTTCAATAATTTAAAAGTCAAACTTTATAAAACCAAATAATAAACGATTGTATCACGAACTGCCAAAGCTCTGCCCAAACCAGACATGTCAATGGTCATTTGTATTCATTCGAAAAAGGTTCACAAACCAGGTACGCTCACATGCAACTGCGAACATTGCTACGTAGTCTCCCAACTTTAACATGCAACTGTGCATCAAGAACTTCGGGTCGGGTGCTAAACACGTCAAGCGTGTGACAGACATTTGAAATATGTTTCCCTAAAATCCAAATCGTTTGTCTTTTTTTTTCACAATTCCTGTCGGGGTAACTTCAGCTTTCAGTGCATATTTAACATGGAGTCTTTAAGCCACATGCAATTGTGCCGGCAGCTCATTTTTGCAGACTTTTGAAAAATGTGTGTGGCATGTTCCGGCTCTCCCCCCTTTTGAGTTATGTTTGTACAGGAGGCAAACATTTTAATTCATTTCAATTTTCATGTTCTGATGCAATCTCAAGTTATTGTTTTCCTTGTTGCCTGCGTCTCCGTTGGTGTCTTTTTTTGTTTCTTTCTTCTTTTGCATAACAAATTTTGAGCAATTTGGCGTAAGAACCTGCTGTCATGATATTTGCAGATATCATTGGGCGATCTTTACGTTTCAGTGCATTTAAGTGTAATTTCCTTTTCATGTAGTTTTTCCTGGGAAATTATCAGCAACAGCATTATTATTATATATTATCATCATCATCATCATCATCCTCATAATAATGCAGACGAGTCGTTTTTTTTCCAGTATTTTCCTTCAACCTCTTTGCCGACATTTATGTAAACGACTTTAACCTGTTGCAGCGGGCAACTGCTGCATGTGACCGACCGTTCAGTCGTTCGTCCGTCCGTCCGTCTAGTATTTTCCTAAAGAACGGGCATTCATGGCTACTAACCATTTCCTTAAGTAATGGTCACGCTATGTTGTTTCCAGAATGAAAGAACACCACCACCAACCAGCAGATCGCACAGTTGCATAAAATCGAAACAGGAAGTTCTCAAGCTGATTGAGAAAGAAAAGTGGAGGAAAAATGCATTTTTAAGTAATTAGTAAATAAATTTCCCAAACACTCAAATGGAAGGGGAGTTCGTTCGTTGGTTTGCTCTTCGCTATAGTTTCACGTTTTGTAGCGCTAATGTATTGTGTGACTTCAGTTTTGAGGGTCTCATAAGAAAAATAAAGAAATTCATTGGGTTATCTTATTCTCTTACGTTATTTGAGTAACACGCTGGGTCTAAGCTGTCCTAAGAACTTTTTAGACATCCGAGTAATTCCTTTTTCTGTGCTGTTTGTTGTCACGCAAACGTTCCCCTGATCCAGCATAGCTCTCAATCTGTATATAGAGACTCTTGATGTTGTGGACATGAAGACACGGGATGATGCTCGTTGGGCTAGCCATATTACCAAAGTGTCAATGGAAGCATACAAGTGTTTCGGCTTTTTGAAGCGGTACCCGAAATACTTCACGCCATCTGATATTCGTTAATATTTACACCAGACCAAAATATGGAATAGAACTCCATTTATATGGGCAGTGGCTAGAAAGACTTCCCTGCAGCTCAAGGTCAGTGTGCAGAGGCGATGGTAGGGGATAATAGGATATCCAACTCTACGGAGTTATTTCCATTAATTTTCTATCGCTAACACTGTGCATTACAAAGCGAATGCAAATGCAAATCTAGGCGAACAAAAGATGATGGTTCCACCATGCATTTATGCATCTGGGGACTTATCTCTTCCAATAGGAAAGGAATATTTAGCAGGAAAGGAATATTTTGCACAACATTGTTCAAGTGTGATTCAAATAAAAAAAAAGCTACCAACAAAGAGTAGTTTTACATGGCCTAAGATTACTTTCTTACTCTAAAAATCCGCTGTCATTTATGAGGTGGAAAGGGTCCATGGAAATGTTCGATGGTCTTACCAGGATACGAGCATGCATTTGGTGAGTCACTACACTCTACCTTTCACACACTATTTTGGCAATGATAGGATCATGTGGGTGTTCGTCATAGAGTAAAGCTACTGACCGTTTCATATTAATGAACCCAGAACGATTCCTATCGACTACATCTCCAGCAAATAATCAATCGCATGTATTTGTCACTACCGTTGGAGCAGTTAGGTTAGGTTATGTTATTTTATTGTGGAGGGATTGTGATGTAAAATTCCGTCAATTGTAGCCTCGAAACAATATTTGTATCTTATGATATATTCTTAGACTGACATATGCATGTGCTTACTTATGATCGCTTGGTCATATGAGATGGTCATTAATTCGATTACCTGATGTCTATGGCTCAAACACTTGAATAATTCGTTTTACCTGAAAAGAAAAAATAGAGAGAAATTATTATAGCATCCATAACCACAGATTAATAAACTATTTAAAAAATGAATATATACTCTTATCGCTAAGGCAACGGACATTATTATTGTTCTATTCCGTGAAAATATTTTTTTAGAAAAAGATGTCTGGAGCTCAGTCCCACGATTTCCACAATACATTTAAATACTCTTAACAAACAATACAAAATCTTCTTGGGCCGCCCGCCTTATCTTTTAAACTTTGCCTTAATTTATGCTCGTTTAAAAAAACTTCCATTTATTCACATTTAATGTTAATTTATTCTAGTCTATATTATTTCTGTTAAAGAAAAAGGTGTGAACTCTTTTTATGGCAAAAAAAAAGCAAATTTCTTTCATCTCTCTTTGCGCTATCCTTTGACAATTCCGACCAAAGAAAACACAAGAAAATGTGGTACAAGCGCTAAATACGTTTTTGTCATCGGCGGCGTCGTTCCGTCTCACCCCAACAAAGACACAAACGTAAGTGTAGCGGAAATCGTCGCTTCCAGATACTGTTGTGGCTGTCATTAAAAAATGACAAATGACAGCTAGTGCTGCGTGACAGATACCTAGGCGAGTGACATTTAGTCAATGGTGCTTGGCTTGGGGCTATATTCGTACCTACAACAACTGTATATTTTATTATTGTCTTAACGTATAAATATGGACGGACGGAGGGACGGACTTTAGGCCACAATGTTAGACAATTTTCTAAGCATAAATTGCCGTAGTTGTGTTTTTGCACTTGTTTTCTGTGCTACTCATTTTAAGCTGATTTACAAAATGAGATAAAACAATTAAGAAAGTCTTTTGTATGTTAATTTTAATGTTGCACTTTTAGGGGTTATTAGTACTTTTGTAAAGAAGAAAAGGTTAGTTGGTTATAATGGGTGGGAAAAGTCTGTAAGGTTAAGTTGTGGTTAAATTTCAGTCTCCAGGAATAAGCACCACCCGTTATGGTTCATTACAGAGAATGTCAAGGCAATGTCTTATTGTTTTAAAAAATAATATTTGAGCTAAATATGAATGCACGTTTCTTGCCGTTAAGTAGTTATATTCAAGGCTGGAAGTCGTCACCAAGCACTAGGAGTGCCTAACTACTGAATAGTGGTATCTAAACTTGAACAGTTCCAAGTCTTAATCTAGTACGATGTTTACGCCCACGTGTTTTCCTCAAAACTGTCGTTTTCCACGAAAATATTAAAAATTTGTATTTCAAAAGATTTCATATGAGAAGTTTTGTACGAAAACATCTGGAAATAATCTAATGTAAATACGCCTTTGAGAAAAAAAAAACATTGGAAGCCGTTTTTTACATTTCATAAACCAGTAAAGTGTTTTCGTTTCTTCACTTTTTAGAATTTTTTAATATAAAGTTGTATTTGGTGAACCCGTTTGTCCAATCATCTTCGATTCATGCCAGTCTATTCATCAAAACATCATTTCAAAGCGATTTCATTACAATTCCATTCTCTTGTCTCGCCTTCATTTAGGTTAATCTTATACTAAATGTTGGGGTTTTATGTATTAAAAGCTCTTTTTGTTATTGTCGTTTTTTCATTCTGATTTAAACAACATTATTACGTTTTCTTTCTATTTCAATATCATGCTGGGTTTCTTTATTGGCCATAAATTTCAAAATTATCGCTCAGAATGAATCTCGTAAAATGTCTGTACAATTTTTCTTCTCACCTACTTTAAGCGTTTAATTATAATAATGTAGCACCTAGCAGCAGGTAGTTTTTGTTTTCTTGTATCTCCATGACATGCTTTGCTATCAACATTTAACATTTGATATGAAATTTGCATATATTAGATATTAATTTTAAAATCATAAATTTACCACGAGTTTAGACGTTCTGAAAAAGATCTGGCCAAGATAAATGAGCATGTGGAAATTCATAATGTAACAACGCCCACTTAATCTGATGTTTGAAACTGACAATTGATTTGTGGATAGCGGTACATTTGTACAGGGTGGTACATTAAGAATAGTGAAAGAGATGAAGTAAGTGGCGCAATGGAATAGAACTTTAGGTTTTATTTCAAATGTAAAAGTAAACACATGGAATAGAATACAATGAAAATGAATTTTTCGTGAGTTGTCGATTGTGATATCTCACAGCTGAAAACGACGTGGTGAAAGCAGTTATAAATGGAAGTTTAGTAAACAACAAATTTCCTCTCAATCGCATTAAAACCACAAAATCTATACAAGTAACATTTCTTTTATTTTTTTTAGATCCTTTAATTCAAATTGTATACATTAAACGCTTTAGAAGCAATCGTTGATGCTGGGCAAGGCACCGTTGCAGAACTTCCAGGTGGACCAGGCAGTCCAGCCTTGTTGGGACTTGATCTTGCGAGCACAGGTCACCGAGCGGCTGATGTTGTCGGTCAACAAATCGTTACAGCTCAAATTGCATTCGTTATAGGAGAAACGGCCGTTGGCTGGCTGGCACCAGTAGTAGTTGTTGATCTGGAAGATACCGTAGTCGTTGGAACCGTTGGAGTTGGTGGGACCAACCACACCAGTGCGGTACGAAGACTCGTGCTCGGCAATGCACGTCCACTGGGGCAATTCGGATTTGGGTACACCCAAGGCGTACATTTCCTTGGCCAAGGAGCAACGAGTGAAGGTCTTACCCCAGGCAGGAGCGGTCAAAGCCAAAGCGGCCAACAAGACAATGAAGAATTTCATATTGAAGTTTGAACGATTGCGAAGAAACTGATGTTTGTATGGATGAACTCGCTGGTCTTATATAGGAGAAGTTAAGCTCATGTATCAGCTATCATTTCTTTATAACTTATCAAATAAATGGTAATTCTTTGCAAAAAAAAGAAAAACAGTAATCAAGGGTTATTTTTGGTATATGCAATTTTAAAGCAAATATCAGAGACAGTATTAGATTAGTGCATATGTTTATAGATAAATGAGACCTACATACGTACATACATATCGTACTTATTAAATATTATCTATGGACTTGTTATTGCTCCCTGCAATTTATGATTAACATATTTAGAAGTGTGGCCACACTTAAACAAAAAAACTGTCAGCCACAATATTATACCAATGTAGTGCATTTATCTATAAAAATATTCACTAATCTACGACTATCTCTGATATTTGCTTCAAAATTGCATATAGCAAAAATAACTCCTGATTATATATTCTTGCAGAAACTCATCACTCAGTTGATAAGCTATAATGAAATTATCGTTCTGCCAATAACAGTGAGAGCTTCACTTCTCCTATATAAGACCAGCGAGTTCCACCATACAAACATCAGTTTCTCTGTAATCGTTCAAACTTCAATATGAAATTCTTCATTGTCTTGTTGGCCGCTTTGGCTTTGACCGCTCCTGCCTGGGGTAAGACCTTCACTCGTTGCTCCTTGGCCAAGGAAATGTACGCCTTGGGTGTTCCCAAATCCGAATTGCCCCAATGGACCTGCATTGCCGAGCATGAGTCATCGTACCGCACTGGTGTGGTTGGTCCCACCAACTCCAACGGTTCCAACGACTACGGTATCTTCCAGATCAACAACTACTACTGGTGCCAGCCAGCCAACGGCCGTTTCTCCTACAACGAATGCAATTTGAGCTGTAACGATTTGTTGACCGACAACATCAGCCGCTCGGTAACCTGTGCCCGCAAGATCAAGTCCCAACAAGGCTGGACTGCCTGGTCCACCTGGAAGTTCTGCAACGGTGCCCTGCCCAGCATCAACGATTGCTTCTAAATGTTAAGTTGAATGGAAAATGAATAATAAAATGATATTGTAAAGTAAATAGATACCTGCGAAATTGAAAAACAAATATCTTTTATTGAAAATTGATTAGAAAAACATTTTATACATATAGTACTTCTTATGTATAGGAGTATAACTTTTGTATAAAAAAAGATGTTAGGTTCAAAAGCTGCTTCTTTTATGCATTCTTTGTAAAGCTAACGACAACACTAACAATTGAAGGAAAGTAAATAATTTGCAGTAGAATACCAGATGTTCACCATGTCGGGTTAAATTAATTTTCATGATGACATTTTTTATTGAAATCGAAATGTATAACTTAATGGTATAATTTATTATTATAAATTCAAAAAACTAGAAAAAATAAATGTATTACTGCCTGTTTCCATAAAAGAAATTTGTTTGTTCGGTACAAATTGTAAAATAGATTTTTATCAGTCGTGAAAGCTTCTTCTTTTGAGATTGTGTTCTATATATCGATATTTATAATATATCTGAAAGCCAGAATTGTTTGAAATGTTTGAAATCAATTTTATAACGCTTCGCTCACATTTTTTTTAAATTTCGATGGCTGTGACATCTTTTAATACGAAAAAATTAATTATCTTTACGATTACGTTAAGATGTGTAAAAGAAACTTAAAAACTAAAAATATTAAATTCAAAAATGAGAGCAGTGAGGAAATATTTCTAAATTTTTTTTCAATTGTCCAATTTTTAATGTTAATTCCTTAAAATAGTCCCTCAGTCCTTGTGTGCAATCTCAAGAACTGGAAGATGTTTATTGAGTTTTATTGAAAACCATGATGTAGATGAACATAAATAAATCAGCATACGAAGTAACGCAGGCGACGGTAATTATCCACTATCGTTCAGTAGGGGTACTGACTTTAGTCTGAATGATTGACCCAATTGCAGGTTTAACTAAATTATTTTAGCTGGAATCTTTAAATATGAAGAATTTCTCGTCCGAAATTCTTACACAAAGTCAGTGTCATATTTCCGTGAGACAAGATGAACCGCTTTACGCTTGCACAGAGTTGGTAAATAAGAAAAAAACTTATTTTCAAAGCCAATACAGTTCGTTGATTGAAAAGAGTGTGTTTATTGTTGATATGAGGCACAGGATTTGACTAATTAAGCGGCGTAAGAGTAAAACTTGTAAGTGCGCCGGTAGATTTACAAGTATGCAGACATGAACCAATTTTTAAAACCTAAATGATTTTCTCAATAGAAATATGTACTGCTAAGATGTTTCTTTATAAGAAGTTATTCGGAAATTTTTCTTTAATAAAAGAGATTTGTTTTTCTATTTCGTATATCTTTCCATTACATTATCATTTTATTATTCATTTTCCATTCAACTAAACATTTAGAAGCAATCGTTGATGCTGGGCAAGGCACCGTTGCAGAACTTCCAGGTGGACCAGGCAGTCCAGCCTTGTTGGGACTTGATCTTGCGGGCACAGGTCACCGAGCGGCTGATGTTGTCGGTCAACAAATCGTTACAGCTCAAATTGCATTCGTTGTAGGAGAAACGGCCGTTGGCTGGTTGACACCAGTAGTAGTTGTTGATCTGGAAGATACCGTAGTCGTTGGAACCGTTGGAGTTGGTGGGACCAACCACACCAGTGCGGTACGATGACTCATGCTCGGCAATGCAGGTCCATTGGGGCAATTCGGATTTGGGAACACCCAAGGCGTACATTTCCTTGGCCAAGGAGCAACGAGTGAAGGTCTTACCCCAGGCAGGAGCGGTCAAAGCCAAAGCGGCCAACAAGACAATGAAGAATTTCATATTGAAGTTTGAACGATTACAGAGAAACTGATGTTTGTATGGTGGAACTCGCTGGTCTTATATAGGAGAAGTGAAGCTCTCACTGTTATTGGCAGAACGATAATTTCTTTATAGCTTATCAACTGAGTGATGAGTTTCTGCAAGAATATATAATCAGGAGTTATTTTTGCTATATGCAATTTTGAACCAAATATCGGAGATAGTCGTAGATTAGTGAATATTTTTATAGATAAATGCACTACATTGGTATAATATTGTGGCTGACAGTTTTTTTGTTGTTTAAGTGCGGCCACACTTCTAAATATGTTAATAATAAATTGCAGGGAGCAATAACAAGTCCATAGATAATATTTAATAAGTACGATATGTATGTACGTATGTAGGTCTCATTTATCTATAAACATATGCACTAATCTAATACTGTCTCTGATATTTGCTTTAAAATTGCATATACCAAAAATAACCCTTGATTACTGTTTTTCTTTTTTTTGCACAGAATTACCATTTATTTGATAAGTTATAAAGAAATGATAGCTGATACATGAGCTTAACTTCTCCTATATAAGACCAGCGAGTTCCTCCATACAGACATCAGTTTCTTCGCAATCGTTCAAACTTCAATATGAAATTCTTCATTGTCTTGTTGGCCGCTTTGGCTTTGACCGCTCCTGCCTGGGGTACGACCTTCACTCGTTGCTCCTTGGCCCGTGAAATGTACGCCTTGGGTGTTCCCAAATCCGAACTGCCCCAATGGACCTGCATTGCCGAGCATGAGTCTTCGTACCGCACTGGTGTGGTTGGTCCCACCAACTCCAACGGTTCCAACGACTACGGTATCTTCCAGATCAACAACTACTACTGGTGCCAGCCAGCCAACGGCCGTTTCTCCTACAACGAATGCAACTTGAGCTGTAACGATTTGTTGACCGACAACATCAGCCGCTCGGTGACCTGTGCCCGCAAGATCAAGTCCCAACAAGGCTGGACTGCCTGGTCCACCTGGAAGTTCTGCAACGGTGCCTTGCCCAGCATCAACGATTGCTTCTAAAGCGTTTAATGGATTCAATTACAATACAATGAAATGATTTTTAAAATAAAATAAATATTGCTTATCGTAGACTTGGGTGTTTTTGTTTTTTAAATATAGTATGTCTTGAAAAAGAAGATGGAATGTGTCGTGGCTGTGAAGTCGAGCCAAAATTGCTCGACTCCGACTCCAGAATTTTTAAATAGCTCTACTCCGACTTCAGCTGTTCCAATATTCCTATACTCTATATTACACTGAGGTGCATTTGTATCTTAAAGAAAAAAGTTAATATAATCGAGAATATTTCAAATTTTAAAAAATATTAAAAATATTAATTTGTTTTATGGGGAATGTTAGCCAATAAACTAGGGGTCGACTACAGACTCCGACAATGACACAGATTGACTGTGGACCCTTGAAAGAATTTTTGTTAAACAATTTGTTTGTTGTAGAATTCCTAAAGATGTCTTTTGACGAAAGACTAAATATTGAAAAAATAAACATTTAAAATAAAAACAAAACAACAAGACCTTGAGCTTAAATAAATAAAATATATGTTCATAATAATCTCCACCTTTAAAATTCTCTACCATAATTGACTTTAAGGTAATCATAGGTCATTGAAAAGATCCCTATTGTGATCTTATTGCCTCACAGCTTCATTTCGAATCCCTAGGCGAGTTCGGCCTCTAAAACTATAGCCGAGGCATGGATCAATTACGACATGTGTTGACGGATTGTTTTTCTTTATTTACACTGTTCTGTACATAAAAAATAGAATCACAAAATATTTAGAATTAAAGTCGGGTTTGGTTACACCGCTCGCTTCTTTATTCGTTAATTTTCTATGGAGAGCTCACCATTGTAAGCGGCACTTGAAATATCCTAAATAATTTACACCAGACCCGTTCTCAAAATGTTAAAATTATTAAAAATAAATTAAAAAAAAATAAATAAGAAATTTAAGAAAAATTAAATAAGTAATTTAAAAAAAATTAAATAAGTAATTTAAAAAAAATTAAATAAGTAATTTAAAAAAAATTAAATAAAAAATTTAAAAAAATTAAATACGAAATTTAAAAAAAATTAAATAAGGGATTTAAAAAAAATTAAATAAGAAATTTAAAAAAATTAAATAAGAAATTTAAAAAAAATTAAATAAGAAATTTAAAAAAAATTTAAATTTAATATTAAATAAGAAATTTAAAAAAAATTTAAATTTAAAATTAAATAAGAAATTTAAAAAAAATTTAAATAAGAAATTTAAAAAAAATTAAATAAGAAATTTAAAAAAATTAAATAAGAAATTTAAAAAAAAATTAAATAAGAAATTTAAAAAAAATTAAATAAGAAATTTAAAAAAAATTAAATAAGCAATTTAATAAATAAGAAAAACAAATTTAAAAAAAAATGCAGTGCGCCCAACGTGGGGCTCGAACCCACGACCCTGAGATTAAGAGTCTCATGCTCTACCGACTGAGCTAGCCGGGCATGTGGCCAACCGTAAGCAAACTATGAATTCGTTATGGCAAGACTAAACCCTTAAGGCAAACACCAGCCCAATGACAAAGAATTCTCAGCAAAACGCACGAACAATTAATGGCACTGTAGGCGGCGCCCCCTACAACCACTCTGACGTAGTACTGCGATTATAATACAGTATTTTTGTGAGGTGTTTTATCATACGGTAGGCGGTAGGGGCTGCTATATCTAACATGCTGAAGCGCTATGGTTGGTATAATTTTATTTTACTTGAATTAAAAATAAATTTTTGAGAAAACAAATTACTAAAATAAAAAAAAAAAAACATTATTTAACACATCAGACACAACGAGTGAGTGTGTGTGTGTGCGGGTATAAAAAAGGACGGAAGAGAACAACAACAACAACAAAAAAACCGAAATGGTAGAGATACAACGGGAGGTATTTGTATTGCAGACATTTTTAACTGACAGCTAACAACATGTCAAAAATCACTGAAGTCTGAAAAACAACAACAACTCCCCTACATATCCACAGAACATGCGGTAAGGTACATGCATGCATACATATGTAAGCATGTACTTGGAGAAGTGCAGAGTTCTCAAGTTAGTTCTCGTAATCATCGCGTATGCTCGTCATCATCGGTGAGAGGTTGTTGTAGTTGTTGATGTTAAGACTGCGGTCGGTCGGTCGATTGTTGTTTTCTTTTCTGAAAAGTCATGCTTTAAGGCTTTTTACAACACACTTAGAAAAAATGACAACAACAAATTGCAAACAACGCAAGAGAAAGAGAGAGAGCGAAATAATAGAACGAATCAACGAACGGAAAATACAAAAAAAAGTTCAATGATGTAAGATCGGCCTGTACGAATTCCATATGCCCTCTTCATTCCTATCGGCTCCTGCTAGAAACTCCTGATTTATTGAAGAACCAACTGGTTTATGATTTCTTCAAAAGATTATCAATATCAATTTCCTACTGTGTAAACAATCCGATACATGCAATCCTTTGGCTGAGGTCTTTGGGGCGACCACTACTACGAGATATGTTTCATATCCGATTTTTACAGTAGGGTTTTTCAGAAGACATTCAAATGGTGCCATGCGAATTACTGACATCTAGAGTTAGCATATTGGGCCGTCTATGCTCTATATGGTCTTTGAGTTTGGCGATGATAACATACCAGTTAGTCTCAACGGTTGCCGATTTCATAGAGGTGAGGGAAGCTTTGGGAGAAAAATTGCCATAAGTTAAAACCGATATCGCTTAAGACGGATAAAACATAACTTTCTCTATTCGAGCCACACTTGATTCTTATTCTCCATACATATTTCGAATAGTAAGCAAGATGTGGGTGTTGTAGCTGGATTCAAACCTAATTATAAATTCAATATTGGTCGTAGAGTGAAGAAAGCCTTGGGAGATTTCGTATTTCCCTTAATATTACACGAAAAGGAGATTGAAATTCTAGCGAATCAGACTGCTGTATACGACCTACAGTGTGAACTCACTGATCGGAACCTACTATTTCTTTTGATCTTCCACTAAGGAAGAGACTGAAATTCTTGCGAATCAGAAAGCTGTGTAAACTCACTGATTCCAAGCTACTGATGAAAGCTGCATCTGAACGGCTGTAACCCTAGCACATTAAGAATAATAATCTCGATTATCAGTTCGATAACTGCTTGTTAATTTCTGCGATAATTTCAAACAACATAAGGAGATAATCTACATTAAATTCCCCGACATTAACGGGGTATAACGTCAGCTGGTAGATGTTCGTTCTCGGTTATCTTGTTGGGTGGTAATCTACGCTTTTAACGAGTAATTAGGCTTTTTTTGGTATTTAGAAGCGTGGAAGCATAAAAGCTTCTATGTCTTTTAAGGCAATAAAACAAACAAATGAGTTTAGGAGCTTGGTGATCTTTACAAGAATGGAATCTGGGCGCATGTTATGATTTGTACATGGATGAAAGCTTAGGAGCTTGTATGACATTTACAAGCATGAAAGTACAGGTACTGTAGGAGCTTTTTACAAGTTTAGGAGCTTTTTACAAGTTTATAAGTTTTTTACAAGTTGAGGAGCTTTTTACAGGTCTAGAAGCGTTTTGAAGCTTTTTGAGCTTTTTTCAAGAATAGTATTTTTCAAGCTTAGGAGATTTTTCAAGTTTAGATGCTTTTTAAATCTTAGGAGTTTTTCTCAAGTTAAGAAGCTTTTTCAAGTTTAGAAGCTTTTCTTCAATCTTTGTAGCTTTTAACAAAATTTCGCGTTTTTACTAGATAGGGAAAATAGGGGAAATGCCGAAAGTGCATATTATAGTCCACATGCACGAGTGACATGACAAAATGCATTGTCGCCCCACTAACGCGAAGGGGAACAAATGAATAACGACTATACGCTCGCCTGAGCATTTGACGTTTCAGCCAATATCAATGACAACTGAATGAAAGGCAGTCATTTTGCGAACAATAACATTAGTTCCATAAAAATGCATTTACATGACTTTAACATGTTTCCATTCTTTGCCACTTTTTTTCTCTCCAGCTCAACAAAAGAAATTATCTTCTGCTCCCCTCACTCACTGCCCTGTACCACCCGACCCGACACAGCCCACCATGGGGGAACAGAACATTTTCAATGGTTTGGTGTGGGACAAATGGCTAAGGTTGAGATTCTGCGGAGACGAAGTGACATGCAAAAGTTTACAAAAGAATTATGGAGTGTGGGGTGGGCGGCGGTGGTGGCGGATTCACGGCGAATATTGCAACGATTCTGAGAATTAGCAAAGGAAAAGATAGTAATTTGAGTTTACATGCATATGGTGATGTGTGAAACAATGGATATCAGTTACGGGCACTACTTACTCCAGACAGCCAGTCAGTCAGAGTTCTGTCAGCATTCGATACAAGACAAGTGACTAATGAATTGTGTGAGGTTTATGTTTCAAATGAAATATTATCGTAGTATTTATGTACTCGCATATATGTCAATTTCTAAATAAGTACGAGTAATATTAGAGTTAACACCATACTAAGAATTAACTGAATAGAGTTGGAGGAAAGAGTTTTTTTTTTTAAAAGAAATTGTATATTCTTGATTTTACATGTTTGCGATGATATAAATGGTGATACTTTGGCTAACCGTAAAGGATGAAGAGATCATCTTCACTTATTCTAGGTTCAAAAGTTAGTAAAGTATTTGTAAACATCTTATCTTCTTAATATATATTTACCCTCGACACTGATTCACTGACTCTGTCACGCAGTACGTAGGAATTTTTTTTTCCAAAATTTTTTTTTTACAAATTTTTTTTTTCAACAAAAATTTTTTTTTTACAAAATTTTTTTTTTTCAAAATTTGTTTTCCAAATTTTTTTTTTCAAAAACAATTTTTTTTTTTTAACAAATTTTTTTTTTCCACAAATATTTTTTTTTTCAACAAATTTTTTTTTTTTCAAGATAATTTTTTTTTGAACAAAAATTTTTTTTTTCAACAAAATTTTTTTTCCATATTTCAACGGGCGCCATAGGCGCATTACAACTTACTAGTTATAAATAATTTTCAAATTACAATGGGAATTTGTTCCATATCTTCAGAAGAAAAAAAAAATGTAAAGCGAAATTTGAAGTTAGTTTCGCCGGGTTTTCGTGAAGGAGATTTAGCGTTTTAGGGCACTGTTCAACAGATACAATGGCATGTATCGCCCCAATCATGGAGAATCAGAAAAATCAGTAATACTCCTTTCTAAGAGGCGGTTCCTTTATGATCTCCAACACGTTCAACACATGGATCGTGAACATGGTCCTAAACAATCATCCGTAATACATGATTAGACGGACATCTCTAAATCGATTTCGAATGGAAGAGATCTATAACAAAATGGCAAACCGGGGAAAAAAGTAGGCATTATGAATATCAAATCAAAGTTATGGCTGCTCTCTTTGTGGCGATCACAGTTATAGGAGTATTGACAAGCTGGTACAGTCGGGCAACATATTTGCAAAATATTTCCAAAAGTGCACGTATGTGGGTTTTTCTACGACTTGAAAAACCTTTCAAATGATTCCATGCGAAAGCTGCATCTGTACGGCTATGGCTAGGGTTACATTACAGCAATTTTACGCTTTTCCTCTTCCATTTTGCAGAAAGTTATCCACCTTGGACATAGATGTTCCCCAAGTATATTTATAACTTCTGTGAGAACTTTGCTCCGACAATACTGGGACACAGACACGTCGCAATCTTTACCAATGCCGGTTTGATAACCGGCAGCAACAAAGAATCGTAGAGCCACACTTTATTTTACAACGGGAGAAACTGCCAACGCCTTAAGTTTAGGTTGGATGCTGGAAGTTAACACGTCCAACAAATAAATTTATATATTTTTTGTTTTGTTTATATTCAGTTTATTCCATTTGTACGTTTGAAAGTTCATACAAATAATTTGCAAATTGTTAGTCAAACCAAACAGCTGACTTCGAATACTCGAAATGCTCTCTCCCCCACTACTATTCTCTCCGTTTGTTTAGAATAGGAGGATTTGGTTCTCGGTATAAATAAATTCCCCGGGAAGTATTCACGATCGGCCTGTAAATATCCAAGACTATTGTCCGCCTGGGCAAAGGAAAACCGGTACTGCCAAAGATCCCCACTGAACAAACTGGTACTACCAAAGATCATATAGAGGGCAGACATCCCAAGTCGTCTGCTGAACATTTCCAAGAGAGCATTTAAACGGTATTTGTTTTAAAAAAGTAGATATTTATTAAAAAAAATAAACATTATTTGCTTTAAAAACCTTTCAAATATTGCCATGCCCATTACTAAAATCTAGAGTGTGTACTTGAACTAATGTGTCAAAAAAAAAAAAAAAACTTGGGACATCTGCCCTCTGTATGTCTTTGGTAGTACTACTACTCAAAAATATTTTAAAAAAGCCTTTATGAAATTTCTAATGATAAAAGCTGACTACTTTTGTTTTCTAAATCCCCACTGAACAATTGGTTTATTATTTATTATCCGAAATGCGTTTTTCTTCCGAAACCCTTTCGTACACCATTAACATCCCATACAAACTAATCACCTCATTATTCAGTTTACATTTGCTAAAACCGAAGATGAAATTACACCAATTTTTCTCACTCATAAGTCTTCGTTTGAGAAATTATGAATGTACCACTGACGAATGAAAATATTACCGAAAAACCTTAAAAAGTAACTAACCGAAATGTTGCACATAAATCATTGAGTATATACTCCTCGCACAAGTACGGACATGATGATAGCCAACCTGCCAACATCTTGAGATCGGATACAGGCAACAACAAGGCGCGCATGCGTACCGGCAGACAGGCAGCCATTAGATGAATGGAAAACTCTCTGTCTGTCCGCATGTGTGCAACGTTTATATTTTGAAATAGTACATCACATAATAAGCCATTACAATTGCAGTATGGAAAAGTGAAATTTTGTTGCAAAAACAAATGAAATTGGCGCGAAAAAAAAACGAATCATTTCGTTAATTGAAGAAAAAAAACCACACACATACAGTGTTGTTTTTTTTTTTGCCACCAACTAGACGATAAACGATATTGCAACATGTCATAAAACAAGACAATATTACCCCGAATACCGTGCCTCCCCAATAGCGGTGGTGGTGCAAAAGATATGCAACACA
Source organism: Hydrotaea cyrtoneurina (assembly GCA_958296145.1). NCBI lineage: Eukaryota > Metazoa > Arthropoda > Insecta > Diptera > Muscidae > Hydrotaea > Hydrotaea cyrtoneurina. The sequence continues at coordinate 12,707,248 of OY282516.1, forward strand.
CGCCTAAGCCACACCGGCCAATCGAGCCGCCAAGCCAAAACTGGTCCCATTTGGACACTATGTTTGTAGGTGAGATAGTGTCACGTTAGTCAGCCTCACTGAGACAGTGACTCGGCGAGCGGTTAGTCGCATCGAAACACATCTATCTCTCATCCATTTGTCATTCAGACGGCACAGTCTTACCATCTTATCCCGGGTTTCTGCAAACATCGTTTGACAGGCTGGCTGAGTAGTGCGCTCTGGTGTTTTCTTTCTGGGCGGCGCGGCGGACGGCATGTTATTAGTGGAAAGTGTGTGTTTTCCTGCGGTGTGGCAAGCCAACAACATGTTAACAAAGCCAGTGTGTTGCAAGTCCCGGTCTATTGCTCCATTAGCCACCGTTGAAGTATTTACTAGTATTTAAATGTCTTTTGGAATACAATTTAATTGATTATGAAATAAAAACAACAACAACAAAAATGTAAACCATAAATGGTTCATGGAGACAATAAGCGTCTTAATTACATTCATTGTATGGAAATGCAATAAAACTAAACTATACAAACACACATACACATATATTTTAATTAAAATGTTTTTATTTCTCATAGTCCAGTACAATTCGTTATGAAAATGCCATTGAAAAGTGCAAGCCTTTTCATTTCTAGGCAAAAGAGTCCAAATATTTTTCCAAATAAAAAGTTTCTGATTGGAATGCAGCATAAGAACGGTTGTTGGCAACCCTGAAATTGAAACCACTTTGAAAATCAGCCAAATATTATTCCAAATAAAAAGTTTCAGATTGGAATGCAGCATAAGAACGGTGGTTGGCAACCCTGAAATTGACACCACTTTGACAATCAGCCAACTATTTTTCCAAATAAAAAGTTTGAGATTGGAATGCAGCATAAGAAGGGTTGTTGGCAACACTGAAACTGAAACCACTTTGACAATCAGCCAACTATTTTTCCAAATAAAAAGTTTCAGTTTGGAATGCAGCATAAGAACGGTGGTTGGCAACCCTGAAATTGAAACCACTTTGACAATCAGCCAACTATTTTTCCAAATAAAAAGTTTCAGATTGGAATACCGAATAAGAAGGGTTGTTGGCAATCCTGACATTGAAACCACTTTGACAATCAGCCAACTATTTTTCCAAATAAAAAGTTTCAGATTGGAATGCAGCATAAGAACGGTGGTTGGCAACCCTGAAATTGAAACCACTTTGACTATCAGCCAAATATTTTTCCAAATAAAAAGTTTCAGATTGGAATGCAGCAAAAGAACTGTGGTTGGCAACCCTGAAATTGAAACCACTTTGACTATCAGCCAAATATTATTCCAAATAAAAAGTTTCAGATTGGAAAACAGCATAAGAACGGCGGTTGGCAACCCTGAAATTGAAACAACTTTGACTATCAGCCAAATATTTTTCCAAATAAAAAGTTTCAGATTGGAATACCGCATAAGAAGGGTTGTTGGCAACACTGAAACTGAAACCACTTTGACAATCAGCCAACTATTTTTTCCAAATAAAAAGTTTCAGATTGGAATGCAGCATAAGAACCACTTTGAAATTTCTAAAGAAGAACCTAGGAACGACCTCTAAGAACCACTCACCTGGGGCGGACGACATTGACGTTAACGGACAACTGGAAGGATTCGTAATTGATGGATTTCTACGATTTCAGAACGAATAGGGGAAGATGGTTTTTTTGGTTGGTTTTGGTTTTGGTCAAATAGGACAATATGAACAACTTTTGCGACGCCAAAAAGTCAACATAGACAAGTACGGCTTTCTGCAGTTGGGGATTAGGGGACGATGGTTTTGATGGTCAACTAGGACAATATGAAACACTTTCGCGAGAAAAATCAACATAGACAAGTACAGCTTTCTGCAGTTGCAAAATAAAGTATAAATCTATTCACCAACATATGATATAAATAACACAGATTTTTCATACTATCTTATTACACTTCAATATAATCACTGAGACTATGTAATCATGGAAGATTACAATAAACGATTTCAACTTGAAATACATATTTTGCACACAAATATTTGAATTTCTCTTTATCGTCGACGCTTCTATCAAAATTGGACAGGCAAAAAACCAAACCAAAAATATACATATATTTCTATTATAATAAAAGAAACTGAAACCATTTGTGATATAACCATAATTTATAATCTCAAATAACAAACAACAACCAAAAAAAAAAAAAAAAAATGTGATATGAAAAGGCAAATCTCTAATCCAACATCGCTTGACGTATAAAGACATATTTTCAAGTGGTATTGCCCATTTGAATAGTGACAACTCGTACTTGTTGTCAGCAATTACTCGTCTGCATATAAATAAATACGCACATTGACGTGTATTTACCAATATAAACCAAACGCTGAGTGGCCTCTTTAAAAAAGAAAAAAACAAATACTTTTCTTTATTTGCTGAAACTGCTGGTGGTGCATTTTTTTGTTGTTTTATTTTCCTAATTTCTTGCATGGAAAGTTTTTGCAAAAGTTTAAAGAATCGAGATTGTGATGCAAGGTCAATTGAATATGGGATACAATACAATTCAAGAAACTTGAGGATGGCTTATCATAAGCATTACCAAATATTACCTATTGCTTACCGTATTGTTTATATTCATCATACCAACAATTATCTGTCAAACTTCAGTTTGCAACAAAGATCCACTCATCCCCTATTTAATTACCAAGTTGAACGCCATGTGCGGCCCATTGGTTGACCAGACATCCACTCAAGTAACACTACTCACTCACTTATTATGCAAATACTACTCGCTTCTTGACCAGAAGTAGCACAAAAAAAAAAAGAAACTAAAACTCAGACACACTTCTCACGTATGTAAACACAGCCCACTTCAGTGCAGTGATTACCTCATCATTGCAATAAATTATCTTAAAATAATATTATACCACAATTTTTAATTGGCAGATAACAACAATTGCCGGTTAACTGTACACAGTTTACATTTGTAACAAAATTAACTTTAATTCGATGTGAATGTCCTAAAAAAAAGGTTCACGCAAGCGAATTTTGCTTAAAGTCCAAGCATGTCCTATTGGCTGAGCAATCGCAGGACTACTACTTTCCTTTAAAACTCACACAAGCGAAACTGGTGATCGTCCAGGAGCGAATGCATCCTCAGAGAGTGCTAGTTGAGTGTGGATTTTGGGGAGATGGCATCACCGGCTCAGAATACCCCATTTTGGATGCAAAGGCATGAGAATTTTTTTTTTTGTCGGAGATTAAATGCATGAACTTGAGCGATCTATGGCTTCAGCAAGACGGACAGCCATGGCACACAGGCCACGTCATAATCGATCTTTTGAGCGTTCTAAAATAGTCGCCTACAAGGACTGCTATGAAGGTATGAAAAAAAATTTTTTGGCCCGAGATTGAAGGCAAGGACTTGGTCGATTTTTGGCTTCAACAAGAAGAACCGTCATGCCACTCAGTCCACGTGATAATCGATCTTTTGAGCGTTCTAAAATAGTCGCCTACAAGGACTGCTATGAAGGTATGAAAAAACATTTTTTGGCCCGAGATTGAAGGCATGGACTTGGTCGATTTTTGGCTTCAACAAGAAGAACCGTCATGCCACTCAGTCCACGTGATAATCGATCTTTTGAGCGTTCTAAAATAGTCGCCTACAAGGACTGCTATGAAGGTATGAAAAAACATTTTTTGGCCCGAGATTGAAGGCATGGACTTGGTCGATTTTTGGCTTCAACAAGAAGAACCGTCATGCCACTCAGTCCACGTGATAATCGATCTTTTGAGCGTTCTAAAATAGTCGTCTACAAGGAATGCTACAAAGGCATGAAAAAAACGTTATTGTTTGGCCCGAGATTTAAGGCATGGGCTTGGGCGTTCTATGGCTTCAACAAGAAGAACCGTCATGCCACTCAGGCCACGTCATAATCGATCGTTTGAGCATTCGAAAATAGTCGACTACAAAGTTCTACAAGGAGTGCTATAAAGGCATGAAAAAAACGTTTTTGTTTGGCCCGAGTCGTGGACTTGGACGATCTTTGGATTCAGCAAGAAAAATCGCCATGCCACTCAGCCTACGTTATAACACCGTGTTACAAAAAATAGATTTTTTTCTGTCCTATGAACCAAATGCACATATTCGGAAAGAGGGGAAAAAATAAAAATACGCGTGTAACGGCGATTTTCATGTACACGTCAAAAAAAAAATTTAGGAAAATCCGAGAATTGATAAAAATCTATTTTTTAAAAAATTCTACGTGATACAGACATTTCCACGAGTCTGTCTGCAAAAAATCAGCTGAAAAAGGGTTAAAAATCGGTCCAAAGGCTTTCACACGGGCCACTAGGAGCTTCATACTTCAAACTTAAAAAAAAATTCTGACGTGTACATGAAAATCGCCGATACACGTGTATTTTATATTTTTTATCCCCTTTCCGAAAAAGTAAATTTGGTTCATAGGACAGAATGTGTGTAACACGTCATAATCGATCTTTTGAGCAGCAAGTTCGATAATTGTGATATCAGCGGCGTCGGCGATGTGAATTGGCAACTTAGGAGTTGCGATTTGACGCCGTTAGAATTTTGTATGTGTGGTATCAAAGTTAGGCGAATAACCCATTAACGATCCAGTATCTTAAGGCGAAACTCAGGTCAAACATTCCTTACATATAGCAAACAAAAACAATCGCCAAGGCATGGAAAAATTAAATTAAGCAGATACGCTACTGCCAAGCCACATGAATGAAATCGTGTTCCATAAATTATTACAATGTTTGCTTATTCGAATAAACCCACAATTTGCCAACAACGAAAACAGATTTTTGATAATTTTTTTAATTAAAAAAAAAGAACTATTTACTTCGATGTTCACTCAAAAATCTAGAATTTAGAAGAAAATTTAAACAAAAATTCAAACTTAAATTGGTTTTTATTATGGGATGACTCACTTGTGAGCAGTGCTTTAAAATTAACTGTCGGTACTGACCTTGGCAACAGAAAAAATTAAATATTGGTTACCAGACTTACATTCAAGAACCATATTTCATATGTCATAGAAAAAGTCAACAATTTAATTCGCACCCATTGATCCATAGAAACTCTCTCTTAAATAGTAAAACACAAAATGTTTATTTTTAAGTCGGTTTTCAAACTGTTCATTTCGACGGATGTCCTTCATGGCTCCTGCTCATGTTGAGAAACCTCAAGTAGCACAGACTAAAGTTCTGAAAATGATTCTAGGGCTCCCGACAACCTACACAACAAGATGGAGGAATTAGTTTATTATAGATTACAGACGATTTTACAATCAGTGTCTGATTTTCTTTACATTAGAGATCAAGACTGGTTATAATTATACTAACTTCAAATTAGTTAAAATGTGTAATTCTAGTCGAACTTCGTAGAAAGGGGTTTTTTTTTTTGTGAATTTATATAAAAAATCGTTAATAATATTCAAGTAGCACAGGCTAAAGCGATCTAAAATCGTAGATAATAAGAAAACGACATTGTTATATTAACAAAATAAAATTGAATTGAATTGAATTAAAAAAAATCTGCCATTACCGCAATCTCCATAGAAAACCTATGCGAACCAAAGTCAGTCAACCACTTTCGCTTCAAATAGCATCCCTCTATCTTTACTCTGATCTGATTGACAACTCAACAATTTCAAAAACAAAACGCCCGGAAAAAGAAACTGCTTTTATGAAAACTTAAAGCGCCCAAAAACCATTTCAATTACAACTCTGTGCCAGATGGAAACAGCCGGTAATTGTAACAAACAAAAATTTTAAAAAACGATTGCCCTGGCTGGGCCATGTCGGACGAATGAATGCAAAGGCTTCAGTCAAAAAGGCTTTGGAAGACATTTACCGGGGAAAGTTCAGGCAGGGAAAGACTCTGTGGTAGGAGACATGCAAATCCTTCATATAACGAACTGCAGAAAGCACACACACAACACCGATGGGCTGGGAAATTATTCAACAAGCAGGCCAAAACCAACAACAACTTGTAGGATCAACTGGAGTCGTTAAGTCCGGCTGTAATACGGCACTGGTTTTCAATCTATAACAAATTTCCCAAAAACAACTCACAAAATCTACGGCAATTAATATTTATTTTATTTTCAAAATCATTTTATTTATATAGGATCTATTAAAAAGCTTTAGAAGCAATCGTTGATGCTGGGCAAGGCACCGTTGCAGAACTTCCAGGTGGACCAGGCAGTCCAGCCTTGTTGGGACTTGATCTTGCGGGCACAGGTCACCGAGCGGCTGATGTTGTCGGTCAACAAATCGTTACAGCTCAAATTGCATTCGTTGTAGGAGAAACGGCCGTTGGCTGGTTGACACCAGTAGTAGTTGTTGATCTGGAAGATACCGTAGTCGTTGGAGCCATTGGAGTTGGTGGGACCAACAACACCAGTGCGGTAGGAAGACTCATGCTCGGCAATGCAGGTCCATTGGGGCAATTCGGATTTGGGTACACCCAAGGCGTACATTTCCTTGGCCAAGGAGCAACGAGTGAAGGTCTTACCCCAGGCAGGAGCGGTCAAAGCCAAAGCGGCCAACAAGACAATGAAGAATTTCATATTGAAGTTTGAACGATTACAGAGAAACTGATGTCTGTATGGAGGAACTCGCTGGTCTTATATAGGTGATGTGCCGACCTACATATGTGTCATTATAATTTCTTTAGAGCTTATCAAATGAATGGTAATTCTTTGAAAAAAAAAAACAATAATCAAGAGTTATTTTTGGTATATGCACTTTTGAAACAAATATCAGAGATAGTCATAGATTAGTGTGTATTTATATATTCATATCGCACCCTAAATACAAAAGGGTCACAACTCAAAATTCGAAAATTTTCAGGATGGTCCAAAAATATGGTTTATTTAAAAATGATTGCAATATTTAAAGAATTAACAGAAAAATACAGTTTTCCAGTTAAAGAAGATGGTGATGCAAAAGATTTGTTTGCCGTAGTTACTCTGGGTAATCTCAATTAATTTATGAACAGTCAGTTTTGGAAAATTTGGAGTTGCCACCCTTTTGTATTTAGGGTGCAATAGGTAGATAAATGGGACCTACATACGTATATAGCGTATTTATTTATCTATTATCTTTGAAGTTGTTAGTTCTTCCAGCAATTCAAGAATAACATATTTGGAATAACATACTCAACCACTATATCGACCCCTTTGCGCGGAATTATCGTATATGCCAATTTTTTCGAAATTGAGTTTTTGATGCAATTTTGTTCTACATTCAAAGACACGTCACCTGACAAAATATTGTAAGCGAATTCCAATTCGTTGCTCCAAAAATTGAGTAAATAATTTTCATTTTGATATTGCAAGCGAAAGCAGAGAAAAGTAGAAAAATGGCTCTCCTGTAAAATTTGGATTTTGGCACATACGATAATTCCGCGCAAAGGGGTCGATATCATATCAATGTGCTGCATTTATATATAAATATTGCAAAAATAACCCTCTAGATAAGCTCTAAAGAAATTATAATGACACATAGGTCGGCACATCACCTATATAAGACCAGCGAGTTCCTCCATACAAACATCAGTTTCTCTGTAATCGTTCAAACTTCAATATGAAATTCTTCATTGTCTTGTTGGCCGCTTTGGCTTTGACCGCTCCTGCCTGGGGTACGACCTTCACTCGTTGCTCCTTGGCCCGTGAAATGTACGCCTTGGGTGTACCCAAATCCGAATTGCCCCAATGGACCTGCATTGCCGAGCACGAGTCTTCGTACCGCACTGGTGTGGTTGGTCCCACCAACTCCAATGGCTCCAACGACTACGGTATCTTCCAGATCAACAACTACTACTGGTGTCAGCCAGCCAACGGCCGTTTCTCCTACAACGAATGCAATTTGAGCTGTAACGATTTGTTGACCGACAACATCAGCCGCTCGGTGACCTGTGCCCGCAAGATCAAGTCCCAACAAGGCTGGACTGCCTGGTCCACCTGGAAGTTCTGCAACGGTGCCTTGCCCAGCATCAACGATTGCTTCTAAGCAGTTTTTTAATAGATTCGATATAAATGAAATGATTTCGTAAAATATAATAAATATTGTTTAACGTAACACTTGTTGTTTCTGGGCATGGGAGGATATACATTGTAGTTTTGAAGGACTCACAAGCTGTGTCTATTTTTTAAAAAAAATCCATCCAATCTGGCAAAGTGTTTAAATGCTTCTTCCCTGAATAGCTGAATTATACATGGTGTTATTTTGGTATTCAAAGAAAAACGGCATTTTTTTTTAGATAAATGATCGGATGTTTATTTCATAATAAAGAGGAAGGTATGCGGTTAATAATGAGAAACAACATCAGTCAAATGGGCACCACGACCACGCTTTCAGGACCATACCCTTTTTATGAAATTTTCCATATCCAATGGCTGCCCTATATCCTCGATAGCCTCACGAATTCTATCTTTGAGATCTTGAATCGACGCTGGGCTTTTGGCGGAGACCTTATCTTTCACGTGGCCCCATAGGATAAAGTAGCAAGGTGTTAAATCACAAGATCCCGAGAAGAAATGGGCCTCATCAGTCAAGATGATTTTTCAATTGAATTCTGGATCATTTTCATGAATTTCTAGGACCCAATCAGCAAAGACACGACGTTTCTGATGATCGGTCTGCTGGAGTTCTTGTGTTAACTGAACTTTATAAGCCTTATAAATATAAGAAATTAAAAAAAAATATTCTTATATGCGATATTTTCTTATAGGCAATTATTGTTTAATTGCAGAACCTTCTTGAATGTAATTTTTTTCTTATAAGAGATATTCTTATAGCCGTTACCTGCTTTTCAGAACTCTCCGTTTGAATCCGATTTATTTTCTTGCAAATGTAAACTGTGTTAAGTCTTTTGAGACAGCAATTGTCATTTACAGTGTAATTTTTAATCAGCAATTTTTGTTATCTGTCAGTTAAATGATCGTATAAATTATTTTATGATAATTTATTTTGCAACTGATGAGGTAATCATTGCACAGAAGTGGGTTCTACCAACCAGAAGCCACGTGGTCGTAAATCCACTTGAATTGCATTGAAGAGTTTCGGTGTAAATTGTTCTTGAGATACACTCAACGTTTTCGGGGAATTGTTTACTTTCGAAAGAAAGACCGTTGTCTCGTTGACACAGGCCTGCGAGGAATAAGAAATAACAATTGGAATTTTCATAGAAGGAAATCTAATGGAAATATGTTTTGGACTCGCTTGATATGCCGTAATCCCCCGAATGGAATCAAGGTAAAGTCAGAAAAGATTGTTCTATTAATTTTCAGAATATTGACAGCTGTCACTTTGACAAATGTCACTTTGACAGCTGATGTCACTTTGACAGCTGATGTCACTTTGACAGCTGATGTCACTTTGAAAGATGTCACATTAACTGAAGTCATTTTGACGGATGTCACTTTGACAAATGTCACTTTGACAAATGTCACTTTGACAAATGTCACTTCGACAGATGTCACTTTGACAGCTGATGTCACTTTGAAAGATGTCACATTAACTGAAGTCATTTTGACGGATGTCACTTTGACAAATGTCACTTTGACAGCTGTCACTTTGGCAGCGGTCACTTTGACAACTGTCAAAATTTTGTTTGCAAATCTAGATTTTCGCACGACTGTGTTCTTTGAGATTATTACTTCTTATAAATAATTTTATTGTTACAAGTAAATGTGCAAAAATAAACAACAACGGAGAATCACCCAGACGACATTTCATGCGTAAGGGGTTTGCGTCAGACAGGGAATTACCCTGGGCACTGGGAGATTATGATTCATTAACAATGAGAGAACTGAACCAGATAGCGTTTGGAAGTGATTCAGTTTGTTGAGATGTTTATTGGAAAATCGTGATTTGTAATACAAATGTGTTGCAGCAACACGAACACATTTTAAGAACTCAAGCCAAGGCTGTGGCGTCTGACAAATTTGCCCGGAGTTGAAAAATTTAGTCGTTTTTTTACAATACATTTCCCATAAAATGCACAAAAAAAATCAATAAAAATAAGTTAATCTATTAATATTTTTGAAAATTGTATATATTCCAACAAGAGGTGTTATTTTGGTATTCAAAGAAAAAAGGCATTTTTTGAGATAAATGATCGGATGTTTATTTCATAAAGAGGAAGGTATGCCGTTGCCGTGACACACCCAACACCCCAAGACTAGTGACATACTCAGTTTTGAAAGATCAGATCCAAATAAGAAGATATTGAATGTTGAATTTTCTGAAAATACCACCGATTTTTGATCGGTGAAATCGGCAGCCAGGTAATGGTCGACGCTTTAACTCTTCAACAATCCGACTTTAGTGTGTCTGAACTCATTTCAAATATTTCCCCGGGAAATCCTAAATATTTCACTTCAGTTCCTCACGCCTCCTCAGCAAAACTGGATCCGAAGTGTTTGCATTACACTTGAAGATATTTGTTTGAAGATACTACAAAAGAACACTTTTCCCTAGACAATTTTCCCAAGGCCCCTTGAAAATAATTAATTATTTTTTTTGCCTACTGCCTACAGTTTACATTTCGCCCATTTACCTCAATATGAAAATTCTGATTGTCTTGTTGGCCGCTTCGGCTTTAACGATTCCTGCTTTGGCTAAAACCAGGGCTATGCACCAGTTGGGTGTAACCAAGAATCAATTGGCCCGTTGGACTTGGACAAACAAAACAATTTAAAGAATTCACCGGTTCAGTGTTGCATTAGCTCTTTAAGTCCAAACTCCACATGTGATCAATTCTTCCATAGAACTTCAAAGGGACTTTCGACAAAAAAAACCCTAAATGTCATGTATAGCAAAATTCCGCAATTGCCTAAGGACTGCCCATGAGATTGTCGTTGATGCTAACAAAAAAACCTTAATGAGCTGAAGGATTACCTATTCTAATGAATCAGCAGACAACTCCGCCAAAGATATAACACGCTTTCCAGATATACATTGTAAAAATCAAGTTTATTATTTCAGTTAACAAAAAAACTACTTAGAAGCAATCGTTGATGCTGGGCAAGGCACCGTTGCAGAACTTCCAGGTGGACCAGGCAGTCCAGCCTTGTTGAGACTTAACCTTGCGGGCACAGGCCACCGAGCTGCTGATGTTGTCGGTCAACAAAGCGTTGCAGCTCAATTTGCATTCGTTGTAGGAGAAACGGCCGTTGGCTGGCTGGCACCAGTAGTAGTTGTTGATCTGGAAGATACCGTAGTCGTTGGAACCGTTGGAGTTGGTGGGTCCGACAACTTCAGTGCGGAAGGAGGATTCGTGCTGGGCAATGCAGGTCCATTGGGGCAATTCGGATTTGGGTACACCCAAAGCGTACATTTCCTTGGCCAAGGAGCAACGGTTGAAGGTCTTACCCCAGGCAGGAGCGGTCAAAGCCAAAGCGGCCAACAAGACAATGAAGAATTTCATGATTAGACGGTTAGAACGGTTTAAGGCGAACTGTGCTTTGTCCAACTGTCCCTAGAGGTTTTATAGGAATTCCCAAGTGTCTTTGAATGTAAATAGTTTGTTTACTAAAACTATTGTTATAGATTGGAGGATAAAGATTAGATATCGGCGCTGTCTTCGAGAAATGTACAAAACATACAAGTTAAAGTTTTTCAGCCTATGTCGCCCAAACCAGCAGCAATTAAGAAATATCACATGTACTTAAGGTGAAGTGGGCGATTGCGAAGCGTTTTTTGTCTGTGACGTTATTACATTCAAATAAATAAGGGTAGAAATGCTGACATATAACACCGTGTTACAAAAAATAGATTTTTTCTGTCCTATGAACCAAATGCGCATATTCGGAAAGAGGGGAAAAAATAAAAATACACGTGTATCGGCGTTACGAAAAAAAAATGTTTTTTGAACTGAAACCTTAAAAAAAACGAACCATTTAAAAAAAAAAAATTTAGGAAAACTGAGAATTGATAAAAATCTATTTTTTAAAAAATTTGACGTGATACAGACATTTCCACGAGTCTGCCTGCCAAAAATCAGCTCGATTGGATCACTGAAAAAGGGTTAAAAATCTGTCCAAAGGCTTTCACACAGGCCACTACGAGCTTCATACTTCAAACTTGAAAAAAAAAAAACATTAACTTTTGACACTTTCACATTAAAAAACTAAAAGGCTAAAGTCGGCTGGAGCTATCCACGACATCTGTGTTATATTCATATAATTTTTAATGGTAAATGGGGTATAAGAAAAAAGTGGATGCCCCGTTTGCCCGATATAAGCCAACTTAAGTTAGTTAATGTGACAGGGAAATTTGACAATCATTTGGCTAATTTCATTTAGGTAAGGTTAAAGGGGTTGCCATTTGGTGACAGCGTTCCACATAGGGTTGCCAGATCCAGAATTCGAAAAGTCTGGAAAACCGTAAATAACCTAACCTAATGGAAATATGTTTTGGACTCGCTTGCTATGCCGTAATCCCCCGAATGGAATCAAGATAAAGTCAGAAAAGATTGTTCTAATAATTTTCAGAATATTGACAGCTGTCACTTCGACAGCTGATGTCACTTTGACAGCTGATGTCACTTTGAAAGATGTCACTTTAGCTGATGTCGTCATTTTTCTGGGCAAAAACAATTTCATCCTGCGAAGATATGAGCAGATATATATAAGATAATCACATTTGTCAGAGCCGTTAAAGTGGCAGTGAGAATTTGTCTTCACTTGAGCGGGATTTTTAATAAAAAAAGTACATTGGATAATTCTACCCTCTTTCATTTAAACGAACTGAGTATTTACTTTTGAAATTGTTCTATGCAACTAAGCATTTCAACGTTTCCATTGGCCAATACGCCACCATCTCTATTATCTCTTGATCTTTCAATTCTGCTCTATTATTAGCATAAAGTACATTCTTTTCTGTCGCCATTACATTCATCATATTTCTCTTAAGCGGTGTTCGTATCAGATAACTTTGTGTCTTTGCATTAAAAATGTGTTTCACATAAACGATTTCTCAATAAAGCGGATAAACGATTTCTCAATTTAATCGAAATGCAGTGCATGGAAAATCACCCAGAACAATCATTACTAATATTTTCAATTAAGCGATTTTTCAATTAAAAGGCGTGAGCTTATCCGAATTCTTGATATAAGAAGGTCCATATGGGGAAGGCCTGGAATAGGGTTGGATTTGAAATCGTTTTCCTGCAGACATTAGTCCAAAAAGTCGGTATTTGGCTTCAATACTCGCTACTCTGGATGTACGCAACAAAATCGGAAGAATCGCCATCGTCTGGCAGCCCTAGGTGCCCCGGGAAGACATTAATTAACCCATTATAATGGGGGGGGGGGGGCGATAAAGTACATTTGGTACATTCAATGAGATTCGTTAATAAACTTAAATTCGAAAGACCCTGTATCGTTGGTTTGAAGATCAAAATATTACAATTATATTACTGATTTTTATTACAATTACAGTGAATAGCCCTAATGCTATGCTCTTCGCATGCTGGCCAAGAGACTGAACGAGTGAGAAGGAAAAAGAAAAAGTACACACAAGCTACTAGACATTAAATTGAAGTTATTGCATAAAAGGCAAATGAAATTCGTTTATAATTATTTACAAATCAAAGCTTTCCATGTTCGTTACATAAAATCTTTCGTACAGTGGCAAGTGTAGTGTCCGTTTTAACGCTTTCGTCTGTGGTTGGTATTTTGACAACCGGAAATAGGGTCGTCATCAAGATAATTATCGACGCTAAGCCATCATGAGTATTTGCTTATTGTTTATTACATTACACGATAAATTATCAACACTACACACTTTATATTTGTTTTTTTTTTTGATTTGAAAAGAAAAGTGTTGATGACTGATAATGATGTTTTATTTTTGGGCTTTCTATACATATCTCTATTATTGTTTTCGAATTTTTGTTTTGATAATTTGTTATCATTATTTTGCCATCGGTGGTTCCCTATTTTGTTTTTCTACCTTTCAAACAAAACAAAATTAACCAACTTTAGTGATAAAATTAAATTAATTTGATATTTATTTAAGTTTCTTCTTCTATTTTTTGCAATGTTTTGATTGTTTTCAATATGTTTTCGATAAACCCGAGTTAAACAAGCACAACGCTTTATATTTGGGTTATCAGCGGATACTCCAGTTATAGGCCAGGCCATGCTAGTACTAACTGGTAGCAGAAGTTTCAATGCGTAGTAGAGACAACGAAACTTTATGATAAGCTTGGATAGGAAATTTACCAGAACATCGGTACAAATTAAATATTTTTAGGCATGCATACTCGAAGATTGTCCACAAAATTAATAAACAATAGAAGTGTGCTAAGAGTTTCAGATACCCATAAGAACCGAGATAAGCCAGCCATATGTGAAGAGTTTGTTATATAACAAATATCAGATACATATAGGGATATCTAAACAGCCACCTGTTGCGAAAACTATTTTGTAGTTTTCATTTATATGGATGCCTAACCCGATATGCCAGTTGTTTGTAAAGCCTGAGAGGGACATAGCTCAAGTCAGCTATGATAGATCATAGTGGAACATTTGTATTGGATATTTAAAAATGCCGTTTGGTACATAAACTAATTGATATTGACAAAAACATATTGCCCAAGCACTGCTAATGATAATGTTGTGAAAATTCCGAGCTTACGATTACAAGTTAGGTAGTTCCCGATTTAGGCTAGTCTGCACTACAAAAAAAAAACTAAATTCATTGAAAATTTTCGTTGAACTGGGTAAAATGTTCATACAATTTTAGTAAAATTTTCATTGAATTGATGTACAATTTTCATTAAATTGATGTAGAATTTTCATTCAATTTATGTACAATTTTCATTAAATTGATGTACAATTTTCATTAAATTGATGTACATTTTCATCAAATTTATGTACAATTTTCATTGAATTGATGTACAATTTTCATTAAATTGATGTACAATTTTCATCAAATTGATGTAAAATTTTCATTAAATTGATGTACAACTTTTAAGTAAATTTTCATTAAATTGATGTAGTTTTCATTAAATTGATGTACAATTTTCATTAAATTGATGTAAAATTTTCATTAAATTGATGTACAATTTTCATTAAACTGAAATACGATTTTCGTCGAATTTATTTTAAATTTTAATCAATTTTCATCAAATTGATGTACAATTTTCATTGAATTTATGTAAAATTCTCATTAAATTGATGTACAACTTTTAAGTACATTTTCATTAAATTGATGTACAATTTTCATTAAATTAATGTACAATTTTCATTAAATTGAGGTAAAATTTTCATTAGATTGATGTACAATTTCTGTTAAATTGAAGTACAATTTTCATTAAATTGATGTACAATTTTTATTAAATTGATGTACAATTTTCATTAAACTGAAATAAGATTTTCATCGAATTTATTTTAAATTTTCATCAAATTGATGTAAAATTTTCATTGAATTTATGTAAAATTCTCATTAAAATGATGTACAACTTTTAAGTAAATTCTCATTAAATTGATGTACAACTTTTAAGTAAATATTCATTAAATTGATGTTCAATTGTCATTAAATTAATGTACAATTTCTATTAAATTGAAGTACAATTATCAACAAATTTATATAAAATTTTCGTAAAATTTATGTACACTTTTCTTTAAATTGATGTAAAATTTTCATTAAATTGATGTAAAATTTTCATTAAATTTTAGTACAATTTTCATTAAATTGATGTACAATTTTCATTAAATTGATGTACAATTTTCATTACACTGAAATAAGATTTTCGTCGAATTTATTTTAAATTTTAATCAATTTTCATCAAATGATGTACAATTTTCATTGAATTTATGTAAAATTCTCATTAAATTGATGTACAGAAACATTTATGTAAAATTTTCATCAATTTTCGTCAAATTTATGTACAATTTTCCTCAAGTTGATGTACAATTTTCTATAAATTGTTCTAAAATTTTCATTAAATTGATCTAACATTTTCATTAAATTGATGTAAAATTTTCATTAAATTAAAGAAAAATTTTGTGGGTGGGAAAATGGGTAATAAACTTAGTCATTGAATCAGCAATAAAAATAATTGTTGAAACAAATTATGTTATATTCTACATTAATTTACAGAATGAGCGACTATGACACAGTAAACCCGGGATCGCATCCTGGAGACCATCAAACATTTCTCCACTTAAATAATGCCGGCAACTTTATGAGTCAGACAGAAACAGCATTATTACCTCGGCTCTTAAGTGGCTCCTACGATGCTTTTGATATCCCATGGCTGATTATACAAAAAAAAAGTCCATTTTCACTTATTGAGCCAACCTCAAAAATATTCAAGCATTGCGAATAATCCCCAAATCGGGGATAAACCCACTGATCTGGCAACTCTAATCATGAATTTGCCTGTTAAGTCGTTGGTTGTTTTCTGTGGGCATACAATTCGTTTTTGTTTTTGTTTCATGCCATTCTCCCTTTCTCTCATATAACTGAGATTGCCTATGACGGCTTGTGGTGAGTTCTTCGTGTTCTCAGTTGTTTATACTTCACAGATGCATTTTTGTTATAACTGTGAGTTAAATACGTTTGTGCTAACATGAAATGATGCCTCACTGAACTTCGGTGGTCCGGGGTGCAGGCTTCAAACCTGTAGTCGATTAGCGTCGAAGTGGTTCGATTCCACCTGGGGGGCGGCGACTTGGCGTGATTACGATGTGTTAGGATTTTTTTTTTATATAATAATTCAGAAAAATATTTTAAATCTTTGTTTAATATTTATGGGTTTTCTTAGCGTAACAATATCCTGTTTTTTTTTATATGCGCTCTTTATGGTGGCGACTTTTGCAAGGCCGATTTTTTTTTACGATTTTTTTTTTATATAATCGCCCATGTGCTGCATTTCGAGTTTGCTCGAATGTGAAACATTTTCCCACATTTGGTGTGCTCCATTCCGAATACCCAAAAAAATATTGGGAATATAATTCGAGCACATATAGCCTTGTGGATCGAAAAAGAAATGAGATTGTACGTGTTTTTCTGAGCACATACAAGTTAAAAAAGAACGCAGAGTTAATATTTAACTTGTTTTTACAACATTTAATTAAAAAAGACAGTATTAAGATTAGCTTTTCTAGTAAAGATAAAGAAAATAAAAAGGCTCCTTTTATCAAGAACAACTTTTGACGAAATTTACCCAGAGTGTTCTACTTGTTGAAAAGGTTTCTTCAAATAAACATAAATTTTATACTTTGGTGGACATATTCGTTAAAAAATTAACAACACGAATGATGATTACACCAGTTAATCAATCTGGCAACTCGTTTAACACGTTCCAGTATCATTAGTCTTCTTCTAGTAGAAACCAGGGCAATTAACAAGCCAGCAGGCATTTTTTCTTAATTTTGTTGTTAAATTTGCAAATAAAACATATGTTTTTTGTTGATAGTTATTGAACACAGTTCGTAACATATTGAACAAAGCTATTCTTTCGAACCACACTTTGGCTCGGAATTGAGCACAACATTTTGGAAAAAATGGGAATCTAAAAAAGTATGGGAATTCAAAAACTCTCGGAACATAGCACATGGGCGAATAATTCAGAAAAATATTCTAAATCTTTGTTATATATTTATGATTTTTCTTAGTATTAGGAATATCGGGTATACTTGAATAGGACATGAGGGTGTAGTTCTCAGTGAAATTTTCTTGACAATTCCACATTGTCTGGCATGGTGAATTTTCGGCAAACGCGGCACCCATCTTTCGAATATCTTCACCATACCCATTAAATAATTAAAAATCTCCTCACCCTATTACTGCCAGCCCAATACATCGACTTGTACGATTTTTATGATTCCTTGGGTATTTAAAACACCTTAGACACATTTCCGAAGGTGTAGGGTATCATATCAAACTACAGTTTTTATACCTACTATAGTTTCTTAAAATTAAAATTTAATGTCTATTATTTGTAATCTATAACAGTTTTAAAAATATATGCAAACATATCTGCTCGTCTGTATTTCAGCGTAATGACGTCAAAGACAAATGTCCACTTCATGTTAAGTACTTTTGATATTCATGAAGTGCTGCCAGTTTGGGCGGCCTGGGCTGATTATACATAAAGCGAAAAACTTGAATTCCGTAAAATACATTTTATATTTGTACATTTCTTGAAGACAGCGCCGATATCTAATCTTTATCCTCCAATCTAAAACGATAGTTTTAGTAAACAAACTATTTACATTGAAAGACACTTTGGAATTCCTATAAAACCACTAGGGATAGTTGGACAAAGCACAGTTCGCCTTAAACCGTTCTAACCGTCTAATCATGAAATTCTTCATTGTCTTGTTGGCCGCTTTGGCTTTGACCGCTCCTGCCTGGGGTAAGACCTTCAACCGTTGCTCCTTGGCCAAGGAAATGTACGCCTTGGGTGTACCCAAATCCGAATTGCCCCAATGGACCTGCATTGCCCAGCACGAATCCTCCTTCCGCACTGAAGTTGTCGGACCCACCAACTCCAACGGCTCCAACGACTACGGCATCTTCCAGATCAACAACTACTACTGGTGCCAGCCAGCCAACGGCCGTTTCTCCTACAACGAATGCAAATTGAGCTGCAACGCTTTGTTGACCGACAACATCAGCAGCTCTGTGGCCTGTGCCCGCAAGGTTAAGTCTCAACAAGGCTGGACTGCCTGGTCCACCTGGAAGTTCTGCAACGGTGCCTTGCCCAGCATCAACGATTGCTTCTAAATGATTGAGTGTTTTTTTTTTCGAATAGAAGTTTAAGAATAAAGTTGACGTGTAAAATGTATGGAAAGTGTTTTCTATCTTTGCCTTAAATGTCTGTTCATTGCTTTGAGAATATGTAATTCATATTTCCAAGTTGACATTGATGTCTGGGCCAACATTGTCATACCCATGCACATTGTTTGCTGTTCATAATTTGTTAAATATAATTTAATTATAATTAGCCATGTCTGCTCATGTACATATGTATTTTACATAACCCAGTCTTACCTAACACCTTGTCTAGGTACACAAACTGTTGTAACCCCTTATGGTTCACGATATGTGGCGTCGGAATGGATCACATCCATAAGATACACGTAACTCCATAACAAGTGCAGCCCAAACCACACACTCCTCACGGTAATCAAAGCGGCGTCAAAGAAATGTTAATGTGAACTTCTTCACAGAGTTTTGCCCATACAAATGTATCATCAGCAGCAGATGCTTTAAAACAATAAAAATAATTGTAAAATGAAAGACAACCACTGAAATAGCAGTCTTCAATACGAATATGAACCCAATTTAAGGTATTGCCAGCGTACGAAGAAAAGCTAATTAAAAACCCTAAGCGAATAAAGAAAAAACCGTGTCTGTCGGAGATTCCGTATAAGCCGTCATAACTACCAGGGCTTAGACTAACTACCTACCATCAGTGACTTTAATTGTAGCTATACAATGTAACAACAACAACAACAATAACAAAGCAGGCAGTTATCAGTGCTAACAAAAGAAAGCTTAAACTTCGTTCAAAACGTCTGTCTGTAGGTTTCTTGCAATTTATGCACGGCACTCATATGCGATGTCAGTTTAGTCTGTGTGGTCTGCATGTAGAGTTCAACATGGAGTGAACTTGGGATTTCGGTACTTAAAGTTCATATGTTATGCTTATGATTTGAGAAGCACGCTGAAAGACAACGAAACCTATAGAAACCCCTAGCCAAAAGGTGTTTCGTGTTTATTCAAAATACAATATGCTGGCAGGGTTGGCAATGATACAGGCCTGGGCGAAATTGTAGTTGTTATGTGAACGGAATTCAGCAGGAGACATCATAATGAAGACATTTATACGATAAAGGTCTCTAAGGTATTTATAGAAATTAAGGTCTCGTAGCTTTAGTTGATGCACGATCCTGGTGCTACGAAATAACCCCCAAATGAAGAAATGAAAAAAAATTATGAAAAAGTCATGTGAAAATTATTTTGTCTTCTTTGAAATAAAATTTTTTTTTATCAAATAACGTCCAAACGTTATTGATAATGAAACAAAGCAGAAATGAGAAACGGCGCTACAAAATAACCCCCAATCGAAGAAATTTTTGGGTTTTTTTTCTTCAGTTGACCGTTATTTAATACTAGTAAGTTGTAATGCGCCTATGGCGCCCGTTGAAATATGGAAAAACAATTTTGTGGAAAAAAAAAATTTTGTTGAAAAAAAAAAATTTGTTGAAAAAATAATTTTGTTGAAAAAAAAAATTTTGTTGAAAAAAAAATTTTTCATGAAAAAAAAAATTTTGAAAAAAAAAATTTTTGAAAAAAAAATTTTTTGTAAAAAAAAAATTTGTAAAAAAAAAATTTTGGAAAAAAAAATTTGGGGAAAACACAATTTCTGTACAAAAAAAAAATATTATTTTTTTTATTATTATTATTTATAGAATTACAGAATGCCTATTTAAATTCCTACGTACTGCGTGACAGAGTCAGTGAATCAGTGTCGAGGGTAAATATATATTAAGATTGCCATGGAAAATGGCCCAAAAACTGAATGAAAAATAGTCGAATATGAAAATTTCCCCAAAAATTCTAAAAAATCCACCCAAACAATTTATGAAAAATTACCAAATGCAAAATAAAAATGAAAAATAACCCCAACTTTTGCTCATACTTTTATTTTATTAAACATTTGGGGATAATTTCATAATGAAACAAGACCCAAATGAAGTAAACCCAGAATCTATTTCATTACTATTGGGGATTATTTCACTAAATTTGGGTGTTATTTCATTGTTGTTCTTTTTGCATTACATTTAATTTCATTTCATTGGGGATTATTTAATTTTTGGGTTTTGAAAGTTTCCCCAAAAATTCTAAAAAAATCCCCCCAAACAATTTATGAAAAATTACCAAATGCAGAATCCCCCCAAATATTATGAAAAGTACCACAAAAATACGAAAATATTTTTCGTAAATTGGAAAATGTATATATTTTCACAAAAAAAAAAAAAAAAAAAGTATGAAAAATATCCCCAAATTTTTTTTGGTCATTTTTCATTTGCCCTAAAATACCCCAAAAATTCTACAAATAAAAAAATTCTCCAATAAAAAAAAATCCGTGGGGGAATTCAATATGTAAGCTGAATTTTTTCTAATCTCGCTTTTGAATTAAATTTGATGGAAAATGGTCCAACATTCTTAATCCCCAAATATTAAAAATTAAACATTTACAAATTCAATTGTATGGTAAAGGACCACACTCTCTTTCCTTGACCACACAGAAAAGCCTCTCCCGTACAATTTTCTTTTTTGCGCTTATGTATTTTTCGCGGTTTTTAAAATATTTAAAATAAAATTGACCATTAGCATTAGAAATGGACAAAAATGCACAAAAAGTAGCCATTCAATGCCACGCCCGACAGAAGTACATATTTCAACTTGTGAGGACATTACCTTTCATTTGACTACCATTTGAGTAAAAAAAGTGGGCGGGGCGGGGTCCATGTTTGCGATGGCCCAACTTAAAAAAAGGTTAACTAAATAATCGATCTCTCCTTACCTGCAATTTGTTTACAGAACTCAAAAATACCAACTAGATCAAAAGTTATTGGCCGATGGAGTTGGATTCTGAACCACTGGGTACGTGTCATATCATGGAATCTTAGAAGTTAAATTCAATCAACGGTTCAGTACAATATACAGTCAAACTTTCATAACTCGTACTGCAGTAGAAAACGTCTACTTCTGGAGATTGAGTTATGGAATTACTTATAATATTGTTTAAGGGAATTTGTCTCCTTAAGTGGTTCGACTTAAAGAAAATTCGACTTATGGATGTTCGATGTTTTGGAATACTGAGCATAGGTCGAATTGTTCTAGGTTTGCAATACTTAAAAGGTTTGCAATACTAGACCACTCACCTAACTAAATGAAATTATCAGCTATACACTCTGCTATAGTTTTCGGCATCAGTCGTTATAGTTGTCTACCGTATCAAATAATAGCGGCCCACAATAGCTTCGACTTAAACGGATGAGGGGGAAGTGCGCACCACACACACACACACTTGTCATAACTTAAAGCTGTCATTGTTGACAGCCAACCATCTGAAAACTGATTTAAAGCAACAATGCCTTGATGACTTGAAGCAACAACAACCAAAAATAACTATTGACTCATGGGATTTAACAAAAGCCCCGCCATTCGCACTGCCTAGTCTGAGCTATCGCCTGTACCTACAACATACATACATATGTGTGTATGTACGTACGCTGGCGTAGACTTACAGATAGCGGCGGCCTCAGACTCTTGTACTCGAATATGCACTCGTTTCGACAAGTTTGGTAAATTTGTTAATAATTGTGTGGAGAAGTTATTTAAAATTGAAAAAAAAAACAAAACAATAAAATAATACGTTTTTGTTTCGATTCGCTTTTTTTTTCTTTTATGGATTTGTTTTTTGAGCTTTGTTAGCACGCGCTCTGTGAGGTCGTTTTATTTTGTTCATTGACTTCTGTTGATACGAAAGTGTGGAGTGGAATCGTTTGGTGTGGTTTCGAGATCTTGTGCTGGGTATTCGTATATTTAGTGAATTCATGGAATACGTTTAACTGGCGCATCATTGACTAGCCCGGTTAGACTTGCAATGGTTTCAATTGTTTCCATTTTGAAATTGAGACTCCTCCAGCCTCATGCCATTCATTCATTCATTCATTTATTTGTTGACAAATTTGTTGTCAAGTGTTTATGTTGTCTTTCAGTTTGTGTCGAATAATAATAATAATGACATTAAATTAATTTGATCATTGTTAAATTGTTGTTTGTATTTATTTAATTACAAAAATGCTACAATTTGTCGTGTTTTCTTATTGCAATCTGAATTACATGAGTGGCATCTCAATTAGAGACAATTTCTTTTGAGTAGAAAAAAACCACAAAAATTAATAATTATTGAATGACTTTCTATGTTTTCGTAAAGTCATGTCTTTAATTTCATTATGCAACTGCCAACAATTTTTATTGGGAATAACACAAAGTTATGGCAAATTGTATTGTCACATGGGGTAAGAGGGGAATGTGGATTTCGCAATTTGACATTTTAAGCGTTTCTCTTCAAGGCAAATGTAATTGAAAACTTCTCGATCTCACTCCTTTGGTTTAGGAAAGAAGACAATTGTAAAACCCTCCGCCATGGACTGGACTCAAAAATGTTATTTTATCCTTAAGGGCGAAATATTTAGAAAATCTTTCGATCTCACATGTTTTTTTTTTCACGAAAGTAGACAATTTTAATATCCTCCGCCATGGAGTGGAATTAATTATGGGCTGTATGTACTGAAGACAATGGCACCGTTTTTTCTTCAGAAGTTAAATTAGATTGTGCAGAGCACATTTTTCCTTTTGTGGAATTTTTATGGTTAACAACCATTGCTACGAAAACACAGACAACGAAAGCAAAAGAAAGTAAAATTAAACCATCCAAAGCTTAGTCACGAAAGTTATACCAAATTCTCCTATTGAACCCTTTCCCTTTAGGATGAAAAACTGGAGTGAGGGACTATTTTAAGAATTTAAAATTAAAAATCGGACAATAGAATATTTTTAAGAAATATTTCCAAAAGCAACTTTTGAAAATTGTTTATGCAGTTGAAAAGATGAACAAATTTCCTTTCTTCTAGTGTCAAATTCTATACCAATCCGAGTTCATTTGCCGATGCTATGGCCCAAATATTTCCACATGCGATGCACAGTGGCCCAGAATCCAAGTCCATCGATTTGGAGATCTGTAACTTTTGATCTGGTCAACATTTTTAAGTTCTCTAGGAAACTGGTTGTGGAAAAGAAGTGAGCGATTATTTATAAGGTGACCATATGGCTTGATTTTTGCAGCGACTGACCAAAGCCTGCGGTGGGAGTCGAACCCACAACCCTCACGCTGATAGGCAAGCACGCAATTTTAACTGCCGCAATTCTCAGTTTGTTTGAGAGAGATGTTAGGGAAATGGAAAGGGAAAAAACTTGCTCGTACTGACAATTCCTTTTGTGTTTTTCGTAGTGTGAAGTTGGCTGCAGATTATTATGAAAGGAATTAATGCCGAAACCTTTTTTCTTTAGACAATTTAACCTGCCGCAATTCTCAGTTTGTGGAAATGGAAAGGGGAACAACCATGCCCGACAATTCCTTTTGTGTTTGTTCGTAGTGTGAAGTTGGCTGCAGATTATTTTGACATTTTGTAAGGCATTAATGCCGAAACCGAATTGCCTTGTGTGAACGCAAGGGGGCAAATTCAAAAGAGAATCATACAAATTGCCGCACGTAACATTGTCCAGTGTGAATCGGGAATTTGTTTTACACATTTTGATGAAATTGTTCCTATCTTGAAAAGACTACTATTTTTTAATTTCAAAATCAGAAGAATTTAATACGGACAAAGCCTTTTGTGATACGAATTTAAATGGTCCTTCGAGGCAAATATAAAAAATACAGAATATGCATACATATTTCCTCATATGATGTGTGTGTACCAACTTGTGTGTTCAAATTAAACATGTTCCGAATTTGACACAGCGGTGACCTGTTTGCTTTGGAATTCTTGTAATCTCACTTTCCTTCAACATCACCTGCGAGGCTTTACAACTGAATGAAAGCTAGAAATTGTAAATTGTGGAGACACGTTGATTATCCGCATTGTCTTAACAATTTGTTGTTACCACTGATGATGTTTCTCTGAATTCCGCTAGACAGATAGATAATAGATTTTGTAAAGTATTTCTGTTGTCTTGTGTCTAAATCCGACGATGCCGAAGTAGAAATAAGCGATAATTTATGCAAAACATCGCAAGCATGCCAAAGAAACAAACAACAATTGGGTCGAAGTATAAATATTGGTTCAGCATTAAACACCAGTCCGCAGCTACCATCAAATTTGCAATAAAACAAAACGCTGAAAGATGTAAATGATGAGCGATAGAAGCGCAGAGCAAACATGAAACAATAGCAACAACAACAACAAAAGCAATCACAAAAGAAACATTAGCCAAAGTAACTAACGATTTGTGGCCTCAAGAATATTTTCTAAAATATTGGAACACGCAAAAGAAATAGCAGACGACGACAGCCGCAGTCAGACACGACACAAGCAAAAAGAAAAAAAAAGGTGAAAGTAACGGAATTTCTAATCTCAAAAGGTTAAATGTTCCAATATTAATTTTAAGCATAATTTTATGGAACCCCATCGTCAATAAACTACGCATTCCGACCCCTTGCCACCATACAAACGCTCCCCTTTTGCCCCAAACGAATGGTGGACTATAAAAAAAAAAACCATAGCCTACAGTCGTATGTTCTTGAAAGTAAAATTTCTTTATAAGTTTTGTTGTTGGGTTGGTTGTGGCTGCCTTAATGTTGCGAATGTGGATGTCAATTCAACAGTAAAAGGGGGGCTATGGCGCAAATGCGAATAATTTTGTTATCGAACGGGGCTTAAAACCGGTTGCTTGGCTGTGAGTAGTCAACATCCTCGATAGTATAGTGGTCAGTATCCCCGCCTGTCACGCGGGAGACCGGGGTTCAATTCCCCGTCGGGGAGATGTTTTTTTTTTTTGGAAAAAATTGTAATTTATTTTATTTTGGAAAAAAATTTAATTCATTTTTTTTTTGGAAAACAATTGTAATTCATTTTTTTTTGGATTTTGGAAAAAAAAGTAAATTATTTTTTATGTAAAACATTTTAGATAATTTTTTTTTTGGAAATAATTTTAATTAATTTTTTTGGAAAAAATTGTAATTTATTTTATTTTGGAAAAAAAAGTAAATTATTTTTTATTGGAAAACATTTTAGATAAATTTTTTTTTTGGAAATAATTTTAATTAATTTTTTTGGAAAAAATTGTAATTCATTTTATTTTGGAAAAAAATTGTAGTACATTTTTTTTTTAAAAAATTGTAGTACATTTTTTTTTTGAAAAAATTTTAATTTATTTTTTTTTTTGGAAAAAATTTTAATTATTTTTTTCTGGAACAAATTTTTATTATTTTATTATTTTTTTTCTTTTTGGAAAAAAATTGAAATAAATTTTTTTTTGGAAAAAAAATTGAAATTAATTTTTTTTTGGAAAAAAAATTGAAATTTTTTTTTTTTTTTGGAAAAAAAAATTTTAATTATTTTTTTTTTTTAAAAAATTTTAAATGATTTTTTTTGAAAAAAATTTTAATTTTTTTTTGGAAAAATTTTTAATTGAGAAAAAAATTGGAAATATTTATTTTTTGAAAAAAAAAAATTGTGATTATTTTTTTTTTTTTTTGGAAAAACAATTTAATTAATTCTTTTTTGTTATACTGTAATTGATAATTAATTTTTTTTTTTAAAAAAAATGTTGATTAATTTTTTTTTTGGAAGAAATTTTAATTAATTATAGTTTTAAAAAAAAATTATTTAAATTTTTAAAAAATAAAAATTTAAATTGGAATATTCAGCCAAATGGCCGGCACGACTACGCTTTCAGGGATATGGTCCTGGTCCTTTTTATAAATTTTTTTCCCATAAGCAAATCGCAAATGGCTGGTATATGCACTTTTGAAGCAAATATCAGAGATAGTCGTAGATTAGTGCGTATGCATATATTCGTATCGCACCCTAAATACAAAAGGTTCACAACTCAAAATTGGAAAATTTTCAGGATGGTCAAAAAAAAAATGGTTTATTTAAAGAATTAACAGAAAAATACAGTTTTCCAGTTAAAGATGGTGATGCAAAAGAATTAATTTATGAACAGTCAGTTTTGGAAAATTTGGAGTTGCCACCCTTTTGTATTTAGGGTGCAATAGGTAGATAAATGGGACCTACATACGCATATAGCGTATTTATTTATCTATAATCTTTGAACATGTTAGTTCTTCCAGCAATTCATGAATAACATATTTGGAATAATATACTCAACCACTATGTCATATCAATGTGCTGCATTTATATATAAATATTGCAAAAATAACCCACTAGATAAGCTCTAAAGAAATTATAATGACACATAGGTCGGCACATCACCTATATAAGACCAGCGAGTTCCACCATACAAACATCAGTTTCTCTGTAATCGTTCAAACTTCAATATGAAATTCTTCATTGTCTTGTTGGCCGCTTTGGCTTTGACCGCTCCTGCCTGGGGTAAGACCTTCACTCGTTGCTCCTTGGCCAAGGAAATGTACGCCTTGGGTGTACCCAAATCCGAATTGCCCCAGTGGACGTGCATTGCCGAGCATGAGTCTTCGTACCGCACTGGTGTGGTTGGTCCCACCAACTCCAACGGTTCCAACGACTACGGTATCTTCCAGATCAACAACTACTACTGGTGCCAGCCAGCCAACGGCCGTTTCTCCTACAACGAATGCAATTTGAGCTGTAACGATTTGTTGACCGACAACATCAGCCGCTCGGTGACCTGTGCCCGCAAGATCAAGTCCCAACAAGGCTGGACTGCCTGGTCCACCTGGAAGTTCTGCAACGGTGCCTTGCCCAGCATCAACGATTGCTTCTAAAGCTTTTTAATAGATTCGATATAAATGAAATGATTTCGTAAAATATAATAAATATTGTTTAACGTAACACTTTGTGTTTTTTCTGGGCATGGGAGGATATACATTGTAGTTTTGAAGGATTCACAAGCTGTGTCTATTTTTTAAAAAAAAAATCCAAAGAATATCTCTGGCAAATTGTTAAAATGCTTCTTCCCTGAATAGTTGAATTATACATGGTTTTCCAACAAGAGGTGTTATTTTGGTATTCAAAGATAAATGATCGCATGGTTATTTGATAATAAAGAGGAAGGTATGCGGTTAATAATGAAAAACAACATCAGCCAAATGGTCACCACGACAACGCTTTCAGGACCGTATCCTTTTCATGAAATTCTCCATACCCAAATCGCAAAGTGGCTGACCTATGTCCTCGATAGCCTCACGAATTCTATCTTTGAGGTCTTGAATCGACGCTGGGCTGTGGCCGTATACCCTATCTTTCACGTGGCCCCAAAGGAGATGACAAGATCTCGATGACCAATTGTGATAACCTTTTCAAGAGATAACACAGTCCCGAAAATTTGTTCTCTTCTTTGTCTGTTGTAAGCACGATTCTCTCTTACCAGAAACATCAAATTGAAAGTGGTCCAAATCGTACTGAAGGCGTAAATGTTCCCCCTTGAGGGACAGAAACAACTTTTGTTCGAAAGTGAGCTTTATTGCATGATTTCCCCACTGAGACGTCATTATGTGTTTTTCAAAAACATGATCCCATAAGAAACTTCATCGTCCCAACGGGGCTCAAACGCATTTGAAAATTATAAAGCGGTGTTGACTAAACATATCTAGATTTACATGTTTCTGTTTGATAGTTGAAAGTGGGGTTCTATAAGTCGACTTTCGACTAATCGATTAATCGACTTTTGGGTACAAAAAAATCAAAGTCGGTAGGTCGACTTTTTGTTTTTAAAAAAGTCTAAAAGTCGACTTTTTCCTGTCGACTTTTTCGACTTTTCGACTTTTTATTGTATCTTCAAATATAACCATATGTATTTTTACTTGTCATCCAAACAAAGCGTATTGCGTAATTTCATTTCTTCGCCGCTTTCATTTAGTTTCGCCGATTGAGAAATACATTTAAGTTTTATTTTATTGTAGTGGCAACACACAAATTATAACAAAGATGGTTACAATTAAAGACGGCTGGCGATTACATTAAATGTCGCTTTGGTTGTGTTTATGTTTTGAAATCATACAGTTTTGTATTTCCACTGTGGCAATATCAAAAAATATAAGGAACTGTATTACACTTGTTACATTGTAAAATAGTGGACGAGATATTTTTCCTTGCTTATATTTAAATTAATATGGCCCCAAGTCCAGTGTGGCAATATTTTAAAAAAATTGATAATACGAAAGTACTTTGCTTAAAATGCAAAAAGGAGTACAAGCACAATAAAAGTACAACAAGCCTAATGACACATTTAAAAAGTGAACACAAAATTAATTTTTATTCCAAAATATTGCATTTTTTTTATCTAAAGAAAAAATTCGAAAAGTCTAAAAGTCGACTTTTGATTTTATTGTAATAGTCGAAAAGTCGACTTTTGGTCTTAACTATATAACATTTTTCTAGTAAACGAAATGGAAAAATAAAGTTCAAACACGAGTCATGGACACTTTATAATTTTGTAATTCCTTACTCTACTTCCGGAATCAGTTTTTCTAGCTATCTTTCCACAATCTTGATAGATGATTGTGCTCAAAAATTACAGGCGCCGCAGTTTTTTGCTGGTCAGACCCACTGTAACCTAAGTTTATCGATTCAACACTAATGTCAATATATCGTGTTGTGTCGCACTTAACTTTTACTTTCAAGGTATTTTCTCACTTTTTTTTGTATTGTTTGGTTTCTAAAATCTTTTTGCTTAAAACCATGAATTTTTTTGCAAACAGCCAAAATAAAACACGAAAATTTCTCCAGGCCACTAAAAAGCAAAGCCAAGTTGGGATTTCCTTGTCCCCCCCCCCCCCCCCCCCCCCCGCCAACAAAACAAAAAAGCTCACTTAATTAATTAACTGCAAGGCATTGTTACCCAAATGATGAAGAAAACAAAGTAAATAGACACGACACCGGTTCATATGTACACTCAGTGACCCAAGTGTTATCATTAGCGCCGATATGCGTCTAAAATGTTCATAAATCTTAGCACCGCTGAGCCGGAAGAGCCGCAAACACTTCAACACATCTCGCACACACACACACACACACACAGACACACACTCATGCCAAATGTCAAATGATAAATGATCGAAGATACTGTTGGCTGGTGGCCAAGAATGCAGGCATGAATCCTCCAGTAGTCGGCGACCCAGCCCGAAAACAGCGGTGGAAACATGTGACATGTGTTCGCAGTCATGTAAAGACGGTTAGCGGATAAGATTGTCCAAGGCCCTGTCCAGTCCAGCTACAACACCATTTCAAAAAGAAATGGGGGAAAAAAGTAACAAAATTTGGAAATTTGGAAAATTCAAACTGTAGCGGTGTCAAAAGTTTGGAAGGTACGGTTTCCCTTAAACCAAGTATAAAGAATTCTTAATTTTATCCATAGTTGATTTTTAGGATAGATTTAACCATTTAACCACTGAACTCAAACCCTTTAACCATTGGAAATGGCTGTAAGCGTTGACCGTCTGTAGATGGTCTTAGTGGTTAAGTTCACAATAGAATAGAAATAAGTTCGAAATGGACTTATGTGTAGACCGCTAGGATGAATTTATGTCCGAATAAATACACGGAATTAAAGGAAACTGGAAATTATTTAAGGAAAGTTTAGATTAAATTGATATCAAATTATTCTTGTTCTAAGAATATTAAATTCATAAGGGGATGAGTTCGAAATGCATTTAAAGAGACTACATTTTTATACGGTCTCAGTTTTCTCTCTCAAAAATAGTTGTACGATTATTTTTTCTTTTAACTCACTTCAAATTGGACTGACTTTTCCTAATAAAAATTTAACTACACTTAAGGTCCAATTAGTCTTGACGGTTGACGGTAGGCTCAATATTGTGCGATTAGTTATGACGGTAGACGACGGTAAGACAAAACAAATCAGAAACAGCTAATTGAAGAGCATTTGTACAAAATATAACTTGACTTCGTTTATAAATACATTACTCACAACTTTAAACTATAAAATTTAATTTACAACTTATAAGCAATTTCCGCGCGCAAAATGTCAAAAATAACAATAAACAGCTGATCGGTCTTGACGGTTGACGGTTGATTCTGCAACCTGCAGAAGTCTACCGTCGTCTACCGTCAATTTTAGTTGTCTCTCTCTAACACCTGCAAAATGCAACGCCAACTCAAACAGCTGATCGTCTACCGTCAACCGTCAAGACTAATTGGGCCTTTAAATACATCGGCACCCATTTGATATCTTCTCCAATCATTGGGTTTATGATGTGCTCTAGTCTTCCGTAATTAAACGGGAACTACTGTTTACTATCCGAATCGTTTGAAAAACGACAAGCAGTAAAGCAAACAAGTCTTTTGTTTTTTTTTAAATAAATCACGTAATTTATTCTTATTATAAGAATTTTCCTGCTCGATTTCAAAACTATTCCATTTATACTTCTTTTAAGAATGACTAACTAAGAAACGTACTTTTTTTTTTGTTAAGTACGATTTTAGTTCAAATTAAGTAAATTCGGCTGGAATTTAGACTGCCATTTTTTCTTTCTGTGACATCCATGATTAAGAATTTAATTTTTCTTTCAGAGAGTTTTTTTATTAACGAACTCCATTATTAAGAATTTCAACCGAAAATAATTCTCCTGTTCTTGTTGTCCGTTTCCTTGTGAAATGGTGTTGCTCAGTTGACGTCTATACGAACCGGTCTTAAATCATGGCCCAAACTCACATACCCACACACACACACATATTTACTCACACAGTAGCAAAATGTCATTTAGACAGTCGACGCATGTACTCTTACATACTTACACCGTTTCGCTGTCTAAACAAATCTTGTGTTCGCAACTCTTTAAGATTTTTGTTGGTTTTTTTGCGCTTAACATCACCTCACCTTTGGGCCAACTTCAACCAATGATTATCGAATGAATGACAGGTTAAAGAAAAAGTTTTCACATGTCATGTCTGTCTGTCTGTCGTATGCGAATATAATTGAAATTTTTCCCATATAATTGTTGTCAACATGGGTCGAGGATGGCGGATTCTCGGTGAACGGATTTGCCATTTAAAAAGATAAACGGCTTAAATTATAAATAACAATTTTTCAATTCTTGGGTGAGAAAAAAATGGAACTCTTATGTGGGTTATGGCTGGACCAGTGGAATATTAATGATGCCGATTGTTAATATTGATTTCGATTTCCGAAACTGACCTGAAAACATTTGACAGCTTAATTTGTTTTAATTAAAGTGCCGTTGTTGTCTTGTGAGAACTCACTAGTAATAGATTTGGTTTAGATTTTTTTTTTTGTTAACAAAATGTTCTGGTTAAACACAATAATGGGAAAGGGGGAAGATTGCATGAAATGGAAATTGATGGCTTGGTTTTCTTCGGGAGAAAATATATATATGTATGTTCTTTTTGGGGTCGAAGTACAACGAGAGAGAAGAGAGAATGTGCATTGTTAAAACTGTTAAGTGAAAATTAAAAAGCTAACGAAACTAATTTTTTAGGAAATGTTGATGGCATGACCAGACTCGAAGAAACTTGCTGCATCGTTGAATATCATTAACACTATCACTCTCCCGTGATTGTGACTGTTAGCCGTGATGGAAGACTCGATTAAGTGGCAATTCTTCAGAACACTCAGTAAGTTTTTGTGGCATATTTTTCTAACACTTCCAAAGACCCACTTATTTCAGTCGTTCTAACCAAAAGACAAAATTTACTCAGCATTCAAATGGCCTCGAAATTAGTTTACATTTTAAGCGGGAAATGTCCTGAATGTCATATGCATGAAAATGGAAAATCGTTATTCAGAGAAAACAGTTGTTATATGTGGTTGCCGGATTTACGAATTCTCATCCCTGTGGAAGTTGGAAAAATCCCAAAACGAAATGTCGGATCGAAAGAATGAAATAGTAATCTTTTATTGGCTCTGGAATGTGGAAGTGATCTTGAAAGACTGTTTGGGTAGAACCTAAGAAAACTCCACTAAAGAAAATCTAAAAAAGGTCAATACATATGTAAAATAATGACCATAACCGCATCAAACAGTCACACGTTGAGAATAGAGAGGCTTCTCAACAATAACTCCTGGGTTTTCCGAGCCCCTAGCTGCGACAACTTTGCTTGTTGACGTAGTCACCGAGTTGGAAATGGGCCTCATCAGTCAAGATGATTTTTCGACGGAACTTTGGACCATTTACATGCATTTCATGGACCCAATCAGCAATGATGCGACATTGTTGATAATCGGCCGGCTTGAGGTTTTGTGTATTAACTGAACTTTATAAACCCTAAGGACCAAGTCTTTATGGAAGAATGGAAGACCCAAGTCTTTATGGAAGAATGGAAGACCCAAGTCTTTATGGTGTAATGACGTTTGTGAAATGCCCAAGTCCAAACACCGACGAGGAATGGACAATAGGGTGGAGTGAAAACATGCTTTTTTTTTAATTTGAAAAAGTTAACCTCGGAAAGAGATGTAGTCTGGGGTCCTAATGAGGGGAAAAATAAAGAAAACAATTTTAAAAAATGTTTAGGGGTCGCGCCACTCCCTCGAAATTTGGAAATTATCGCTATTTTGGCGTTGATTTTAGGAAAAATCCTAAAAATTAACGACTTAACTTATTCGAAATTTAAAAGTTTGAGCTTGTTCAGTGCTCGACTAATATTTGTAGCTTTGGTGGCGATTTCATTGTTCAGTCAATTTTCTGAAGAAGGGACGATTTGACTTATTTTACTTTTTGAAATTTTTGAACAATGAGAAAATTGTTTTTAAATTTGTTCATGCCCTTATTTCATTGTTTACGCTATTGCAAACATTTATTGACATAAAACTTTTTTGGATTTTTCTAAAATCAACGCCAAAATAGCGATAATTTCCAAATTTCGAGGGAGCGACGCGACCCCTAAAATTTTTTTAAATTTTTTTCTTTATTTTTCCCCTCATTAGGACCCCAGACTACATCTCTTTCCGAGGTTAACTTTTTTTTTTTTGAATTTCACTCCACCCTAATGGACAAGCCTGGCTTTTCTTCAACACTTTGGGCTACAGCCGCAATATTCTCAGTTGATCTTGGGCGACGTGCACGGGTTTTATTCATCACATCTCTAACTTGTCCCAACAGCTCGAATATCGGGTATTTCAAAATAACACCTCCTTTACGATCTAATTTATGGGACCTTAGTGCAGTGTAGAATTTCGTTATTTTCCATAATTTCCATTTTCTTTCTTTCATTTTTTTTTTTTTGGCTAGAAAGCGTGCTCTAAATCTTTTTAATAGAAACGCCTTAATAAATCTTCTTTATTTTGCTCACCTTGTGTCAGCTTTAGAAAGAAAATTTTAGAAAGCGAAAATATTCGCTTAAGCTACTTATCATTTTCATTTGGCCTTTTGCGCATGCGCTTAATCACATGCGAGTACTACTAACTATGTACGCATTCCTGTGGTTCATGGTGGCTGGCGGTTGTTGGTGGCTGTCTAATTTTCTTAAGCCGACTGTTTTTCTAATTAGTCAAGTCACTGGCACAGAGCCGACGACGACGAAGATGATGAAAAAAAACCACCACACCACAGAACATATGAAGAGAAAAACCACACATATGGGGAGGGGAGGGGTCAATGTGAAACCGCAGACCATGGTCAAATTGTTAAAGGAAAGTCAGGGTGGCGGGCCGGTGTGTAGAAAATTGTTTAATTACAATAAACAGAACCCTCTCGAAATGAGAGTGTAAACCGGTGAACTGACTAAAAATCCTTCATGTTTTTCTTTTTTTTTTCTTTTACCAAAATTATCTCTGTTATTCCCCCTTTGGCAAGGTGGCGTTTAGCGTTACGTGCTCATATGGCCAACCAAGCGTTTAGTTTTGGGCTTACCATAGACACACACGCACACTCAGCTGGCCATGGTTAAGAGCATGGAAACCATCATGAAATGAAAATGTTACGGTCTAATTTAACAATTGTTAATAAATAGTATTATGTCTAAGCCGGAATGAGCTTAGAAATGTGGAAAACTTTTCACCGACCGACCACCTTTTGGGCAAAATCTAAAATTTGTGAGTATTATAATCGAAATTACATATGATTTCCTTGGTGTCGCTGGGACGTTGTTCATCATCATCATCATCATCCACAATTTAATCTAACTTTAACAAAGGAAAGTTTTCTCAACTTTTCTTCCATTTGCATTCGTTGTGTCGGCGCGGGGTTAAAGTGCTGACGTTGATGGTGCCTTGTGTTTTTTTTTTTTTTTTGGTTGGTGCGCTTTAAATTGTTGAACTTAGTTTGCGTTTTTTTCTTCTTTATTTCTCTGAAATTGCATGGTTGGTAAGATTTTCTACTCTTTTCGACTTCTTTTGCTGTTTTACTTTTATGTTGTTCAAAGAGGTCTGGGTGTAAATTATAGTTCATCAGGTGTATTAACGTGTTGCTCCACTTAATATTTAACGTGACTTCTTGTGGCCAACAACCGCAGTCCATCCGTCCGTCTGTCCACAAATGCATTTTATTAATAATAACAATAATAAATGCTGAAATGCAACAAAATGTAATATACCATAATTTTCATTTTTTTTTCTTCTCCTTATCTATTTCGTCTTCGTATTCTGCTTTTACGTCTTAATAACCGTCGAGCAAACAAAAAAACAGAAGAAAAAAAACACCAATGAAACGTGCGGTTTTCCTTAAATCTTCGAGTCATGAAGACGTTGAAAACCAAAAACAATGCAGACGTTTTGAAATTGTAAATAGATAATGCAAAAAAAAAAGCGGAAATCTTATAACAATTACAATATTTTCGTTAAGATGATACACCAAAAGAAAAATCACCGTTAAAGTAAAAAAAATCACATTTTTAAAGAAATTTGTCATATTTTTTACGGAAATTTCCATAAGAAATAAATAAGAAATACCTATGGAGAATAATTTTATGATTACTTGATTTCGTTTTTCTAAAGATTTGGCCATGCAGCCTGAAAAGTACCCTGGTTGGTGCAGTTTATGGCCCGGCTCGCACAGTGGTCCGCAATGCAATTCCATTCGCCCAACGGCTGTAACTTTTGATCTAGCAACCATTTTCGAGTTCTGTAAAAAATACATTGTCGGCAAGGACTGAGGGATTATTTTAAGGTATTAACATTCAAAGTCGTGTAAATGAATATATTTCATAAATATAATTCATCTAATATAATTGCAATATGTTTAATTGAAAAAAACGCGGTTTTATGTAAACAAATCGCTCAATTGAAATCCAAAACTATGCGGGAAGTCAACAAGAGTCCGTTGGCCATGAAAAGAGGAATACAGTCTGATTCGGATAACTGCAAAATGTTTAATTGAAAACAAATTGCTTAAATGGAACAGGTTTTATGTAAACGAATCGCTCAATTGAAATCCAAAATTATCGCTTAACAGTCCGTTGGCCATGAACAGAGGAATACAGTCTTATTCGGATAAATACAATCCGTTTAATTGAATTTGTATGGGTTAAAGAAAGGAGATTTATTGTAAACAAATTGCTTAATGGAAATCCAATACTATGCGAGAAGTCAACAAGAGTCCGTTGGCCATGAAAAGCTAAAGACAGTTTGATTCGGATAACTGCAAAATGTTTAATTGAAAACAAATTGCTTAAATGAAACAGGTTTTCTGTAAACGAAGCGCTCACTTGAAATCCAATACTAAGAGAAGTCAACAAGAGTCCGTTGGCCATGAAAAGCTAAAGACAGTCTGATTCGGATAACTGCAAAATGTTTAATTGAAAACAAATTGCTTAAATGGAACAGTTTTTATGTAAACAAATCGCTCAATTGAAATCCAAAACTATGCGGGAAGTCAACAAGCGTCCGTTGGCCATGAACAGAGGAATACCGTCTGATTCGGATAAGTGCAATAGGTTAATTTAATAAAAGTTGCTTAAAGTTCATTATACAAAATGGTGATCCTAATGAAATTTCATTATCTTAATATATATTTACCCTCGACACTGATTCACTGACTACTGATTCACGCAGTACGTAGGAATTTAAATAGGCATTCTATAATTTTCTATTTCTATAAATAATAATAATAAAAAAAATAATATTTTTTTTTTGTACAGAAATTGTGTTTTCTCCAGATTTTTTTTTTACCAAAAAATTTTGTTTTTCCGAAATTTTTTTTTTACAAATTTTTTTTTTTAACAAAATTTTTTTTTTCAACAAAATTTTTTTTTTCAACAAAATTGTTTTTTTCCACAAAATTTTTTTTTTCCAATTTTTTTTTTTTCAACAAAATTTTTTTTTTCCACAAAATTTTTTTTTTTCAACCAAATTTTTTTTTCTATCCTTCAACGGGCGCCATAGGCTCATTACAACTTACTAGTATTTAATAACCAGTATTTCATAGAACTTATTTTTAAGATCATGTGAAAAAGAATTCCTGGAGAAAAACGTTAGTTATGTTCAAACGGGCCGAATCGTAAATACCCTTTACCACGAATGGCTGGGACAATGTAAAGGCATGATTTTTAAAGAGGGCTTTAAACTATTATTTTTGCTATACCTTTAAAGGGACATGAATGTGATTTTCCAAAATTCATTTTCATGCCATAAATTCGTTCTCCAGAAATTATTTTATTTTTTTGTCTTTGACAATTCAAGGTTAGTGTTGTCGACGATATTCACTTATTGGTTTTGCGTCTAGAGAAACAAATCATTGTTCTAAAAAAAAAAAACATTTCAGTTTGCCGATTTAGCTTTAACTCCTTTGTATTCAACATTTGTGTGTCAACTTTTCATGGCTGACAGACGAAATACCCAATCTTTTCAATCTCACTGCAAAATTTCTTGAATTACACCAAAATTCCTTATTAAAAACAAACAAGCTCTCTCAGCGAATCTTGCTTAACAACAACATATTTTCATTTTCAAATTCCATGCAATTTGTTATATGTCAATCAGAATTGTATTTTATTATCGCCAGCACGACCGACCACCACATCACATCTGAGAATTCCAAAAATATTTCGTTGTTGTTTTCTTTGCGCCTTCCAAAAATGTGAGCTACACCCAAAACGTAACCAAGTGTTCAGCGCAGGCGCAGTGCGCTCTGTCCACTGATCTCAAACCCCATAATTGTGAGGTTGCCTCGACGCTCTGGCTGCTGCTGAGATTCGTCGGGTGTTTCTAATAATTTCATTCTGGAGAAAAAAAGTAAACACTCCACAGTCAACTTCAGGCCAGTAACCGGCGACTGGTTGTTTGCCGTTTTTTCTTATTTATCTTCCATTAAGTTGTTGTTGTTGTTAGTGTTGCTGGTATTGGTATTTGGCGTTTGGTATTGATACTTGATCTTGTTCCAGCCAATGTTTTTTTCATTATTTTGTAATATCATTAATCTGAGAGAAGCCAGGCTTAGACCAAAAAAACAATAAACTAAAAACAAAAACAATTGTTTTACCAAAACAAAAAAAAAACACAAACAACAATCAAAACCCGCTTCCTTAAGTACTCCAAGTTGTACTTGTACTCGATATGTGCGCAGCGTTTTGGAGAATTTGCCAGCCGTTTGTGTTATGTTGTATTGACTATGATTGGCAATATTTGTCATGATGTTGTTGTTAATGGCAATTGTTTTACACCATTTTTGCTGTTGCAAATGTATCCATGCATGTTGGCCATTCAATTGGCTGTCAGCCAGCCAACTTTAAGAACTTTATTTACCCAGCTTTGCTGGCGACGCTTGTAGACGTTTTTTTTTTGTGTTTACGAAGTTGTTCAGACCATTTTTGGGGGTATTTAAAAGTTTAATTAAATCTAATTTATGTCACATGGTAGTAATTGATTTGGTCACCTTAGATAAACGACTGGCACAGTAATTGTTCGTTCGGTAAGCAAAATCTGTCATGGCCATGATGTTCCGCCAGGGTGTAATGAAATGTAGATTGAGCAAACGAATAAGGTAGAGAAGTAACTGCCAACCCAAGGATCACACGATTTTTATTAGATCCGAATCTGAAATCAGGCAGGGACCAAGCTTTATATGGAAAACTACAAAGTCCCGTTAGTAACGCAAAACTGCAGAATATTCGCATACTAAGATGTCAACTCACCGAGAGAGTCAATATGAATGGCATACTTTTCAATGAAACGCAGTACGGATAATTGAAATCTTTTTCAAATTAACGGTGATATTTTTTTTTTAAGTTCATTGGATTTTTCGAACCTATTGAAATTAACTTTTTAATACCATGAAACATTTTCCAATTATCCCAGGTTTAAAATTAAACAAATTTTCGAAAAGTGACATCTGTTTCAATTTAATGATCTGAGTTTTCCTAAATTTTAGTTTATTTCACCTTGTTTTTAGGTTAACATTTTTCCTAGTCTACAAAACTTCATGATTCTCTGTTTTTTATTATTTTCCTAATATTTCGTTATCTATCGCAATGACAATTTTTTTTTAATTTTTTAGTTTTAGTTCATTTTAACTTATTTTTAAGTCTTCCAGCTTCAATATTTCTTTATCTATCCCTTCCCCAATATTTCTTTATCAATCGCTATTTTTTTTGTTATATTTCATTTAATTGATTTTAATTAATTTAGTTAATTTGCGCTGTTTCAAAATCTACTAATTTTTAAGATTTCATAAATTTTAATTAATTTTAATCTATTTTTAAGTCTTTCTGCTTCACTGACTATCGTTTCCCCAATATTTCTTTATCTATCGCTATGAAATTTTAGATAATTTTTACTTATTTTTAAGTTCACATTTTTCGTCAAGCCTTTCATTTTCCCAATATTTCTTTATCAATCGCTAAGTCCATTTAAGTTCAACATTTTCGTCAAGTCTATCATTTTCCCAACATTTCTTTATCGCTATGAAACTTTTTTCTAATTTTTAAGTTTTCCTTAATTTAAATTAATTTTTACTTATTTTCATGTTCAGATTTTTCGTCAAGTCTTTCATTTCCCCAATATTTATTTATCTATCGATTTTAATTTTTTTTCTTATTTTTAAGTTTTCTTTAATTTAAGTTAATTTTTACTTATTTTAAGGTTTACATTTTTCAAGTCTATAATTTTTCCAATATTTATTTATCTATCGCTATGAAACTTTTTTCTAATTTTTAAGTTTTCCTTAATTTAAATTAATTTTTACTTATTTTTAAGTTCACATTTTTCGTCAAATCTATCATTTCCCCAACATTTCTTTATCTATCGATTTTATTTTTTTTTTTCTTATTTTTAAGTTTTCTTTAATTTAAGTTAATTTTTACTTATTTTAAGGTTTACATTTTTCAAGTCTATAATATTTCCAATATTTCTTTATCTATCGCTATAAAACTTTTTTCTAATTTTTAAGTTTTCCTTAATTTAAGTTAATTTTTACTTATTTTAAGGTTTACATTTTTCGTCAAGTCTATCATTTTCATAATATTTCTTTATCTACCAATATCAATTTTTTTCTTCATATTTTTAAGTTTTCCTTAATTTTAGTTAATTTTAGCTTCATTTTAAGTTCACATTTTTAATCAAGTCTATCATTTTCCCAACATTTCTTTATCCATCACTATGACAATTTTTTCGTATTTTTAAGTTTTCCTTATTTTTTTAAGTTCGCATTTTTTCAAGTCTTCCTGGTTCCCTGACTATCATTTCCCAATATTTTTGTTTATCATTGCCATGACAATTTTTACTTATTTTTAGGTTTTCCTTTCCTTTCGGTTCATTTTTACTTATCGCATGTTTCTTTAAGTCTTCCTGCTTCACTGACTATCATTTCCACAATTTATCTTTATCTATCGCTGCTTACTTATTTTGTATGTATTCCTAAGTTTTAGTTCATTTCACCTCATTTTAATGTTCACATTTTTCTTCCAGTCTTCCCGATTAATTACTACTTATTTGTAAGTTCAGATATTTCAAAGTCTATAATGATTTACTATCATTTTCTGAATATTGACTTACGTATAGCCAGACAATTAGGTTTTTCCTAAATTTTAGTTAATTTTAATTTATTTGTTAGTTCACATTTTTCTTCAAGTCTATCATTTCAGTTCAGTTCAATTCAGTTCATTTTTACTTTTTTTTTCAATTCACATTTTTTCAGTTCACGTCTTCATGATTGCCTGATTATCATTTCCCGAATATTTCTCTTTATCCATAGCTCTGACAATGTTTTCCTTTCAGACCTTTAACCTCATGAAAACTAACTACTGTTCTACATACGAGTACAGCCTAGAGAAACTTACACACAGCCATTTGAGAGCTTCAAGGGGAATTCCCCCGGAAAAATGTTAAATGAAATTGCAACGGTTTTTTTTTTTTTTTGGTTTTTCTTTGCCCACGAACACTTTTGCTTTGGGACAATTTAACCATTTGACCTTTCATGATGAGAGAGACATGATGATGATGATGATGCACAGACAACTCTGGCAAAACGTTTAAGCGCAACGCAAAAGGCAAATACATTTAAGTCAAAATGAATAGATTTTCAAGAAGAAGAAGAAGAAGAAGAATGAGACACAAATTAAGATCTATGTAAAACGGGAAACATTTGTTTGATTTGTTAAGTTGGCAACTAAACTAAATATTGCCACATAATTTGTTTGAAATGCTTTAAGCCAAAAAAAAAAACAAAAACGAAACACTTACCTTTAATATTGAGTTTGAGTGATTGATCGGTTGGTCAAGAAGGCGACAAAAGACGAGGTCTAGATAAATGCCGAAGATGCTGGCTGCAGTTGTGGTAAAGGTGATTTGTTGTAAATTTCCCAAGCCTTGTTTGGTCGGTGGCTTAAGGATTATTTATGGTTTTGTTTACTTGGCTGATTTATTTTCTGTTTCTTATTGGCCGTTTTTCTTTTATAGAACACATTTGACAGTAAAATTTAGGACATTCTTGTGGTGTTTGTTGGTTTTGTTTGTTTGTTTGGCGTCGTATTGCGTCGTCTTGGCCGTTCTTGTTGCCGAGCTTTGTTAAAAATCTTGGCACAAATTTAAAATGGGTTACACCACACCAAACGGCTGCTGTGCCGATCTCAACTAGCCGAAGAAGAAGAAAATGAACGTTCGCTTTGGTGTTTTTGTTTATGGTTCTTTTATGGGGGTATTGCGCGCTAAGCGCTTAGTTAAACCCCCCCTCCCCCTCTCTTCACTGCGGGATTCACTTTAAGTTGTTGTTTTCTATTCGCAATTTCTGGTTCTAACATATGAACGAATGTGTATGTGTGTGTGTGTGTGCCGAGTGCCGTATTTGAGTTCTTTAAGACAAGTTAAGATCACATCATCAATTGCTTGGATACTTTTCTTTCGAACTGTGCTGTATGTTCGGCGCTGTGTTACACAGGAAAATAGAAATGAACAGAACATCCACAACAGAGAAGAAAATGTGAATGTTATGCTGAGCCATAGACTGCAAACTTCAAGATGCTGCAAAGCCTCACAGTGTGGGGCAGGCAAGACTGTGGCGGCGCAGCAGGCCGTGGCAGGAGAGGAGCACAAGAAAACGAGGTAATATACCCGTTGTACCGTTACCCAGCCACAATGCTTAGTTAGTGATCGAAACCATCATGATGACGATACTGACGGCGACGACGACGACGTTGAACGCCATCATGATGTTGATGCTACTGACGATGATTTTGCAATGATGCTGAAGAAATTCTGCCGGACTGGCCTGCCTTCATGGTATCTCTACCTCTACCTCGCCCTCTCTCTCACTCTCTCTCTCTCGACTACAGCCACATGTGACGCACTGAAGTTTCCATCACTGGCCGTGGCCGGTTTATTGGACTATTGGAGTAGCAGTATTGAAACCGAGTCGTGCTGCATCCAGCCACGTCTTACATATATCTAGCTATCTACCTATCTATCTGTTTTGTAACGTTGATGTTATGCTTGACTTTGTTTTCCTACCCCATGCCATTCTATTCAATACAAATATCTATTTTTGTTGTTGTTGTTGTTGTTGTTGTTGTTACTGTTCTCTATTCGTTGGCATATAGAACGTAATATTTGTTACAGCTCTTGGATGCCAAAGAGATTCCATATGGGCATACCGAAACATACGCTCTAATAGGCAGACAGACAGACAGACATACAGTCGGACCGACCGACCGACAGAAGCGTAAAGTGAAAAGTTGTCTTTATGCTTGAATGCATATCAAAATTTCAGTTTTGTTTTGTTTTGTAAAAACTTCGAATAGCTGACGGTTACAAAATCGAGTAATCGATAATAATCGATGTACATGTGTATTTCAGAGATGGGTAATTCTACCGTATGCCAGTATCGACTCCAACCACCCCGCCACGTATCGCTGCCAGTTTTGTGACGAGCACACCTGACGAATCGAACTACGTGCCCTACAGCCACTTTCTTGGGGATGTCATTCAAATATTGACTGACAGAGGAGTGGAATCTACTCGGATCAACTGAATTTGCAGTTGTCCCTTAACCAGGCCGAAATAATGGCCATAGAAACTGCCGCACCAGAAGTTCAGTATCATGGAATATTATGCACATATATTTTCATATTTACAGGCAGAATGTGTATATCACATACAAAATTTCTCAAGAGTGTCTCTGGAAGATTTTTTTTCTAATTTGCTGAAAATTTTTTTCAAAAAAAAAATTATTTTGCTGTAAATTTTTTTTTAAAAAAAAAATAAATGTTTTAATTTTTTTCAGAAATTTTTGTAAAATATTTTATTTTTTTAAAATTTTTTTGCAAAATACTTTTTTAAAAATTTTTTTTTTGGAAATTTTTTTTTTTTTTTGAAAATGTTTTGAAAGATATAAATATTTTGCAAATGACTGATATAGAAAGGCGACCGGAACTAGGAAACCTACACTAAACCAAAAAATGTTCATCACTTTGATGCATTTGGACATCAATTTGATGAATTTGGACATCATTGTCCTAACTATCACACTTTAATTCCGGACATTTTTTTTAATGAAAAAAAAAATTTTTACTTTGCTGAAATTTTTTTTCAAAAAATAAAAAAATATTTTGCAGTAAATTTTTTTTAAAAAAAAAATAAATGTTTTAATTTTTTCAGAAATTTTTGTAAAATACTTAATTTTTTTCAAAATATTTTTTTTAAAATTTTTTTTTGCAAAATATTTGTTTTTTTTAAAGAAATTTTTTTTTTTGAAAATGTTTTGAATGATTTAAATATTTTGCAAAGGACTGATATAGAAAGCCTACCGGAACTGGGAAACCTACACTGAACCCAAAAATGTTCATCACTTTGATGAATTTGGACATCAATTTGATGAATTTGGACATCATTTTCCTAACATTTCTTCAATTCCGGACATCAATTTGATGGAAAAAAAATTTTTAATTTGCTGAAATTTTTTTTCAAAAAAAAAAAAATATTTTGCAGTAAATTTTTTTTAAAAAAAAAATAAATGTTTTAATTTTTTTCAGAAATTTTTGTAAAATATTTAATTTTTTTAAAATTTTTTTGCAAAATACTTTTTTTAAAAATTTTTTTTTGCAATTTTTTTTTTTTTTTTTTGAAAATGTTTTGAAAGTTATAAATATTTTGCAAATGACTGATATAGAAAGGCGACCGGAACTAGGAAACCTACACTAAACCAAAAAATGTTCATCACTTTGATGCATTTGGACATCAATTTGATGAATTTGGACATTTGATGCATTTTGACATCAATTTGATGAATTTGGACATCATTGTCCTAACTACCACAGTTTTCTTCAATTCCGGACATCAATTTGATGAAAAAAAATTTAATTTGCTGAACATTTTTTTCAAATTTATTTTGCAGTAAAATTTTTTTTTAAAAAAAAATATTTTTTTAAAAATATTTAATTTTTTTTCAAAATAAATTTTTCATAAAAATTTTGCCAAATATATTTTTTTAAAATTTTTTTTTTTCAAAATATTTTTTTTTAAAAGAATTTTTTTTTTTCAAATATTTTGAAAAATTTCAATATTTTGCAAAAATTTCTGACAAAAATTAAAACATTTATATTTTGCATAGCGTGAAATGCTTTAAAGAAAAAATAAATAATATTTGAAAAATGTAAATGTATTAATTTTTGGAAAATACCTAAATTTTTTTCAAAATATTTTTTTTACTGCAAAATAATTTTTTCGGAAAAAAATATATTTTGAAAAAAAGACAATTAAATATTGTGAAAAAAAAGAAATATTTTGCAAAAATTTCTAACAAAAATTAAAATATTTATATTTTGCATAGCGTGAAATTCTTTAAAGAAA
This sequence comes from Hydrotaea cyrtoneurina, assembly GCA_958296145.1. NCBI lineage: Eukaryota > Metazoa > Arthropoda > Insecta > Diptera > Muscidae > Hydrotaea > Hydrotaea cyrtoneurina. The sequence continues at coordinate 12,752,232 of OY282516.1, forward strand.
AAAGTAAATAATATTTGTAAAATGTAAATGTATTGATTTTTGGAAAATACTTACATTTTTTTCAAAATATTTTTTTTTCTAAAATATTTTTTTTGGGAAAAAATATATTTTGGAAAAAACAATTTAAATATTGTGAAAACAAAAATGAAATATTTTGCAAAAATGTCTGAAAAAATTAAAGCATTTCTATTTTGCAAATAAAAATATTTTTTTTTCCTTAAAGAATTTCATGCCATTTATTTGCTATGATTACAGCCCAAGGTATACGAAACAATTTCGAAACCATACGAAACCATTTCCGCCTTCAATTATTACAATTCTTATCGTTTAAACGAGAATTACTCTTTAGTAACGCATATGCCAAAAGAATTCAAGCAGTAATGCCAAAACAAACAGATGCAGAATCTGCTTCGTTGTGTGCAATGCCACCGACAAAAATGTTGTTGTTGTTATTTAAAAGCCATAAAACCTAAGTACCTCAAATTGAAGAATATGTTCATCCAGTCAATGACCGTTATTCATTAATTTGAATTAATAGAACTATTGAACTCATTGATTGTATGTACAGTTTTTGTTTTTTTTTGTCAGTGTAGGAACAAATTTTTATGTTATCACAACGGGACCTCCTGATGGTGCCGAGGAAGATCTGCTTCGGACAGCTGTCAAATTAACCTAACCTAACTGTTGTTACAATCCCAGGTTCGAAAACTGGTAGGACCATCAACGACTTTTTTCATCGGCTGTGTCCGCTGGCGACCCATACGAGTGTAAACTGCTAGCCAAGTTAAACTTTGGTTGAAAAACCATAACCCGCCTGGGGCTGGCTGTAAACGGAAGTCCCATTCAGAGGGTTTAAAAACTATAATTCAAGAGCAGTTCCCCGTGGGTTCCTTTATGGAATGTGTAGGAAAATAATTAAGTGACATTTGGTCGGTTGAACCAGAGAGAGAGGGACTTGTATTAAATATTAAACCATTCTCATAGTATTGGTAGAGCTAGTTTGGTGTTCAGAAATTGAAACAGTCTACATAGTATTGTGTGTGTGAGTATGTGGAATGGCCCATACACCAGATACATATGTATCCGTCAGATACTTTACAACATACAAAGTCTATGGTTTTCAAGTAGCCCAACATACTTTATATGCAACATCATTGTCATCATAATCATGCGATTCATCATCATTATCATCATACATCCATCCACCGTCCGTCCATCCATCCATCCGTCCATATATCCATTCTTACTTAATATCATATCATGTATGGTTGGCTTGTGATCGGTTTTTGTTTACATCCCATGTAGTATATCGATCCACCAATGGCTGTTATTGTTCGGTTTATTTCCTATAGCCATGCTTTGCTTTGGTTCTTTTTCTGTTGTTGTATTTTTTTTCGAAAAAGAGACTTTCCTCTAAACTGTGATTATTGGGTTTGGTTCGGTTGGCGGATGGTGCTGGTGCTGGTGCTGCTGACGTTATTTCAGTTTCCATTCTATTCTATGCCATTCTTTTCCTTGTTGTACAAAATTGTATTGTTCGATTTGATTGAACCGTTATAAAATATCAGTAGAACGAAAAAACAAACAAACAAAAAAATACTATAACCAGAAATATGTTTGTACGGCTTGAAGATTTACTTTTTGTTTGTAATTTCTTACAAAAGAACCCTATGTTTTAGGCCGACAGACTATGACCACGAAGAAAGAAGTTCATTTATTATGGTTTCAAAAATCGGGTTTTCAATTTCATAACAATAGCTAAAGTTGTTTAATAAGTAGATCAGAAGTCAATATAATTTTTTTTTGTTTTTCAGAATATTATTAACTGAATTTAAATGACAAAAAACGTTGGACTCATTGTCGTTAAAAAGAAAAAAAAAAGCATTGGTATTAATCTGAGGCAAAGGCCAGCAAATTCAAAATATTTTACAAAATAAAACTGTTATTTTTATTTTACTTTTCACTAGAGAAATTACCATGTAAAATATAATATGAGTTGTCAATTTAGAGTACACAATTACAGACTAAACTAACAACTCAGCTGGTACGTTCAGTTTAGAGCATAGTCGGAATTCCATCGAATTCGGAATTCCATCGAAAACTCTTTTTAACTGATGAGGCCCATTTCCACCTCGGTGGCTACGTCAGCAAGCAAAATTGTCGCTGCTGGGGCTCGTAAAATCCAAGAGTTATTGCTGAGAAGCCTCTCTATCCTCAACGTGTGACTGTTTGGTGCGGTTTATGGTCCGGCGGGGTCATTGGACCATACTTTTTCAAAAATGAGGTTGGATCAACAGTTACGGTGAATGGATTGCGTTATCGACAGATGATTAATGATTTTTTTTTCGTCGGAGTTGGAGGATATTGATCTGGACAACGTTTACTTTCAACAAGACGGCGCTACGTGCCGCACAAGCAACGAAACAATTGCTCATTTATGGGAAAAGTTTCCGGACCGTGTTATCTCACAATTGGCCACCGAGATCTTGTGATTTAACACCTTGCTACTTCTTCCTATGGGGCCACGTGAAAGATAAGGTCTACGCCAACAGCCCAGCGTCGATTCAAGACCTCAATGATAGAATTCGTGAGGCTATCAAGGACATGGGACAGCCACTTTGTGATTTGGTTATGGAAAATTTCATGAAAAGGATATGGTCCTGTAAGCCATTTGGCTGATGTTGTCTTTCATTATTAGCGGCATATCTTTCTCTTTATTATGAAATAAACATCCGATCATTTATCTAAAGAAATTCCACTTTTCTTTTAATACCAAAATAACACCTCTTGTTGGAGAACCCTGTACGAGATAATGTTTCATTAAGTAATATTAAAAGCAGACGTATCTGACTGAAGTTGTCTACTTTTTAACATACTAAATAGATTAGATTTGAAGTTAGTAAACATTTTAGTTTCGATGAAGTCGACAAAAAAAGCCAAAAAAAACAAAAAAAAATATTTCAATTGACTTAGCCATTCTAAATACAGCGATAGACGCAGGGGATTCTACGCCGTACATCTCTAAAGGAGAGGCAGTATTGATCTAATTAATCCTGCAGTGAGCCAAGGGCACACTAGAAGGACTGAATTAATCGCTCCTATAGCCAAGGTTACCCCCGCTCTTCTATTCAGTAGTAGATGCACTAAGGGTAAGGATAAGTAAGGCAAGAGGGATAGGATTTTTGTGAATCAATCTCAGAGTGGGACAAGGGAACCCTTTAACGATTAATGGTACTGGGAAATGGACCCTGCACAGTTGTTGTTGCGAAATGTATCCTTGGCCCAAAAAATCATTCAATTTGTGGCTGAAAGGGAATTTTGAATCGATCTCACCTTGGGACAAGGAAACTCTTTAGACACTTTTGTTTTGAAATTCAAACTAATCGACTTGTTTACTGTATAATTTAAATATAATTTAAATACATTTCAATAGTTTGTTCTTATCGCTGGACACTTCGGCAAAATCTTTAGAATCGGCGATAATTTGAGGATTTTTTTTTGTAATTTTTAATAAATTGATTATAATTTTCAGGCACAACCACTTAAAGAAAAATATTCATTATGTGGATTTTTTTTTAAGATCAGTTTCTTTGGAAAAATGGCGAATTTTGTCTCAATTTGATTTATTTTAGAATAATATTTTAAATTTATGTAAATACCCCGGTCTTCAGCAAAATGTATAACAGCTTTAGAAACCTTTGATACGGAAAATGTGTGAAAATTGTTTTATGTAATTTCACACATTTGTCTTATCGAAACCTTTGATAAGACAAATGTGGGAAAATACAAAAAACAATGTTCACTTATGTTGTCTTAACAAAGTCGTATAAAGCTGTGGTGTTATCATTTTTTTTTCGGAATACGGTGGATATTATTTATTTAATTTGGCAAGCTTAGCCTAATTATCGAAGATAACAACAACTTAAAGAGCGCCTATCCACTAAGTGAACTTTCTTCTGTCAGTTTCTTTAAGAACATTTGTTAAACTCTTTTTTTTGATTTTATTTTAAAATTACATTTTACAAAAATTATTCACACCTTTTTTTTTTGTTTTTAATAATTTTCTTTATTGAAATATCGTTATTTTGTATATTTTTTTTTGTTTTTAATAATTTTCTTTATTGAAATATCGTTATTTTGAATATTTTTTTTTTTTGTTTTGTCTCAGGGGTCTCACTTTTTACTTTGCGTAGCTTAAATATAAAATTTTTTATTGTTGTTTATTTGCAAAAAACACACTACGGTTTGGTATGTTTTCAATACCTTTTATAATAAATTTAATTAAACGCAATTAGTTTATCACGCTTATTTGAAAATTTTCACGTTTTCTTTTTTTTTTCCTTCGATTTTCTTCTTTCACCACAACAATTTCAGTTTTGAGATAAGCCGTGTGCGCTTGTCCGCTGTCCCCGCATTTACACGTCTTTGTTAAGCGGTCTAATCATTAAAACTGATTGTTGTGTATCTAAAGCTGGCATATCTAAGTGCGGTTTGGTGGTGCGACCGCATAAAGCCGCTATTTTTAATGGCTTATTGTAGACTCTTCTACGCTCTCTTTCTCTCTATCGTTTCCCATTGACTCTTTGGGGGCATTGAAGTCTCTCTTAATAAACTCTGTTTGGCTCTGATGAATGGCTGTAAACACCTGTTACCTGTTTGTGTTGGTGGTGGTTTTGTATGTGTGTTCTTGGGAAATGCTCGCTGGCTTAACTCTCCATTTTAACTGTTAAAGTAATGTCGTGATGACTTTTCGGCGTAGAACACACACATTTCGCCTAAGAACAGTTGATGTGAGCCAGTCATGCAGGCATGGCTCTTAAGCGATTGTCTGTGTGAAGAGAGGCATTTTCCCGAACTGAGAGAGTATCGGGTTTAGTCATTCGCCACCAGCATCGACCGTGTGGGCTGTGCTATCTGCGAAACGTGTCTTAAAGTTCTTCCGGTAAAAGTATGTTTCGTTTTCTGTTTCTTGAGGATTCGGTGATATGCATGCCGCCGCCGAATGCTGCGTTCCTTAGCACAACACTTTCATACTAATGAGCCATCAATGCAGAAATTCATGGCATCAAACACGTTCTTTTTGTTGTTGTTGTTTTTCTTATGGAATTGTAATATGAAATGCTAATCAAAACTAGGTTTAGCTGGCCCTTCCGTTTATGGTTCGAATAGCACGTACTTTTCTGCCGCCGATAGCTGAGTTACACTTCAGCTCGTCGCCTCAAGAATATATATAAAATCCCCTAGCGCTGAAAGGGTCATAGTTATTAGGTCATTAGACCTCCAGTCGATCACTATGAAACAAATTATACTGGCATTAAGTTTTGCCCTTGGAGTTTGGGCCTACAACAGCAACGGCTATTACCACCACAACTACGAACAAAGCAATTATGCACCGGATCCGTATTACGATAATCACGAGCCACGAGCCTCGGTTCAGGTGATCGATTACAGTCGCGGCTGTCCCCGGACACACGATCCCCTGTGTGCCACCAACGGACAGCAGTTTTTGTATTTTGAGAATCCCTGCCAGTTGGAGGTGCGCAACTATGAGGAATTGACACAAGGCCAGCTGGGTAAGAATATCTGAAATAAGTTTGAGTTATCAAAGCAACTAATTAATGTCTGAAATTATTTTCCCCTCACAGAATACACCAAATGTGCTTTGAATTTGTGCCATCATCAGCCACAGTGTAGGACTTGCCCGAATATCATCGAGCCCATATGTGCTGTGGATATCAGTACACAGCAGCTGACAGAGTTTAAGAATTTTTGTGAAATGGAATTCACCGCGTGTTCGATGAAAAGGAGTAAGTTTAAGCCACTATTCTAATCACATGCCAAATGTTATACTACAAGGGGTGATATTCTTAAAGGAGAAGTTTCCGAATTAGGAATTGATTTTGGAATATCCTCCATTCCCAACAGGTCTTCCAGCAAGTCTCACCATTCAAATTCCCATTAGTTCCAGTGGGAGAATTCGCAAATAAATCTGTCATTTCCAATTGGCTTGTCCGATTTGATTGAAATTTCACACAGACCTAGCTGAAGTGTGTTCCAACTTAAGTCTGAAAGATGGACCTATTGGATATAACCAGAGATGAGCTATAAGGGTCCAACGTAGGTAATAGGGTGGAGTGAAATTCAAAAAAAAAAAAGTTAACCTCGGAAAGAGATGTAGTCTGGGGTCCTACTGAGGGGAAAAATAAAGAAAAAAATTTTAGGGGTCGCGCCACTCCCTCGAAATTTGGAAATTATCGCTATTTTGGCGTTGATTTTAGAAAAGTCCTAAAAAGTTTTATGTCAATAAATGTTTGCAATAGCGTAAACAATGAAATAAGGGCATGAAAAAATTTAAAAAAAATTTTCTCATTGTTCAAAAATTTCAAAAAGTAAAATAAGTCAAATCGTCCCTTCTTCAGAAAATTGACTGAACAATGAAATCGCCACCAAAGCTACAAATATTAGTCGATTATCCTCATATTTGCCTCAAATACTTTTGTTTGGGCACTGAACAAGCTCAAACTTTTAAATTTCGAATAAGTTAAGTCGTTAATTTTTAGGATTTTTCTAAAATCAACGCCAAAATAGCGATAATTTCCAAATTTCGAGGGAGTGGCGCGACACCTAAAAATTTTTTAAAATTGTTTTCTTTATTTTTCCCCTCATTAGGACCCCAGACTACATCTCTTTCCGAGGTTAACTTTTTCAAATTAAAAAAAAAGCATGTTTTCACTCCACCCTAGTAGGTAACCTCGCCAATGGTTACGTGGGATATTCAGGAAATGATAGTGGGTAAATCGAGAAATGGTTTAAATCATAGTAATGGTAATGTTGGTTATCAGGGTGGATATTCCGGTTCATTTAGTTCCAGAAGTAATTCATTCACGGTTAATTCAGTGGTAATCATGGTTGTGAATCTGGAGCTAACTGAGGAAATCCGGCTGCTATCCAAACCCAAGCATATTGACAAAAGACTTAGATGAGCTGATGTTGCGAGGAATCGTATGGTACCTAGACAATCTCTCCTAGACCCAGACTCTAGGTATCCCTTTGATCGGGGGGAAATGTGTTTGCCATGATTAGTTTCCACATGAGTGGAAATTTAGACAAGTGGTCGCTTGTAGAGAAAGGTCGTCAGAGACCGTAAGCCAGCAATTTAAGAGTACTGCCTCGTCTGTTCCTTAATGAAATGTTGAGGGAAATACGTTAAGCCATGAGCTGACACGTTATGATTTGTCATTGATACCATAAATTTGTTATCGATAAATTAGAGTGTAATCTCTACGAGAAAAACTGATCTAAAGGAAAAAAAAATTAGCCCACGTTAAAAATGAGATATTCCCATTAGTTCACTTAAGCGTAGTCTCGAGTCATCGACACCTAAGCAATTCGTGAGTGAGCCTAAGAAGTTTCTTTGCGTAAACCAAACGGTACTTAATTTAAAAAAAAAACTAGGAAGGCTTTGGAGACCGTTGAATGGCTATAAATTACTGATAATATGCATTTTCTCTTTCCTTTGCCATAGATTATCGTTTCCAATCTCACGGCCCCTGTACTGCACGGCCTCAACGCCCTCTGTGCGCCACCTCGTGCCCGAGAATTTATCAACCCATCTGTGCACGTTTCCACTCGGAAATTCGTGAATTTGCCAATGGCTGTGAATTCGAAAAATCCAAATGTGAAACGAATATGGGTAAGTTTTGTAATTTGTCTGCAATGAGAGGAACTGTAGTCACATAAATTATTTCTCACCAGATTGGAGGGTAATACGTGTGGGTCCCTGCAACGTAGTCAATAATGATTTTGACATAAATGCACTGAATCCGATTTGTGCGGCCTTCCGGGGTGAAAAGAAGACTTTCCGGAATTTCTTTCAAATGCAATTGGAAACGCAAGTGACGGGCCAAAGTAAGTAGTGGATAAGTGGGAGAAGGGTGTGTTGAGCCAGTATACTGAGGGCCCTAATCATGGCATCCGTTATCGCCATAATTGTAAATGCTTCGACTTCTTTGGATCACAGCTTTCGATCGAAATTGTTCTTAGTTTGTTAACATTTTACATTGGATAGCAGCTGAGCTGTCGACAGATTTCTCCAAAGGCGAAGTTTACGATCGACAACTAACGATAACGGATGCCGTGATTGGGCCCCAGTTGGGAGACGATTTATATTAGGGGTTAGATTGTAATTATCGCCCTATTTTCATTGAAATAATCACGAAAATATCATAGTCACTTTTAATCTTTATTATTATTTCCTATACAATTTCGGATTAATCGTTATAATAATAGCAGTTCGCTTCTCTATCACCACTCAAGAAACAAATTTCCCATATTTTAATTGTTTCTCCTTAATTAACAGCGTGGATATTGCTCCACACTGGCCACTGTGAACCCCGAATTTCATGTAGTTTGGCAATTTTCCAACCAATCTGCGCCATGCTTAATTTGAATGTTACCACCTTCCGCAGTCCCTGCCATCTGCAAGAGGAGAACGAAAGGACCGGCAAAGGTAAAATTCATCCATTCAAACAATAAGTTTTTTTAAAAAAATCATTACTACCCGTACTTGTTTAGTTTGGTCCATTCTCCATTTCGGTATATGTGGAATCTACTCCCCCAACTCAACCACTCCGGGAAGTGATGACAACACAACTCCTTGTATGAATGTTACCAGTACTACCGTTGCGATAGTAACTGAGGAATGGACCACCACAACTCCAGCTGTCATTACGACCAGCACCACCGTTGACGGTGGTTCTGGTGTGGATCCGGATGAAGGCGAGATCACAACTCCTGCTTCCATTGTTACCAGTACCAACGGCAATGGAGGTGTAACCGATGGAGTAACCACCACAACTCCTTCAGTCATTACGACCAGCACAACCGTTGGCGGTGGTTCTGGTGTGGATCCGGATGAAGGCGAGATCACAACTCCTGCTTCCATTGTTACCAGCTCCACCGGCGATGGTGGTGTAACAGATGAAGTAATCAGCACAACTCCTTCAGGTATTACGAAGGGCACCACGAGAAGTTATCCAGAAAATGGTTATGGCGGAAATTCAGGAAACTATGGTTCAGATAATGTTGGTTATCAGGGTGGATATTCCGGTCCATTTAGTTCTGGAAGTAATTCAGGCACGGGTAATTCAGCGGGTTATCAGGTATGCAATGGTAAACATGATTGTGGATCTGGAAATCAGGGCAGTGGTGGTTCCGGTTCATCTGGTAGTGGAGGTAATTCTAGATATGGAAATTCACCAGGTGCTGGAGGAGATGGTGGTAGTTTAGGTTCATCTGCAAATATTGGCAATCAGGGTAATTCAGGAAATGGCTCATCTGGTCCGGAAAATGGTAATGAAGGAAATGCGGGTAGTTTTGGATCTTCAAATTCTGGAAATAACGGATATGGAGGAAATGCAGGTAGTCACACTAGATTCGGTTCATCACGTAATGGCGGTGGTGCTTTGGCAGCGGGTGGCAACCACGGTGGATATTCGGGGTCGTCTGGCTCCGGTGGCTATTCGGGAAATAACGGATATAGAGGAAATCACCGTAATTCCGATTTATCCAATTCGAATGGATATGAAGAAAATGTAGGTAGTCATGGAAGTTTGGGATCATCGAGTGCTGGTGGTAATTCAGGAAATGGAGGTAGCTCTTTGGGCGGGGGTGGCAACTCCGGTGGATACTCAGCTCCATCTAGTTCTAGAGATTATTCGGGAAATAACCGATATGGGGGAAATGGAGGCAATCAGGGTAATTTCGCTGGCTATTCAGCAACTAATGGATATGCAGCCAATGTTGATAATCAAGGTAGTTTCGTCAGCTCTTCAGGAAATGGAGGTGAGAGTATGGATAGGGATGGCAACCACGGTGGATATGCTGGTTCATTTGGATCTGGTGGCAACCACGATGTCTCTGGTGGCAACCACGGTGGATATTCTGGTTCCTCGGGCTCTGGAGGCAACCGCGGTGGATATTCTGGTTCCTTGGACTCTGTTGGAAATCAGGGCGGATATTCTGGTTCCTCGGGCTCTGGAGGCAACCGCGTTGGATATTCTGGTTCCTTGGACTCTGTTGGAAATCAGGACGGATATTCTGGTTCCTCGGGCTCTGGTGGCAACCGCGGTGGATATTCTGGTTCCTCGAACTCTGATGGTCATACAGGAAATAGCGGTTATCGGGGAGGTAGTTCGGATTATAAAGTCAACTCAGGAAATGCCAATTTACCGGGTTCTGCGGGAAATGTTATCAATCAAGGTAGTGGTTCTGGTTCACAGGGTTCTTTAACTAGTCCTGGAGCTGGTGGTAACCAAAGTGACGATTTAGGGAAGCAGACTTCTGGAACTTCAAGTGCTGGCGAAGGAGGAATTTGCATGTGTTCAGGGAATGAAGGCGTTCAATGGTTGCCTTCCAGTTTATTTTGCGGCGGACTCAACAATAACGGGCAACTGGGTTCATCCGGACAACCAATGAACGGTTTAGCTTGGGGAGGTAAAAGCTTGGGCGGTAATGTGTACATAGCGAATGGGGTCATTTGTATCTGTACGGGATGTGGTGCTGGAGTAAACCCGAAAATGAATGCTAACCATGTTGGTTCTGGTTTAGCTAGGGGAGGCATAAATTCGGAAAGTCAAACTACATCAGCAGCTGGAGGATATTCTGTGGGTGCTTTTAAGCAGGGTGATGCATCGCAGAGGCCGACAACAGAATCCAAAGTAAAAGCGAATGGTGGTTTTAGCGCAAGACCTACAGATAGCCTAGGTGGTAGTTATAGAAATGGTGGATATTCCAAAATTCATTATCAACCCAGTGAAGCTTTGACTGGTCAGCCGATCGAGGGTGGAAATTCCCCAGCTAACTGGGGAGTTCAAAGTGCTTGTGCAGGTGGCCATTCGGAAAGTAGTTCCGACTGTGGCGGTGAACAACTACAAAGTCCTGTCCCACCAGCCGGCAGAGTATCCATGTGGAATAGTCGAGCATTAAATTTAAATGATTTAGCGGGCTCACGCTCTAGCGGGGAAAGCACAAGCACCGCAAATATCTTGAAATTTAAAAGACTCAGCAATGGTCCAGATCTGAATGATTTCGAACAGTCAGCGTTAGTTATGGACCAGGGCTCAAATGAAATCAGTCATGATTTCTTTGCTAAACATGCGGCAAAACAATTCAATGGAACCGATACACCACTCCCTTTGACACCTGGTAATGCCACCGCCGTAACCCATAAAAAAGAGGAGATCTACAATGGAGCTGTTTACACGGCACCCGTCTATGATGCGCCCACCTATAATTTCATAACTCTGCCCAATCACTTTCTGCCTCATTCGAATATGCTATATGGTATTCTGCCATTTACGCCGAATAATCCATTTGCCTTGGGGGATTTACCGGTTTCAATGGACCACGAACAATATTCCATTGCAAATAAAACGAATAGCACACAGTCATCAACGATATCGCCATATTATCCGAGGTCATTGTATCGCTTGCCTTTCCTTTTACCGCAAAACTCTACCACTTCTGGTGTTGCACCAGTATTTCCTCCCACAAATCCCTTTCTTCCATTTTCGGTTTACTTTCCAAAAACCGCGCAATCTCAAAAACAATTAAATAGTTCATTAGCTGATAGCGCTTCAGATCGGGAGGTCCAATACAATGCCACCCTGGCGGGGATATTCTTAGATAGTCTGGGGAAAAAAACTTCCAATACTAGTGCAAAGGATGAGCCAAAGCCCTACACTCCGTTGCCACCTGGTGACCACTTATTGCCGCCAACTGCCTCCTTGGTAAATAAGATTTTAGAAAATATCAAAAATTTAACTCATAAGGCTAAGTCAAGGACTAAGAAGTCTTTGTCTTCGAAAACCGCTAGGAATATAACGACTGAGGTAAAAGCCAAGGTTTAAAAACTATTTAACTTTATGTTCTCTTTTATTTTATATCGACTTTTTTATATGCCTATGTAATATTAAGATAATAAAAACTAAAATACCAAATGTTTGTAAATACCTTTTCTTTATTCAAATCAATTCCTTTGGCGATAATTCTAAGTAATTTTGTTAACCACATGAGCGAACAATTTGCCGGTGAGCTTTGGGCATGAACGTGGTTGACAGTCCGGGAAGGAGATTTACTTAACCCTCTAACCGCAAAATCGCCACAAGGCGGTCTTCAATAATTGTGTTTAATATCATAAAAAAATTGTATTCAAAATATTATCCCTCTAACCGGCCAAACAGAAATACTGGAAAATCCCTGCGACCCGTTTTTTTTTTATCAGTTATGCACAAACAAATATTTTTTACGAAATTAAACACAATTCATTGTATTGCAGGTTAGAGGATTAACTGATAAGTTTATTACAGTTTTTCACACCAGAAAGTCTGTGGAGGTTGTCTAATTTTCCCATCCTACCCATACATATTTTACGATGTCTCAAGTGAACTCAATGACATTTCGCGACCTTAGAACAACAAGGTTTAGTTTTGATAAAACTTAACATCAATGTTTAATATGTTATTGTTCTTATATGTCATTATTTTTTTTTTTCAACCATTACTTATTAGTCTTTTTCAATTTAACTAAATTTCAATTAGTTTCAAAGTTTAAATTTTTACAGTGATCCCTGGATATTACCCATTACAGTATGATATATAGGAAATTTTTCCAACAATTGTCAGTTAAAACCATGTTGTTCTAAGGTCGCGATTTATTGGATAGAAATACCAACATCAGGTAATTTGGATGACGGACAGTTTAATTTATAGTCACGGCCCTTCTAGTAATCACAGTTCAAATGCTCGTAAATATCTTCTTAATATATATTTACCCTCGACACTGATTCACTGACTCTGTCACGCAGTACGTAGGAATTTAAATAGGCATTCTATAATTCTATATAAATTCTATAAATAATAATAATAAAAAAAATAATATTTTTTTTTTGTACAGAAATTGTGTTTTCCCCAAATTTTTTTGTTACCAAAATTTTTTTTCCAAAATTTTTTTTTACAAATTTTTTTTCAACAAAAATTTTTTTTTTTTACAAAATTTTTTTTTTTTTAAATTTTTTTTTTTAAATTTTTTTTTTCAAATTTTTTTTTTTCAACAAAAATTTTTTTTTTGCAACAAAATTTGTTTTCCATATTTCAACGGGCGCCATAGGCGCATTACAACTTACTAGTTTCAAATAAAAAACAAAAAATGTCCACTAAAAATACATGTTTATGCGTTTTAAAGTTGATTTTTTTTTATTAATGATTCACCATTCCATTCAATTGAACATTTAGAAGCAATCGTTGATGCTGGGCAAGGCACCGTTGCAGAACTTCCAGGTGGACCAGGCAGTCCAGCCTTGTTGGGACTTGATCTTGCGGGCACAGGTCACCGAGCGGCTAATGTTGTCGGTCAACAAATCGTTACAGCTCAAGTTGCATTCGTTGTAGGAGAAACGGCCGTTGGCTGGCTGGCACCAGTAGTAGTTGTTGATCTGGAAGATACCGTAGTCGTTGGAACCGTTGGAGTTGGTGGGACCAACCACACCAGTGCGGTAGGAAGACTCATGCTCGGCAATGCAGGTCCATTGGGGCAATTCGGATTTGGGAACACCCAAGGCGTACATTTCCTTGGCCAAGGAGCAACGGGTGAAGGTCTTACCCCAGGCAGGAGCGGTCAAAGCCAAAGCGGCCAACAAGACAATGAAGAATTTCATGATTAAGCGGTTAGAACTGTTTACAGAGAACTGCGATTTGTCTTAACCGGTCTAGGGGTTTTTATAGGGAAAGTGACCCAAAAACAGTTGACTCTACTTTGAGATAAGCAGATAATGATAAGGTGGACAATTAGAAAATTGGTAAAATATAATAATAAAAGAAATGCAATCCGATTTGTTTGTTTGTTTGTAGGTTACTTCAGCTTATCGTTTTATGGAATCCGATTGTTTTGTTTTATTTTTGTTTGGGGCTGCTTTGAGTTATCGCTTTATCTGAAGTGTCCTATTTTTAATGCAATCATTGAATTTTCCAAATATGTATTGATTTGTCAATCAGATGATGATTCCTCTTGCAAATTATAACAATGCCAACTGCAGTTCTTCAGAAACAGAGTGGATATTTTTATTTTCAGATTTTTGAATGAACTTAAATCCGACAATCTGTTGTCGGAGGATAATGGGAATATAGTTATTGTACTTGGCAACACTGTCGAAGGACAAATAATCCGAATAGTACGAATCGGATTATTGTAGTCATGAATACGTGTGTATTCAATTAAAAGAGAAGTTCCTCACGAATTAGAAATTCACATTGCTGCAGTTGGCATTGATATACAAATTTGTAAGAGACAACGTCAGCTGATTGACTAATCAATAAAAATTTTTCACATTCAATGACTGCATTAAAAATAGTACACTTCAGATAAAAAGCATGCCACAAACAAAAAAACAAATCGGATTGCATTTATTTTATTATTATATTTTACCAATTTGCTAATTGTCCACCTTATCATTATCTGCTTATCTCAAAGTAGAGTCAACTGTTTTTGGGACACTCTCCCTATAAAAACCCCTAGACCGGTTAAGACAAATCGCAGTTCTCTGTAAACAGTTCTAACCGCTTAATCATGAAATTCTTCATTGTCTTGTTGGCCGCTTTGGCTTTGACCGCTCCTGCCTGGGGTACGACCTTCACTCGTTGCTCATTGGCCCGTGAAATGTACGCCTTGGGTGTACCCAAATCCGAATTGCCCCAATGGACCTGCATTGCCGAGCATGAGTCTTCGTACCGCACTGGTGTGGTTGGTCCCACCAACTCCAATGGCTCCAACGACTACGGCATCTTCCAGATCAACAACTACTACTGGTGCCAGCCAGCCAACGGCCGTTTCTCCTACAACGAATGCAATTTGAGCTGTAACGATTTGTTGACCGACAACATCAGCCGCTCGGTGACCTGTGCCCGCAAGATCAAGTCCCAACAAGGCTGGACTGCCTGGTCCACCTGGAAGTTCTGCAACGGTGCCTTGCCCAGCATCAACGATTGCTTCTAAATGTTCAATTGAATGGAATGGTGAATCATTAAATAAAAATCAACTTTAAAAAGCATAAACATTTGGTTTCAGTTTTCTCTTTAAAACGCATACTTATCAAGGGGGGAAATTTGTTGTTTTGTATTCGAAAGATGTTTTCGACCTTCTCCTGGAACAGATACTTGGGCATTCCTCGCATTATTCGTATGCGGATTTTGGAGCGTTGGCATCACTGCGTTTAACGGTGAGCGCTACAGAGTTAACTTACAAACCCCCAACGGTTTTTTGTTCACCCACACGTTAGCTAACATTAGTATTTGGATTTGCAATTGAATTACCCACATGATGATTCCCCAGAGAAGAAATTAAATAATCCCAAAAAAAAAATTTTTTTTTAAAAATCATTTGGGCATTATTTCATATATTTTGGGGGGATTGAAATAAACCCCAGAGATATTTTTTTTTTTTTTTGTTTTGTTTAACTAATACTCTCACTCGCCTTGCGGACACCTCTCTTAAGCGGACACTTTCTTCAGTACCAATCCTCTTCAGTGCTCTTGTGTACTTCTCTCATAAGCCGATACAATTCTGAGTCCCTTAGGTGTCCGCTTATGAGAGAGTACACTGTATGTATACAGAGGCATGACAAGTTTAAATAATATCGATTTTTGTCAATGGGAAAAAATTTCAAATTAATCCAATTGAAAAATCCAAAAACACCATATGAAATGGGGACAATTTTCTATATGAAATATAAATTGGGAATTTTTTTTTATAATTTTTTGGTTGGGGCCATTTTCCATAACTAAAATTTTTAAAAATTACCCATTTTTTTCTCAAGAGTCCTACAGAAATCATCAAAGCTACCAGCTTTCACTTTCGCTAAGGATTACCCAAAAATATTACGGATTCCATGAAATTGTTTCATTGTTATAATGAAAGTCATCTTTTGTCAAAAAAAAATAAAACTCGGCTTTAAAATATTTTTCTTTTATTATTTTCTTTTTAAAAATTACCCAATTTGTTTGTCAAGAGTCCTACAGAAATCAGCTTTCACTTTCGCTAAGGATTCCCCAAAAATATTACGGATTTCATGAAATTGTTTCATTGTTATAATGAAAGTCAACTTTTGTCAAAAAAGAAAAAAATAAAACTCAGCTTTAAAATAATTTTTTTTATTATTTTCTTCTTATGATCTAAGCCTGGCAATAAATTTCATTTGTAGAATTTTTCTTTATATCTGGACAATTTTATTATCCTTCAATGCCACATTAGGGGGCTGGAGCTGGCAATATCGAGCCTATGCAATTGAACGGTAAAAAGTTGAAGTCACCAAAATTAATGCGACTTCTCTTTGGTTCGTAATTAAATTGAGCCTGATAGACGGCATTATTGTAGATTTTCTGGTACGAGGCAGAAGGGACATTGGGCAGAGTGGGGAGAGTTGGCAGATTGGGTATAGTCGGAAGACCGGGCACGTTGGGTAGAGTAGGTAGGCTAGGCACATCAGGAAGTGTTGGTAGAGTTGGCACAGTTGGTAGATTAGGTAAATAAGCAATATTAGGTAACGTTGGCAGAGTGGGTAGCGTAGGGACAGTAGGTTGGCCAGGCGTGGTTGGTACATTTGGAGGAGTGGGTAGACTAGGAATAGTTGGCACCTTAGGAACAACAGCTCTTTTAACAATAGCCGACGATTCAGTTTCCGTTTGATGTCCTTGAGAAGGCAAGAGCAAAATATGCAAAGGCGGGGAAACGGTTTGTCCCGGTTGGCCGGGAGAATAATTGACAGCAGCATGGGTAAATCTCATTGTTTCCAAGGGCGGTGGTTGCCTGATACGAGTAGTATTTGTGGTCGACAATCCGTTATTCAGCTCAGAAGTTACGATGGGCTTTTGCTTCTCCCTGAGGGGATCGGCTGCAGCCAAAATCTCCGAATGTGAATTAATGAATTTCAAAACATCTGCCGCTGATAGAAAAGGCAATGCTGAACTGGAATTCGTAGAATTATCAAATGTTGCGCCCTGTGCTTCGTAGGGAGTAGCAGAAGCACTCAAATCCATTTGTGACGATTGTTTAGAACAAAAGCCATGGCTGATAAATCTCCAAACTAAAGAAATGTTAAAAAAAGTGAGTTATTTTCATATTAAGAGGCCCCAAACAAGTGCTTACTTGTGCCCGACAGCTTTTGTTCCGCCTTCATAGAACACATATTCACAAATGTTCGATAGTTATTCGCTTTGGAAACACCACAAACCGGTTTGAACGTTTTACACTCCGAGGTGGCAGAACAAGGACCCGATTGAAGGAAAGACCACACTGAAACAATGGAAAAATTGTTAAGGTTTTGTGCAATTTCCTCGCAGAAACCTAACTTACATTTGCCACTGTTAAGGTAATCCTGGTAAAATTCCCAAGGACTTGTAAAAGTCTTGGTATAGCCATACAGAGAACCACAAACTGGGCCATTGCTCGGATCGCCAGAGGGACTAGAGTTGGCCAAAGCCACCGCGCCGAGTAGACAGATATTGTAGAATAAAAGTCTCATTTTAAATTTAAATTGTTTAGACTTTCAATGAAATGTTCTCAGTTGCTGGGTCGTAATTCTAATGGTTTGGTTTGGTTACTGCTGTGGGGGTTTTTTATTCAAATTGTTGTAGGTCTGAGACTACGAATTCACTTTTATCGCTTGTTCTGTAATTCTTTTGGTGTCCGCAAAAAAGTTATTCTTGTAAACTGGGTGTTATCGCAAATAGTCGGTGCCAAAGCACGTGTTGTTTTTTTTTTTTTTGTATATTCGATGCTTAATTTTTTTTTACTAACACTTTTTTTTACTAACCCCTATAAATGCAATGTACTGTGTTAGCAATAGCAATGAAGGGTTCTGGAGGGAGGAAAGAGGGAGTCAATTGAAGTCAGGAAATACACTTGCTGGAAGATTATTCCAAATGCGAACAGTACGGCTGAAGAACGAATTGTCTCTACAGATCGTCGTCCGGTCAACCGGCCATTTGACAATGAACGGATGAGAGCGAGGGAGATGAGTTTTTCCAACGGTTGTTAGGCCTAGTTTAAACTTAGTTTTAATTTGAACTCTGTTTAAACTAACGTAGACAAAAAAAAATCTTTTAAATTACATTCTCCCGACGCCGCGGATTTGGCAGAACTCTGCCAACTTCATAAACGTTTAAAGTTTTTTGTCTGCTAAATCAGTTAGTAAAAGGAATTTGTTGGTCATCTAAAAGGCTAATAGCCTCAAATCACTATTCGTTAGTTCTTAACATTTATGTGTTACGTTTCGAACAATCAAATTAAATTTTCTCTCAAATTTCACAATCAGAAAGATAATTAGGAAAAAAAAGGAGATTTTTATACGAAATATGAACAACTAGTTAAAAACTAGTGTAAGAAAATCTAACAATAAACTGTGTACTGCCTCCATTCCCCCTCTAAAATCGAAATAAACAAAAAGGAGCCAATATAAGAAATATTTGTAAAATATATCCAACTAGTAAGTTGTAAATATGGAAAAAAAATTTTGTTGAAAAAAAAAACATTTGTTGAAAAAAAAATTTTTTCTTCAAAAAAAAATTTTTGTTCAAAAAAAAAATTTTTGTTAAAAAAAAATTTTGTTGAAAAAAAAAATTTGGAAAAAAAAATTTTGTTTTTTTTTTGATTCGCATTTAAGAGAACTCAAAAAAAGTTTAACTAATCAAATGTTGCAGACTTTTGACCGATAGAATTGGACCCCTTCTAAATACGTTGCACAACAGACACAAGATCTGTTTTATTTTTGTTCCTCTGGATTTGTCCCAACTACGTTTGGTTCATGGAAAAAGTCCTTCGCCTCATATTAAATTGTAGTGTTAGGTTAGAATGGATGTCTGTAAAAGCAGACTCACTTATGTCGATCGAATGTGACTTGACGTACGAATTGTCGATTATGTTTTCGTTCGACTTGACTTGTCTAAAAGGACAAGTCGATCGACTTTATTGTCGAGTGTAATACAGGGAAACTTGCAAAAAGTCTCAGCATACCCAGTCTCAGCCGTTAAACCGTTCTGAGTCGGCCAATACCAAAATCAGCCAGCTCGCCTAGGTCCATAAAGAAATATGAATCTAGGGTTAATGCCCGGCTATTCGCCAGGGCAAGGCAACTACAGATGTGTTTTTTTTGAACACCTCCTCGTCTTCCTTCCCCCAGTCTCTGCAATAGGCAGTAGTGACAAACTTCAGTCTTTTCAGTGTCCCTTGAAGGCGGGCACAACTAACACCGTGTTAAAAAATATCGATTTTTTTCTGTCCTATGAATCAAATTTACTTTTTCGGAAAGGGGATACAAAATAAAAATACACGTGTATCGGCGATTTTCATGTACACGTCAGAATTTTTTTTTTAAGTTTGAAGTATAAATCTCGTTGTGGCCTGTGTGAAAGCCTTTTGGACCGATTTTTAACCCTTTTTCAGTGATCCAATTGAGCTGATTTTTGGCAGGCAGACTCGTGGAAATGTCTGTATCACGTCAAATTTTTTCACATTTACATTCAAGACCTTCGCATTATGGCTCCCTGAAAAAATTATGGCTCCCTCAATGGAAAATTAACCCAATGCCAGATCATAATTTTCTTGATAATGAAAAATCGCGCTCACTGTAAATTATGAAATTTAGCCCCAATCAGAGTGAAAATATGTTCCAAATAACAGAAAATATTTTTTTTATTAGAGGGGTAATTTGGAGTGATTTAAGTTAATGAAAAATTACCCCGAATTAGAAAAAAAATTGGGGAGTTTTTCATAATTTTTAAGTAATGGACAATGAAAAAATCCCCAATTTTTTATTTTTGGTAAATTCTTCTTTTTTTGTGTGTGATTTTTCTCATAATATTTGGGGGATTTTGCACTGGATAATTTTTAATTTTTTTTTATTTCTCTTCTTTTCAAAATTTGCCTTTTACTTTCAGTTCGGCCAGTAATGGGTTAAGAAAACATATGTTTTTCCCATACTTCAAAGAAACTTCGACTTTTGGTTTATATTTTTTTTATTAATGATTTTATTTATAAAAAGTGTTTTCTTAAAAGTTCCCATCTCAGGAAATATTCTCATTAATGTTTGAGAACACTCCCACTATGTCTGTGCCCCACCTGGGATCACAGCATGAGGCAAACTGGGATGAACTGGAATGTTAGGTAAGCCACCAAAGTGGCCGGGTAAAAAGTTGAATTTACCAAAATTAATGAAACTGTCCTTGGGTTCGTAATTGAATTTGCCCTGGTAAACCATGCCATTGTAGATGGTCTGCGTAGGTTGCGGAGCCGTCGTTGTACTTATGCTGGGCGCTGCTGTTGTGGTTGTTGGAGCTGGCGTCGTTGTTGATGTCGACGGTGCTGGCGTTGTCGACGTAGTGCTGGTGCAAGGTTTGAGTGTGGGAAAACCATACGGATAACTGAGTCCATATTGGTTTCCATAAGCTATGGCTGAAATCAATTGAGCCAGTTGCGCAGGCGTCGGTATCCGAACTCCGGTTTGAGTAATCCCATTGGTGTCGGTCGTTGTTTCAGGAATTTGAGATTGCTGAACGCCAGACTCGGAACTGTTCGAAGTTGTACTGAATGAAGAAGACCTTTTGACGGGAGCCGAAGGTTTAGGGTATGTCTGGGCATACGAGGTACCAGGGTTTGGTAATTTACCTGCAGCTACAGCAGCCAGATACAGCTGAATCAGATGGCCAAAGAAATTTGAAGGAATTGTCATTTGGCCAGCAGCAGAATGCGAAGCACCAGCAGGTGATGCAGGGGTAGGATATGAAAGACTCGCAGTTGGTGCAGGAGCAGAATATAATGCATCGGTAGGTGATGTAGGAGGAGAAGATGAAGCACCATTAACTGCTGTAGGAGCTGCATATGAAGAACCAACAGGTGATGCAGGAACAGAAGAATATGAAGCCTCACCAGAAGAATATGAAGGACTAGCAGGAGATGCCGACGCAGAATAGGAAGCCTCAGCAGGTGATGCATGAGCAGGATATGAAGAATCTACTGGTGATGCATGAGCAGAATATGAAGAATCTACTGGTGATGCAGGGACAGAATTTGAACCATTAGTAGGTTCTGCGGGAGCAGAATATGAAGCACCAGTAGGTGCTGCAGGTGATACAGGAGCAGAATTCGAAGCGCCAGCGGAATATGAAGAACCTGCAGATGATGGAGCGGCAGAATATGAAGTATCAACGGGAGATGTAGGTGCCGAATATGAAGAACCTGCAGGTGATGCCGGGGCTGAATATGAAGCCTCAGAAGGTGACGCAGGAGCAGAACATGAAGCAGCAGTAGGTGATGCAGGCGCAGAATTGGAAGCTTCACCAGAATATGAAAAACCAGCAGGTGATGCTGCGGCAGAATATGAAGCACCAGCAGGTGACGCAGGAGCAGAATATGAAGACTCAACAGATGGTGCAGGAGCTGCCGAATATGACGCTGCCGAATATGAAGACTCAACAGATGACGTAGGAGCAGAATATGACGGACCAGCTGGTGATGTCGTAGAATATGAAACACCCGTAGCTGCTGAAGAGATAGAATATGAAGCTGCAGTAGGTGATGTCGGAGCAGAATTGGAAGCTCCACCAGAATATGAAAATCCAGCAGGTGATGCTGCGGCAGAATATGAAGACTCAACAGATGGTGCAGGAGCTGCCGAATATGAAGACTCAACAGATGGTGCAGGAGCTGCCGAATATGAAGACTCAACAGATGACGCAGGAACAGTATATGAAGTATCAGCAGGTGATGCAGGCCCAGAATATGAAGAACCAGCAGGTGATGCCGGAGCAGAATATGAAGTCTCAGAAGATGGTGATGGAACAGGATATGAAGAACTAGCTTGAGAAGTCTGTAAACTAGAGTGCGACGAGGATGTTGTATACGACGATGGTGAAGGAGCCGAGGGAAGCGCAGAAGATTGACCAGCTTGGGCGTAACTGATTACAGGAGCCAAATATTGGGGAGGGGCAGCAGCTGAAACAGGTTCAGCTGAATTACCAGAAGTGGCTGACTGATAGACACTGGCTGATGCCGAGTTTGAGAGCCATGTTTGTTGATATTTATTAATTGGAGCAGCGGGAGAATTTTGATTGTCAATAGTGGATGCGGGAGTTGTTACAGTGTACTGTTGGTAATTGTTGGATGGGGCGCCATTTGAACTGGATGGTTGTTGGTAGTTACTGACAGGTGTAGATTGTGGTGCTGGCGAGGAAGTTGGATTTAAGTGATAACTACTAACTGGAGCTGGAACATTGGCATTTTGATTTTGTGACAGAGCTGCAATATATTGCAGAATAGCTTGCCACGATGTGGAGGATAAGGCAGGGCTGGAATTTTGAGGGTTACCCGAATTTTTATTATAAGAGGCAGGGTCTGGACAAACACCCCAGCTCTTTATTTGCCAAGCTACAGAAATGAGAATAAATTCAGCATTACTATGTTCACTTTAAGATCCAACAATTCCTACCTGTTCCCGAAATCTTCTGATGAGCTTGCATTAAACAGGAATTGACAAACGTTTGAGATTTCCCCGCTACCGATACACCACAAACCGGATTGTATGCATTGCATTCGGACACCGGAGGACAAGGGCCAGCACTAATAAAATTCCAGACTAAAAAAGGGATTTAAGGGCTTCAATTCACTGGCCACATTTTCAACTTACGTTTTCCGCTTGTGATATATTCTTTGTTAAATTCTACAGCATTCGAAAAGGTCCGTGTAAATCCATAAAAGGAACCACAAACAGGTTCCGTATTGAGATTCGTTTGACCCGTATAAGCAGATGCTGCCGCTACGAGGAGTAGACACAGGGCGCTGCCGGAATATTTCATTTTTGAGTTCAACGTTGGGAACGTCGAATGGTGGTAATTCTAATGATGCTGACAGACTCATTTGTGGGTGATTTTATTCGAATTGTTGGAGAATTTTTGCTGCGACACGGCCGGGTTAAATTTACTCTAGATAAATTGTATTTGTTTGGAGCCCAGAAACACATGTTCGTCTTACATGTTTATCGCGTGTTTTTTTTTCACAATTCTTCTAGCTTAAGACGTTGCTTCTCTGTGGCTTTTGCCCAAAAGTACATGATGTTTTGTTGTTTCGATTCGAAAACAAGTACGCACTTGTTTTACAAAACTTATTGTAATGAATAAAAAAGAGCAACACATAATGGAGCTGAGAATTTTAATTTTTAAAAATTCTTTTGATTCCTTTTTCACCCAGCAATGGGTCTACAACTGACAAAATAGACTCCAAAAAAGTATTCGAGAGAGAAAGAAAAAACTGAAACCAAATGTTTATGCTTTTCAAAAGTTGATTTTTTTTTATTAATGATTCACCATTCAATTAAATTGAACATTTAGAAGCAATCGTTGATGCTGGGCAAGGCACCGTTGCAGAACTTCCAGGTGGACCAGGCAGTCCAGCCTTGTTGGGACTTGATCTTGCGGGCACAGGTCACCGAGCGGCTGATGTTGTCGGTCAACAAATCGTTACAGCTCAAATTGCACTCGTTGTAGGAGAAACGGCCGTTGGCTGGCTGGCACCAGTAGTAGTTGTTGATCTGGAAGATACCGTAGTCGTTGGAGCCATTGGAGTTGGTGGGACCAACCACACCAGTGCGGTACGAAGACTCGTGCTCGGCAATGCAGGTCCATTGGGGCAATTCGGATTTGGGAACACCCAAGGCGTACATTTCACGGGCCAAGGAGCAACGAGTGAAGGTCGTACCCCAGGCAGGAGCGGTCAAAGCCAAAGCGGCCAACAAGACAATGAAGAATTTCATGATTAAGCGGTTAGAACTGTTTACAGAGAACTGCGATTTGACTTAACCGGTCTGGGGGTTTTTATAGGGAAAGTGTCCCAAAAACAGTTGACTCTGGTTTGAGATAAGCAGATAATGATAAGGTGGACAATTAGCAAATTGGTAAAATATAATAATAAAAGAAATGCAATCCGATTTGTTTTTTTGTTTGTGGCATGCTTTTTATCTGAAGTGTACTATTTTTAATGCAGTCATTGAATGTTAAAAATATTTATTGATTAGTCAATCAGCTGACGTCGTCTCTTATAAATTTGTATATCAATTTCGGATTCGTGAGGAACTTCTCTTTTAATTGAATACACACGTATTCATGACTACAATAATCCGATTCGTACTATTCGGATTATTTTGTCATGCGACAGTGTTGCCAAGTACAATAACTATATTCCCATTATCCTCGGACAACAGATTGTCCGATTTAAGTTCTTTCAAAAATCTGAACATAAAAATATCCACTCTATTTCCGAAGAACTGCAGTTGGTATTGATATAATTTGTCAATATTTGACAAATCAATACATATTTTGAAAATTCAATGATTGCATTAAAAATAGGACACTTCAGATAAAGCGATAACTCAAAGCAGCCCCAAACAAAAATAAAACAAAACAATCGGATTCCATAAAACGATAAGCTGAAGTAACCTGCAAACAAACACACAAATCGGATTGCATTTCTTTTATTATTATATTTTAGCAATTTGCTAATTGTCCACCTTATCATTATCTGCTTATCTCAAACCAGAGTCAACTGTTTTTGGGACACTTTCCCTATAAAAACCCCCAGACCGGTTAAGTCAAATCGCAGTTCTCTGTAAACAGTTCTAACCGCTTAATCATGAAATTCTTCATTGTCTTGTTGGCCGCTTTGGCTTTGACCGCTCCTGCCTGGGGTACGACCTTCACTCGTTGCTCCTTGGCCCGTGAAATGTACGCCTTGGGTGTTCCCAAATCCGAATTGCCCCAATGGACCTGCATTGCCGAGCACGAGTCTTCGTACCGCACTGGTGTGGTTGGTCCCACCAACTCCAATGGCTCCAACGACTACGGTATCTTCCAGATCAACAACTACTACTGGTGCCAACCTGCCAACGGCCGTTTCTCCTACAACGAGTGCAATTTGAGCTGTAACGATTTGTTGACCGACAACATCAGCCGCTCGGTGACCTGTGCCCGCAAGATCAAGTCCCAACAAGGCTGGACTGCCTGGTCCACCTGGAAGTTCTGCAACGGTGCCTTGCCCAGCATCAACGATTGCTTCTAAATGTTCAATTGAATGGAATGGTGAATCATTAATAAAAAAAATCAACTTTTGAAAAGCATAAACATGTGGTTTCAGTTTTCAGAGTCTATTTTGTCAGTTGTAGACCCATTGCTGGGTCGTTGTTAAATATATCAAAGGGCTGCTAAAAGGGCGGATGAAAAAAGAGCTAACAATATAAAAAGAATTTTTAACATTTTAAATTCTCAGCTTAATTGTGTGTTACTCTTTTTTATTCATTACAATAAGTTTTCTAAAACAAGTGCGTACTTGTTTTAGAATCGAAACAACAAAACATCATGTACTTTTGGGCAAATGCCACAGAGAAGCAACGTCTTAAGCTGAAGAATTATGAAAAAACACGCGATAAACATGTAAGACGAACATGTGTTTCTGGGCTCCAAACAAATACAATTTATCTAGAGTAAATTTAACCCGGCCGTGTCGCAGCAAAAAGTCTCCAACAATTCGAATAAAATCACCCACAAATGAGTCTGTCAGCATCATTAGAATTTCCACCATTCGACGTTCCCAACGTTGAACTCAAAAATGAAACATTCCGGCAGCGCCCTGTGTCTACTCCTCGTAGCGGCAGCATCTGCTTATACGGGTCAAACGAATCTCAATACGGAACCTGTTTGTGGTTCCTTTTATGGATTTACACGGACCTTTTCGAATGCTGTAGAATTTAACAAAGAATATATCACAAGCGGAAAACGTAAGTTGAAAATGTGGCCAGTGAATTGAATCCCTTAAATCCCATTTTTAGTCTGGAATTTTATTAGTGCTGGCCCTTGTCCTCCGGTGTCCGAATGCAATGCGTACAATCCGGTTTGTGGTGTATCGGTGGCGGGGAAATCTCAAACGTTTGTCAATTCCTGTTTAATGCAAGCTCATCAGAAGATTTCGGGAACAGGTAGGAATTGTTGGATACTAAAGTAAACATAGTAATGCTGAATTTATTCTCATTTCTGTAGCTTGGCAAATAAAGAGCTGGGGTGTTTGTCCAGACCCTGCCTCTTATAATACAAATTCGGGTAACCCTCAAAATGCCAGCCCTGCCTTATCCTCCACATCGTGGCAAGCTATTCTGCAATATATTGCAGCTCTGTCACAAAATCAAAATACCAATGACCCAGCTCCAGTTAGTAGTTATCAGTTAAATCCATCTTCATCGCCAGCACCACAATCTACACCCGTCAGTAACTACCAACAACCATCCAGTTCAAATGGCGCCCCCTCCAACAATTACCAACAGTACACTGTAACAACTCCCGCACCCACCAGTAACAACCAAAATTCTCCCAGTGCTCCAATTAATAACTATCAACCAGCATGGCTCTCAAACTCGGCACCAGCCAGTGTCTATCAGTCAGCCACTTCTGGTAATTCAGCTGAACCTGTTTCAGCTGCTGCTCCTCCCCAATATTTGGCTCCTGTAATCAGTTACGCCCAAGCTGGTCAATCTTCTGCGCTTCCCTCGGCTCCTTCACCATCGTCGTATACAACATCCTCGTCGCACTCTAGTTTACAGACTTCTCAAGCTAGTTCTTCATATCCTGTTCCATCACCATCTTCTGAGACTTCATATTCTGCTCCGGCATCACCTGCTGGTTCTTCATATTCTGGGCCTGCATCACCTGCACCTACTGGTGTTTCACATTCTACTCCTGCGTCATCTGTTGAGTCTTCATATTCTGTCCCTACATCACCTACTGTTGCTTCATGTTCCGCTCCTGCGTCACCTGCTGAGGCTTCATATTCAGCCCCGGCATCACCTGTCGCCGTATCATACCCGGTTCCTGCATCACCTGCTGGTGCTTCATATTCTGCCCCTGCATCACCTGCTGATTTTTCATATTCTGGTGGCGCTTCCAATTCTGCTCCGACATCACCTACAGCAGCTTCATATTCAATCCCTGCAGCTCCTACTGGTGTTTCATACTCTACTTCGACATCACCTGCTGGTGCGTTATATTCTGCTCCTGCATCACCTGTTGAGTCTTCATATTCTGCTCCTACAGCACCTGCTGGTTCTTCATATTCTATCCTTGCAGCACGTACCGCTGTGTCATATTCTGCTCCGGCATCATCTTCCGGTTCTTCATATTCTGCTCAGACACCATCGGCACCCACTGATGCTTCATATTCTGCTTCAGCATCTCCTGCTGGTGCTTCACATTCTGCTCCTACAACATCGACTGGTACTTCGTATTCTGCTCCAGCACCATCTGCCCATGGTTCGTATTCTGCTCCTTCATCACCTGCTGATGCTTCGTATTATTCTCCACCAGCACCCGCCGACGGTTCCAATTCTTCTCCCGACCAAAAACCAGTTCCTTCGAATTTGTATGAACAACTCGTTCAACTGTATCTGGCTGCTGTAGCCGCAGGTAAATTACCAGCTCCTGCATATCCTAAACCTTCGTCTCCTGTCAAACGGTTCATTCCGGCTTTGAAGAATTCCATCTCTGACGTTCAGCAATCTCAAATTCCTGTAACTACGAACGACTCCAGCAGTGTTCCTCTAGTCGATGCCGCAATAGCAACGCCTGCAATATCTTCGGCACAGCTGGCACAGTTGATCTCATTCCTGGCATATAGGAACCCATATGGTCACAGATATCGCTCGGATATCGCAGACATCTATAATTCGCCAATATTTAGACCCTGGCCCACCAGACCACCTACGACTACGACCACCACCACCACCACAACTACAACTCCGGTGCCAACAACCACGACACCAGCACCTACTACGACAACGCCAGCTCCGACAACCACGACACCGGCTCCTATTACAAATACAACAACGACAACGGTAGCTCCCATCATAACGACAACAACTACATCCCCACCTACACCGACTACAACGTCAGCTCCCAGCATAAGTACAACCACGGCTCCGCAACCTACACAGACAATCTACAATGGAGTCGTTTACCAGGGAAAATTCAATTACGAACCAAAGGACAGTTTCATAAATTTTGGCAAATTTAACTTCTTACCGCCCCACTTAGGTGGGTTACCGAATATTCCAGTTCATCCTAATTTGCCGCCACTGCCATTTGGCGGGCAGGACTCGGCCCCACATTCACAAGCTACGATGACAGATACCTTGAATACCATGTTCTCTGATATGAGGAAATACTTTCAATAAAATATATACACGTATATATAAAATATAAAAAAGAAATAAATAAAATAAAATCTTCTATATAAAATTCTTGGGTAATTGACTGATTTATTTCGGGTCTGACTGTTCCGATGTTTTAGAAAAATCGTGCCAAAAAACATAAATAGTGGAAAAATATAAAAAAGTAGGACCAAAAGATAAAAGATATCTACACCACTGAGCTCTCTTAAGCCAACGCTTAAGAATGGTTGCATCTCAAAGTTATCGATAGCCTCAACCGCTAATGTTTCAATTCTCTTCAGAAGAGCCAAATAAATTTGAGATTTTTTTAAATAATAGATTTTCTTAAATAAAACAAAAATATTCTTCGAAAATCAGTCCAGACCTCAAGACTTTTTCTCTTAACAATCTCTTAATTTTGGCGATTTATAAATTAGGCGCTTTTTTATTTTGACGATTTTTTTCATATTGGTGATTTTCCATTTTTGTGTTTTTTCATTTTGGCGATATTTTTTCATGTTGGTGATTTTTCAAAATTGGCGATTTTTCATTTTGTTGATTTTTTTTTATATTGGTGATTTTTCATTTTGACTTTTTTGGATTTTGGCGTTTTTTTAATTTGGCGATTTTTTTATTTTAGCGCTTTTTTATTTTGGCGATTTTTAAATTAGGGGTTTTTTATTTTGACGATTTTGTTTAATATTGGTGATTTTTCATTTTGGAGATTTTTTTTATTTTGGTGATTTTTCATATTGTTAAATTTCATATTTTCATAACCTAACCTAACCTACCAAGTTAGGTTAGTTACTTGAGTGTAGCTTTCTCAAACACTCAAGTAACTAAAATACGCCACAAAAAAAAAATCAAAAAATCTCTCCCAAAAAATAGGGCCGATTTTTCATTAGGGAGATTTTCGGAAATTATTTGGGGAGATTTTTCAAAATATTTGGGGAATTTTAATGTTGGCATTTTTCGGGGAAATTTTATTTATTTTTTGGAATTCTTCATTTCTTGGGTCATTTTGTATGTATTTGGTTATTTTTTTTTATACAGCCGCCACTCACACCTGCACAGATAGGAAACTTTTCAGATGCACTTTGAGTGAATGAAGGAGTTTTATTCGAAATACTGCAAAATTTGAGATTATCGGCACAACGCCAGAAAGCCAAAAAGGGTCACTGACGGCTCCGTGAAAAAAATTTCCCAAACGCAAAATGCGGAAAAAACCAAAATCCCACAAAAAATTGTGCCGATTTCAAATTGAAGAATTTTTTATAATTGATTTGGGGGATTTTTTTCTTTTGGCGATTTTCCATTTTGGTGTTTTCTTCATTTTGGGGATATTTTTTCATGCTGGTGATTTTTCAAACTTGGCGATTTTTTTATTTTGACGATTTTTTTCATATTTGGGATTTTTCATGTCGGCGATTTTTTATTTTGGCGATTTTTCATTTTGACTTTTTTTGATTGTTCCGTTTTTTTAATTTTTGTGCTTTTTTATTTTGGCGATTTTTAAATTAGGCGCTTTTTTAATTTGACGATTTTTTTACATTGGGGATTTTTCATTTTGGTGATTTTTTTCATATTGGTGATTTTTGATTTTGGCGATTTTTAATTTTGATTTTGGCGTTTTTAAATTTTGGCGATTTTTTTATTTTGGTGATTTTTATTTTAGCGCTTTTTTCATTTAGCGATTTTTCATTTGGGCGATTTTTTTATTTTGGTGCGGAAAAACAAAATTGAAGAATTTTTTATAATTGATTTGGGGGATTTTTTGTTTTTTGACATTTTTCGGGGAAAGTTTCATCTATTTGTGGGAATTCTTAATTTCTTGGGGGGCATTTTATTAGAGCCGTCACCCAACCATCCAAAGACAGGCAACTCTTGAGATGCACTTTGAGTGAATGGAGGAGTTTTATTGGGAAATTTCTGATAATGGGGACAACGTCAAAAATCCCCAAAAAAAAAAACAAAAATCTCATAAAAAATTGGGCTCAGTTTTCATAAACTATTTTGGAGAATTTTTCAAAATACGTAGGCGAAATTTTCGTGTTGGCATTTTTCGGGGAAAGTTTTATACATTTTTGGAGTTCTTCACTCACATCTTCGAAGACATGAAACTCTTAAGATGCACTTTCAGTGAATGGAGGAGTTAAATTCAAAATACGGCAAAATGTCAGTTCAAAATTACCGAAAATGTGGACGGTTCAAGGTGGGCGTGGCATACAAAAAACACATATTTGGAAAATATGGTAATCAAATGTCACGCATTGAAATGTGCAATTATTTGGCTGTTGGGTGGAGGGAGAATTTCGTCGGAAATAGAAAAAAAAGTGAAAACTAATTTTAAAAAAATCTCGCCAAGTTCTTATATTAAATATTTAAATTCGTAAGCTTATTTACTTTCATTTGAACACCTTATTGTCGAAACCAGTGGGTGGGTACGTTTTTTGGATGCCCACCAATGGACAACTGTCACAATTTTCATTATTGCCCTTTTGAAGGGAATTACCTATATTTGCCAACTCTCCATTGTGGATCGGTGCATAATATGTACGCTGTTCTTACGTTATGGGGGTGTGGCTGCCTCGGTTGGCAGGGGCGGGTGTGAGTGGCGATGGGACCGTTCAATAAAATAAAAAACCTTCCCCCAAGTCCATAATATGGCCGTCTTTTGGGTAAAAATTCACCATTCACTCAAATTGCATCTGACTAGTTTGCTGTCTTTGGAAGCTTCAGATTTTATAAAGCCATTTCGTCTATTTTAGCTTTAAGTTTGGTGCATTTTTATTTATTTTTATTTTATGAAAGGGAAATTCGAGCCAAATTCGCTACTGTACTTCCATAAATATTCTGCATTTGAAAATAATTATAATCACTGGATTTTTCTAAACAAAAGACTTATGTAGGATGAGACTGTCTCAACGAGTTCTAGCGAAAAGCCAATGCTGTACTTTAATAATTAAAATATCACGTGCTTGAATTCAAGTTTTTCCAAAACCAAAACCATATTTTACAAGACGGAACATGTTTTTTGACAAAAGAAGAAGAAAAAAAAATAAGCACAGCAGTTGAGATAAAGTCAGTCAAACAACGAAAGCAATTTGAATAAAAACTCATAACACTAGAAGCCAAAGGCATCATTAGAATTACGACCAAGCAATTGACCACATTTTTTAATAGTTAAATTTACAATGAGGATTTTGTTCTTCCATGTCAGCCTACTCTGTGCTGTGGCCTTGACTTGCTGTAGTCCCTTGAGTAACCAGAGCAATGGGACCGTTTGTGGTTCTTTGTATGGCTATACCAAGACTTTTGCAAGTCCTGTGGAATTTTACCAGGATTACCTTAACAGTGGCAAATGTAAGTTAGTTCTTTCTTGAAAATAATCCAAAACCTTAAAAATTTTTCCATTGTTTCAGTGTGGTCTTTCCTTCATTCGGGTCCTTGTTCTGCCACCTCGGAGTGTAAAACGTTCAAACCGGTTTGTGGTGTTTCCAAATCGAATAACTATCGAACATTTGTGAATATGTGTTCTATGAAGGCGGAACAAAAGCTGTCGGGCACAAGTAAGCACTTGTTTGGGGCCTCTTAATATGAAAATAACTCACTTTTTTAACATTTCTTTAGTTTGGAGATTTATCAGCCATGGCTTTTGTTCTAAACAATCGTCACAAATGAATTGGAGTCCTTCTGCTACTCCCTACGAAGCACAGGGTGCAACATTTGATAATTCTACGAATTCCAGTTCAGCATTGCCTTTTCTATCAGCGGCAGATGTTTTGAAATTCATTAATTCACATTCGGAGATTTTGGCTGCTGCTGATTCACAAACAAAGAATTCACCCCCAGTCATGGAGGAGCCGAAGCCTTTGTTAGCTCGCGGAGAACACACAGCAACTACTAGCGATCGTAGCTCAGAAAAGCCCTTGGAAACTTTAGCCGTATCTGAGTCTGCTGCACCATTTTCTCTCAGACAATCGGAACAATCCCCGTCGCCATCTCTGTACCTTTTGTCGTCGTATCCTCGGGGTGCCCCGAAAGATTCGGAATCTTCTGCTACAGTTAAAAGAGATTCCCAAACACAAAGTGTTGCGAACATGCAAATTCCTTCAACTGGCATCTTAAATGCCAGTCAGATCCTTTCAGGCGTTGGCTTATTAAACTCATCGATTTCTTCCCATTTGCCTCAAGTTAATGGGACAGCTACAAAGCCCACATTTCCCTTGGCCCAACTGGCACGCCTGCTGTTACTCTTGGGCAACAGTAGCCCCTTTCCAAATGGGGTAGCTCCTGTTTTTCCTAATCAACCCAATTTACCAAATCTACCCACACTACCAAATTTACCAAATCTGCCCACTGATCCAAATCTGCCCACTCTACCAAATCTACCCACTCTACCAAATCTGCCCACTGATCCAAATCTACCCACTGATCCAAATCTACCCACTCTACCAAATCTACCCACTGATCCAAATCTGCCCACTCTACCAAATCTACCCACACTCCCAAATCTACCCACTGATCCAAATCTGCCCACTCTACCAAATCTGCCCACTCTTCCAAATCTACCCACTCTCCCCTCACTACCCAATGTCCCTTCTGCCCCATACCAGACAATCTTTAATAATGCCGTCTACCAGGGTCAATTTAATTACGAACCGAAAAGAAGTCGCATTAATTTTGGTGACTTTAACTTTTTACCTCACAACTGTCTGGGCCCAGTTTTTCCCCCCTCAACACCCGGATGTGGCATCGGTGGACAAGTACAAGGACCGGGAGAAATAACAAATCAATCATTGACCGAAATTCTCAAGAATCTCCAAACAATTACCGAGTTAACCGAAATTGATCGATTTTTAGGAAATTAAATGACTTTGAAATGAAAATTTATTTTATTAATTTCTATTGAGTCTAAATAAAAATATAGATTTTTCTAATAATAGAGGTGTTTTATTAAGGGGCCTGACCAAGAAGGAACGAATTTCAATTGTGGCAATAGCAGAATTCTGTGGTTTCCACCAACAACAACATAAAATAGTAAAACTAATTTTTAAAATTGCGGCTCATGTTAAAATGTGAACTTAAGTTGTTATTAACAAAGCAAACAGAGTAACGACACATTTTTTTTATTATAAAAAGTTTACTTTAATCGAAAGTCCTTTGAAACATTAATAACTCAAAATCCCCCAAAATCTACTTATGCGATTATTGGTGAAAACCACAGAGTTACTAAAACGTGTCAACGATTTCTTCTTAATTGGAAAACTCACTACAAAGTAATATTTTCCCACTCCGACTTATTCAGTTTTATATTAATTAATTAGTTAAAACTTATGAAGTGTTATTGGCAAAGAAATGATTAAATCAAAAGAGTCTACTTGAAATCAAACGATAGCGTTTAAGATCAATAAAGATAACGATAACAAATAAAAAAAATAATAATCAATGTGAGGCAATTGAAAGCTGTTATCAGCCAATCACCTGTTAATAGTTACACTGAAAAAGAAAAAGTCTCCCATGTTGCAGTACTTCAAATTTTGCTATAAAATCCCCATGACCGTTACCACAAATCACAGTTCGCCTTAAATCGTTCTAACCGTTCTAATCATGAAATTCTTTATTGCCTTGTTGGCCGCTTTGGCTTTGACCGCTCCTGCCTGGACTAAGACCTTCAATCGCTGTTCCTTGGCCAAGGAAATGTACGCCTTGGGTGTACCCAAATCCGAATTGCCCCAATGGACCTGCATTGCCGAGCATGAGTCTTCGTACCGCACTGGTGTGGTTGGTCCCACCAACTCCAATGGCTCCAACGACTACGGTATCTTCCAGATCAACAACTACTACTGGTGCCAGCCAGCCAACGGCCGTTTCTCCTACAACGAATGCAAATTGAGCTGCAACGCTTTGTTGACCGACAACATTAAGAGCTCGGTGGCGTGTGCCCGCAAGGTTAAGTCCCAACAGGGCTGGACTGCCTGGTCCACCTGGAAGTTCTGCAAGGGTGCCCTGCCCAGCATCAATGAGTGTTTTTAATTGCTTAACGACCATATAAAGATTTTAATAAAAAGAAAAGTCTGCAAAATATTTCAAAATTTCTTTTAACCCTTGGATGGCAAAGTTTCGAATAAAAGTAGTGAAAGAAATTACAGGGTTTTGGAATTCATTTTTTGAGATAAATGATCGGATGTTTATTTCATAATAAAGACGGGGGTCTACCGTTAATAATGAAAAACAACATCAGCCAAATGGCAACTACGACCACGCTTACAGGACCATATCCTTTTCATGAAATTGTCCATAACCACGAATTCTATCTTTAAGGTCTTGAATCGACGCTGGATTAAGACGACTGTTGGCGAAGGGTGTATAGAAGCAAGAGGGGTAGCAAAACAGTCACGAAATGTAAATTGGGGGAAAATGTTTTCGATTGAAAATTTCCACACAAAGTTATTATTTTTCACATATTGGTTATACAAAAGAAGAATACACTTGATTTTAAACAGTTGTCACATAAATGCTCATGACTTTATGCAGGGGTTTCAAAAAAAAATGTCAAGAAAAACTGGGGGAAAAATCATCGTGTAAATTGAGACTAAGAAACAAACCGTTTTGGTTGGCACCTAAACTTCCCAGAGCCTTGCAAGATCGCAATGCTTTATGGGAACGATAGGTGGTTTCCCGGCGTTCAGGAACAAAGGTCGAAGGGAGGTTCAGCCGTGGAACTCAGACAAGCCTATACAGTATTGAACTATTCGTTGGGTATGTGTTATCTTTTTCAAAAGGGATTTTACAGCTTGCAACACCAGCTTCCCATAAACCTACCCATGTGATCTTCTTGAATTTCCATGAAGAAAGTCAATGAACAAATGACATCAACCAGAATTCATTGAGAGCGGCCAACAATTGTTGTCTAGTTTGGCCAGTCTTGTTATTTGCATTGGTAAATTGTGGCTATTTTGATTATTCCCACTGGAGAATTCTAACAATTTTGGTTATTCTTGCCACTCTCACCAATTCGTTCATTGCCAACATTTCCTGATTGGTTTAACCATTCTGACTATTTTGAATATCCTAACCACGTTGATGATTTACAACAGACATCGTTAAATCGATTGAAGGAGTTGTAGTCCCATTCGAATTTACTTTGTCTTCTTTAAAATAGGTTACCTTTGGAGCTGTTCATTGTTCCAGCGACATGAATTAGACGTACAGGTATGCTAGGCATAGGAATGTTTGTGAATCGACTTAGGTTCTCTAAGTCAGTTTTCTTGTAGGTCTTCAATCGAATCTGAACGTATTCAGTGAAGTGGTAGTTTGAGTTTCGCAATAACCGGAGGTTGCCAATCAGGAAAATACTCAGTCGAATATTAGTTCACATGAATAGTGTAGACCTCGGGAATGTTTAGCCATAGTTTCCATTTTTTTCGCCGGATACACTCTCTATCTATCTATCTATCTATCTATCTATCTATCTATCTATCTATCTATCTATCTATCTATCTATCTATCTATCTATCTATATATCTATCTATCTATCTATCTATCTATCTATCTATCTATCTATCTATCTATCTATCTATCTATCTATCTATCTATCCATCTATCTATCTATCTATCTATCTATCTATCTATCTATCTATCTATCTATCTATCCATCTATCTATCTATCTATCTATCCATCCATCTATCTATCTATCTATCTATCTATCCATCTATCTATCTATCTATCTATCTCTGTCTCTCTTACTCTCTAACTATTCATGTTTCCCTGTTTATTCAGCGCTTTATCCGCCATAAGAAATTCCGAGTGATAACAACATACCAGTGACATCTGAGAGCAAATCCCTGACTTTTGAAACATTTTCATCGGCTTTGATTCATAAGAATGGTGCCATGAAAATTGCTAAAAATTTTGGAAGAAGCCATGCGGGAAGCTTCTCATCCTCGAAGCCTCAAATACAATGTGGCCAACTAATTCGTTGTTGTAAAAGTCGTGATTTTCCTGTATCCTTCTCTCAAAACAGACTAATGGTTATTCTTAAATCCACAGAAGCTTACACTTTCAACGGAATGAGTTTTTTTCTCCAGATATCTTCTTCATAACATGCGGAAGTTGACGTCATTATTTGACATGTGCCACTCTCTTCAATAATCGATAAAAAAAAAAACAATTTCCATTCATTCACTTCTTTCTCTAGAAATGCCAACTACTGACCTACATTTAAAAACTCATACATAACAACACTTGCAGAACGAAAACAACAAAACCTCACGTACTTCCAAAGACATTTGGCCAAAACTCAACTTAACGATAGCCATGTCTTGCTGGAAGAACGTAACCGCAACAACAACAAAAACAAGTCAATAAACAGCAAAACGTTTCTGATATGGTAAGCCCACTGGTTAAACAGACGCAGGCTCTCAAACACTCTTTCATATAAAACGCCCAGCAGATGGGCTTGAAGACATCATTCGAACTATAGCCGAAGAATTGGAAACATTTCAGTGGATTCAAAAAAGTACTCTTGAAATGAAATTTTCCATCTGCAGTATTTGCGTGTTCCTCGCCGCGTCAGCATCTGCTTGGAGTGGGGAATACAACCAGAAGCCGGTTTGCGGTTCTTTGTATGGCTTTGCGAGAACCTTTGCCAGTGCCACGGAATTTAATGCAGAAAATGCCAAAACCAATAACGGTAAGTTGTCAAACTGCAATCCAGGGCCCATAAAATAACGTCCTTATCACTTGGCAGCTTGGAAATTAATCAGCCCGGGTCCTTGCCCTCCGGTCTCCGAGTGCAAAGTGTACAATCCGGTTTGTGGTGTTTCCGACAAAAATGCATATAAAACATTTGTTAACACCTGTTCGTTGGTGGCCGAACAGAGCAGTGGACAAGGTAGGAAATTGAATTTTTTTTTTCTAAACCATTAAATAATCGGGTTTAATTCATTTGGTTATAGTTTGGAAAATTGCCAGCACGGGCATTTGTCCCTCATATGCCCCAGCTGTTGAGTCCAGCGCTCCTTCATCTACACCAGCCCCTTCTGCACCCTCAGTTTCGTATAAATATAGCAGTTCCGATATAGCGGCTTCGCCAACTCTTCTCCAGTATTCCAGTGCACCCCAGTCTTACCCATCGTCAACCATAAACAATATGCATGGCCTCATTCAATCCTACTTTGCTTCAACTTCTTCGCAATCGGTTGGTGCTGTACCATCAGTTTCATATTCCTCTTCGTCGGGGTCAGCTCCTGCTCCAGTCATCACTAGCTACCAACAATCCGCTCCTGTTAATAGCTACCACCAGGCATCTACCCCAACTGCCGCACCCTCCACCAACTACCAACAACCATCGTCCACAAATTCCGTTTCCCCCAGTTATGTTCAACACTCTGTTATCTCTGCTCCCACTGCCGGTAACTCAACAGAAACTGGACCGGCTGCTGTTCAGCCATGCGGATGGTATCACGTTCCAGCACCCCAATATCCTGCATATGGTCAACCTTCTGCTGCTGTAAACGACACAGCACAGTCCCAGGCTCCGGCCCCCTCACAATCTTACTCCCAAACGAATGTCATTTCCTCAGCTCTCCCTAAATCGTCCTACACTCCAGCACCACAACAACATAATTCCCAAGTTTCTCAATATTCGTCCACCGCAACTCAATACCCGTTGGCTTCATCTCAACAAGGTTCCAAGTATTCTTCTCCTACAATTGCTGCTCCTTCGGATCAACCTTCAAACCCCACAACTTCTTATCAACAATATGCACATTTAAGTCCCGCCGATTTGGCTGCAATTCTATTACCCGCATCTACAGCTGAATCAAAGACCCAGCAATACCAAACTACTTCCACTCAACCGGCAGAAGGCAATACGGCAGGTCCAACGTCTGCAATTTCATTCGAACAATTTGCTCAAACTCTATCAGCTTTCTTGAAAAATAACCAACAAAATTCGGATCAGGTATCGTATGGGCAATCCCCAAAATCATATGCAAAGCCGGACAGTAGTTATACCCCAGAAACGCAATCGTATTCTGCTTCTGCAGCCCCATCTGCTCCTACGAATTCGTATGGACAATCCCCACAATCACCTGCAAAGCCCGTTAATAGTTACTCTCCGGCATCTCAATCTTATTCTGCTCCTGCAGCACCAGCTGCTCCTGCGACAACATATGAAAAATCTCCGGCACCGACCACAAATACGTACGTCCAATCATCTCAGTCGTATTCCGCTCCTGTAGCCCCAGCTGCACCATCCTACTCTGCTCCTGTTGCCCCAGCTGCTCCCACAAATTCATATGGGCAATCCCCACAATCACCGGCAAAGCCTGTAAAAAGTTATACTCAGTCATCTCAATCGTATTCTGCTCCTGCCGCCCCTGCTGCTCCTACGACATCGTACGGACAATCACCTGCATCTCAATCGTATTCTGCCCCTGCAGCCCCATCTACTCTCACAAATTCATATGGACAATCCCCAAAATCACCTGGATCTCAATCCTATTCCGGTCCTGCCGCTCCTGCTGCTCCTACGACATCTTATGGACAATCTCCACAATCACCTGCATCTCCATCGTACTCTGCCGCTGCCACCCCAGCTGCTCCCACAAATGCGTATGGACAATCCCCACAATCACCGGCAAAGCCTGTAAATAGTTATACTCAGTCATCTCAATCGTATTCTGCTCCTGCCGCCCCTGCTGCTCCTAAGAATTCGTATGGACAATCCCCACAATCACCTGAAAACAGTGAGGTATCTCAATCCTATTCCGCTCCTGCTGCTCCCACGACATCGTACGGACAATCACCTGCATCTCAATCGTATTCCGCCCCTGCCGTCCCAGCTGCTCCATCGACGACGTACGGTCAGTCTCCACCATCGTCTGTATCTAAATCATATTCTGCTCCTGCAGTTCCAGATGCTCCTACAACATCGTATGGCCCGTCTTCGCAATCGGGTTGTGAACCAGCAGCCCCAGCTTCTCCTACGTCATCGTACGCACAGTCTCCACAATCACCCACCTCTCAATCGTATTCTGCTTCTGTGGTGCCACCCGCTCCTACGGCAACGTATGGACGGTCTGCTTCATCGTCCGCATCTCAATCATATTCTGCTCCTGCAGTTCCAGCTTCTCCTACAACATCGTATGAACAGTCTGCACAATCATCGGCCTCTCAATCGCATTCTGCTCCTGCTGCTCCTAAAGATTCATATGGACACTCCCCATCTGCAAAACCGATAAATAGTTATGCGCAATCATTTCAATCGGATTCTGGATCAGCAACCGCAGATGCACCTACGACATCGTACACCCAATCTCCACAATCGTCTGCATCTCAGTCGTATTCTGTTCCTGCAGTTCCAACTGCTCCTTCAACATCGTACGCCCAGTCTCCACAATCGTCTGTATCTCAGTCGTATTCTGCTCCAGCTGCTCCTACAACATCGTATGGACAGTCCCCACAATCACCCACCTCTCAATCTTATTCTGTTCCTGTGGTCCCATCCGCACAATCGTCGGCCACTCAGTCGTATTCCGCTCCTGCTGCTCCTACTGATTCATATGGACAACAATCCCCATCTGCAAAGCCAGCCAATAGTTATAACCAAGTATCACAATCAGCCGAACCAGCTGCACCCACAACATCGTATGGACAATCTTCGCCATCTCCGGCAAAGCCCGCCACTACCTATGCCCAATCATCCGCAACGTATTCTGCTCCTGCAGCTCCGGATACTCCAACGACATCGTACGGACAACCTCCACAATCACCTGACACCACTCTGAATAGTTATGACCAATCGTCCCAGTCAAATTCTGCACCAGCTGCTCCAACGACATCCTATGGCAATTCTTCTCCTGTCGCAGATCACACCTACGCTCAACCTACTGAAACGGAGCCTTCCTATGGTCAGGCATCCCAGTCGACTTCTGAAGGCAACTCTTCCAACAATGGCGCACCAACGGCCGAGACTTATGGCGCTAGTGCTTATGAGACACCATCGACCAATTCCGAGTCTGGTCAAACCATTTACAATGGCGCCGTTTACCAGGGCCCCTATCATTTCGAACCCAGTTATAAACACATCAATTTCGGTAATTTTAACTTTTTACCTCCTCAAGTAGCATCCGCCGCCATTGCCGCTCCTCAACCCAACTATGGCGGTTATGCTCAAAACGCTGCCAGCGTGCCGGATCCGCTGCCACAGCCAGCTTTGGAATTAGCTCTGCAGCATTTGCAGAACATTGCCAGCCAGAATGAAATCAAAGCAGCGTATTAAAAAAGAGAATTTTACATTTATAACTAGCAAACTGATAAGAAATAAAGTTTAAATCGAATATATATAACCCTGGTCTATTATTCAGAAAAGTAGAACTCTTATGTTTCGAGAGGAATAAATTTGAAATTATTACAGATTCGTGTCAATATAAAATCTGGTGTTGCCAACCCTTTCTATTTGGGGAAAACGAGCTGAACTTCAGTTTTTTCAGTCAATCAAAGGCGACCTCATTTTAAGTAGTAGTAAAACGTCTGTAACCTCCAGTAGTTTATCTGTTTAAGATCTGTTCAAGACCCAATGGTAAATTCGGCTTAATACTAAATTAAGTAATTCCCAGTCAAGGAATCTGGTGTATAAGAATATGTCGATGACGCATTCCATATTAATCGATACATGGTCCAATCATCCAAACTAAGTGTTTTGCTAGTATTTTATTCCCGGGAATGGGGGAAGTAAAGACTTGGCAAATATCCCGAGGGAATTCCCGGGCTAACACCTCTAGTTCAAGTTTCTCCTACTCTTGATATTTTCTTTCGAAAACCCTTCGTAAAGTCAAATACAAATTCGCAATTGTATGCCAAAAAAACAGTCTTTGTCAAAATGTTTTGCTGCCCCTTTGCCACTAATCATCGAAATTGGTAGCTGGTCAATCCGGGTGATTGATACGATTTTGGGAGTGCCACCACTCCCATCTTTTCTTAGAAAATGCTGCGGGACCCACTATTTCGATTAATGTTGAGCTCGGAGCCGTTAGTTTTGTGAAGACCCGATGTTTCTTTGAAAATGCTGTGGGAAACACCATTTCGTTTAATGTGGGTATCCACACGGCCATGCTAAACCGTTTTCTGTAACTGGAGATTGAAGGCTTGGTCGATTTTTGGTTTTAGCATGATGCTACAATACCCACGCCCTAATCGATCTTTTGCTCATTAACTTCGGTAATCGTGTTATCAGCCACCTCAGCGATAACAGTTGACCACGTAGGAGCCGCGAACCATCCATTGACGATTCTGGCCCTCAAGTCAAATATCGAACAAGTTATTCGGACAAATAAAAGCCAGCCATGAAAGAAATTGTTTTCCATAAATAAGAGGAATGCTTAATAGTTTTTATCTTCGAACTTTAGGTAAATTTTGGTAAATATTAATAAAAAAATCGAGCTCAAGGTCAGCTGTTACCTTTACCAAAAAATAAGAAGAATGTTTTTCCAATGAAAAAATGTTTGTTAATTTTTGGGACTTAAAAAACCTGTACTTTTTACCTCCCTTTATTTTCCATACCATTAATGGCGTGGTTGAACAGTCTGCCGTCTGCTACTTTTACTTATCGAGATAATCGATAACACTTTTCAAGGCAATTTTTTGGTATTCAGTTCTCGTGTTTGGAAGTCCTTATCAAATTACATACCTACGAGCTGTTTAATTACTTTGCCTAATTTGTGTATGTGAGTACAATTATTGCAATCCTTTTTTTCTTTATAATTTTCCTCTTCTTCTTATACGAAAAACTCGATTTATTCTTATATGTTCACCGAAATATTCTTTGTTCTAGTACTGTCATTTATAAAAATGAAATCTCACGAGTAATGAAATAAATGAAAATGAAAACATGTGTCTAATTTCCAGATTTCAAACGATAGTCAATAAATTTATTAAATATGAGTATTAATTTTACTCATCGAGATAATCGATAACACTTACATATGAAATATGATATAGATTTTTCATTTTCTTTAAGTAAATTTACCGATTTGTTGAATTTAATATATTTTTAAGATAATTGTAAGCTAGTCTGTAAGGTTTATGTACCATAGACTAATGAATAAATAAATAAATAAATAGTGTCACAACACAAAACACAATTTTTTTTCAGGAGAGCTGCCCAAAGCTTATTGGGCAAATATCGATAGTCGATAACATTTTTTGTTTTTTATTTATTCACAATTATATTAAACTAGTAAGTTGTAATGCGCCTATGGCGCCCGTTAATTTGCTTGAGAAAGTATTTGTTACTTAATTTTAAAAATTTTGTAAAAAATATTTTGAGAAAACTATTTTGTAAAAAAAAATTTCGAAAAAAAATAAAATTGGGAAAAAAAAATTTGTGGAAAAAAAATTTGTTGAAAAAAAAAATTTTTTGTGGAAAAAAAAAATTTTTGTTAAAAAAAAAGGTTTGTTGAAAAAAAAAAATTTTGTTGAAAAAAAAAGTTTGCTGAAAAAAAAAATTTTTGTTGAAAAAAAAAAATTTTGTTGAAAAAAAAAATGTTTGTGGAAAAAAAAAATTTGTTGAAAAAAAAAATTTGTGGAAAAAAAAAATGTTTGTAAAAAAAAAAAAAATTGTAAAAAAAAAAATTTTGGAAAAAAAAATTTTGGTAAAAAAAAAATTTGGGGAAAACACAATTTCTGTACAAAAAAAAATATTATTTTTTTTATTATTATTATTTATAGAATTATTATAGAATGCCTATTTAAATTCCTACGTACTGCGTGACAGAGTCAGTGAATCAGGGAATCAGTGTATCAGTGTATCAGTGAATCAGTGAATCAGTGTATCAGTGAATCAGTGTCGAGGGTAAATATATATTAAGATAATTTAATTACAAACATAATGCAAGCTCTGACTAATATTTTTGTTAAATTTGCTAAATATAAGTTAGTTTTTCACTTATCGAGATAAACGATAACACTGCGAAACATATCGACCCCTTTGTGCGGAATTATCGTATATGCCAATTTTTTTGAAATTGAGTTTTTGATGCAATTTTGTTCTACATTCAAAGACACGTCACCTGACAAAATATTGTAAGCGAATTCAAATTCGTTGCTCCAAAAATTGAGTGAATAATTTTCATTTTGATATTGCAAGCGAAAGCAGAGAAAAGTAGAAAAATGGCTCTCCTGTAAAATTTGGATTTTGGCACATACGATAATTCCGCGCAAAGGGGTCGATATGTCCAATTTCCCCATAATCGACAGTCGATAGCATTTTTGTTGAATTTTTTAAATATGAGTATGTATTTTTTTTTATATTAAGTTTGTACATTAAAAAATTTGCCTTAATCATATAAAACTACACTAAATTTAATCGGATCCCCCCAAATACAACAGAAGCTCATTTGTCAATTTAACAAAATAAGCTATCGCTTTTCGTAGCGATGGAAAGGAAAGGCCACCAATTCTCACAGGCCCTTGGTTTGTCTGTGTATTGTCGCTGGATAAACTTGTAAGCTGGGATCTATCGGTCTCTGCAGGCTGGCCCATAACAGGGTAAGGCTGTTGGCCATATGGGGAACGTGGGTGAAACCAATAATGATTATATATCGGCCGATAGTTGTAATCTCCCTCCACGTAGGCACCGTGGAATGTATTGTTTGTATTGGTATGATAGCGTATACGAGGTGTTTCACCTTGAGTCGAAGGTGATTCTAAGATAAGACTCGAAGGATTTGCTGTTGTTGCTTCGTTTGATTCAGCGGCACTTGGCTCGCTGTTTGTGAAGCTGGTCGTTTCTGTTGGTGCTGACATTTCGGCCTCTCGCTTTGTTTTTGTTAATGTGTTGGCAAATGAATCACAATCCGCAGGATACAGTTCATGCCACACTACACAGATCAGAACAGAACATGAGAAATGCCGACACAATTATATATATTCCAAATTCGTACTTACAGATCCCCGTCTTTTGTATTTCCTTCGCCATAGAACAAGAATTTCTAAATGTCTTAATTCCATGCTGAGCATAAGCACAAACCGGTCTATTATCTGCCGAACAGGCCTCTGGGGGACATTTGCCTACATTTTGAAAATTCCACGCTAAGCAGGAAAGGAAGAATTAACAAGGGCTTACCCTTCAACCTGGTTTTACTTCACTTACCCCTTCCGGTTGTTTCGATATCTAAGACGACGGCGTTCATATTCGGAAATGTCTTGTGGTAACCCTCATAGTTAACGCACACCTCCGAGCCAACAGCCAGGGAATATGTACGCCCTTGGGCCAAGGCCACAGACAATAAAAATATAAGTAATTGTTTCATTTTGACAACAACAAAAAAACAACAAAATTATATGACAATTTTGCTAAATTCCTATTGGTGCTAAAAGCCCACTAGTGGTCTAGGCTCGCCTACGAACTGCCTTTCTTATTTAGGGCAATAGTTCTTTTATGACCCACTCGTCTAACAAATGAGGAAGTCTTTC
Source organism: Hydrotaea cyrtoneurina (assembly GCA_958296145.1). Classification (NCBI taxonomy): domain Eukaryota; kingdom Metazoa; phylum Arthropoda; class Insecta; order Diptera; family Muscidae; genus Hydrotaea; species Hydrotaea cyrtoneurina. Next base: position 12,797,000 of record OY282516.1, read on the forward strand.
TAATAAAGCCCACAAATTTCGTAATATTTGCATAGAATTACGCTGCTGAAACTGGAACGTGATGCCGCTGCTGGCGAATTAGTTTAAGGGCTCTCAAAATAAATTTCAAAAATAATTTCATGTTGTAACTAAATTATTTGCACGTTATTGTGTAATAATTTGAAAAGAACCAAGAACGTGTTCGACTGTACATGATGGTCTACCACGACAGAAGGGTGCCCTACAGCGAATTATAACACTGAAACACACGGGCAAAGTAATCTCGAAGTGTCAGAGCCCTGTAGCTGAAGGAGTCGCCACAAGGGTACACCCAACCCACCCAACAGAAAGGTTTGACAAAAATGTCTGACGAACACAGGTTTGATTATAATTCTCACGCCAGGGGATTCATCTTAGTGGTCGGAGATCCAATTCATCATGAATATGCCCCTTTGTCTTTTGTTTAAATTCTTAAATAAAATAAAATTTGTTCGCTATGAAAATTTCAGTCAACAAAACAAATTCACTGATTTTATGAAACCCAAATTTCATAGATACAATGAAATTTTTTCATTCGATAAATGAAATTTCTTCACAATAGAAGAATTTTAATCAGCGAATCCAATTCTGGACATCAGAATCTAAGAGCGAAGCTATAACTGAAGCTAAGACTTAAGCTGCCATGACGCTACTGCTGAAGCTGAGACTGAGACAGAAGATGAAGCTGAGACTGCGACTGAACCTACTTCTAAAGCTGTAACTGGCCCTGAAGCTAAAACTGAAGCTACATGGAAATTTAAATATACGAATTAAAATCTTGGACATCTGAATCTGAGACTGAAGCTGCCTTGATGCTGAAGCTGAGACTGAGACAAAAGATGAAGCTGAGACTGCGACTGCGACTGAATCTACTTCTACAGCTGTAACTGACCCTGAAGCTAAAACTGAAGCTACTAATCAAAATCTGGACATCTGAATCTGAGACTGAAGCTGCCCTGACGTTACAGCTGAAGCAGAAGCTGAGGCTGCAATTGAAACTACGTCTAAAGCTGTAACTGACCCTGAAGCTACATCTGCGATAAACGAAATGTATTCACAATAGAATTTTCAATCTACGAATCAAAATCTGGACATCTGAGACTGAAGCTATAACTTAGGCTAAGACTGAAGATGTCCTGATGCTACAGCTGAAGCTGAGATTATAGAATTTTCAATTTACTAATCAAAATCTGGTCATCTGAATCTGAGACTGATACTGCCCTGACTCTTAACTGACCCTGACTTTAACTGACCCGGAAGCAAAATCTGAACCGGACACTGAGACGGCGTCCAAAAATGATAGAAAGAAAGAAGAGATCTAATTGTATGTACAACGAGTGACAAGTTTCAGATTGAAACACAGCGTAAGAACTATAGTTGGCAACCCTGCAATTGAAACCACTTTGACTATCAGCCAATAGGAATACACTACGCATGACGTCATTTTGTCTCTGCGCAGGATGGCGTAATTTTTGTTTCTATCATTCTTGGACTGCGTCTACATCTGGTCGAAGTTGAGAGTAGTTCTACATGGTTTAGATATTACTCACTTACTCCGAAAGTCGCCAGCATTTACGTGATGGCAATAGTCGCTGAAAAATAGTTCATGGTCTTACCAGGATACCAACCTGGGTTTACAGAGTGATAGTAGCACACACTCGGTCACCACGGTCATAGTTTCTATGTTTACGTAATTTTGTTCATAACATCACCAAATAATTTGAAATGAATTTCTCTAGGAACGTTTTATTGTATAATTGAAATTAATTCATGGTTTCTATGAATACTTCATAAAATGTATGAAACATTTCATGCTATCTGTGAAACTGGTTCATAACATTTATGTACACTTGTGGAAATAGAAGTCATGAAATTATTTGAACCAAAAATTCCTTTACCAAATCTGACAAAAATATTTCTGAGAATTACATTGAAGCACAAAATTAATTTTCTACAAATCCACAAGGAAAATCACACACACAGACGTGAAATGAAATGCCAGCTTTGAATCTATGGAGAAACGCCAGTTTGGGACTCCTTTCATACTAGAGGATCTACAAAATTCGGCCTGGCCGAAATTAATTTCTATTTTTTTCAGCCCCGAATTGGCCCCTCATTTCCCAGCTATTTCCGATGAAGTAATTTTCTTCGGATAACAAATTTCATTCATTCATAACAATTCGTAAAATGTAACAAACACATGTTCGGCTGTAACAGACGTGACCACACAATATCACGTACGTTACCTAGACCAACTCTTTGTCTGTTCATATCCGCACAGAGAAATTGAAAAGACAGCAAAACGGTTTGTCCAATTGTATTGTTAAATATTGTGTTTCATAAAACATTTGTGTTTCAGTGAACATTGGCCTTTAAATAGCTCGAAATTCGAGGAAACACCAAACATTGACGTTTGCTTAGAACAGCGGAGTGTGTCATGAGGATTTTACTAACAACATGTCTACTGGCTGTAGTTGTATTGCAGGCGGCTGTCCAAGGCCAGCTGCAGGACAATGGAGGAGCAAATGATACCGGCTATCCTCAGCCTTTGGTCTATCCACCACTGCCACTGAGTTATTTCGTGTATGGCCCTCCGTCGGTCTACGCACCATATCCTTGGTATCCGTTACCACCGGTCTTGCCACCAATTCCCGGGGCCAACGAACCCCTGTGCGGTGTATTGAATGGGGCTTTCAAGACGTTCGCCAACATTGTGGAATACATGGATTACATCAGACTTGGATATGGTAAGAGATTTATTTGTAGCACTCAATAAATGTTCTTAGTAATTTATTGCCAAACTTTTTGTGCAGCTTTTGAATTCTTTTGCCAGGGTCCCTGTCCCGAAAGTCAAATATCCTGTGCGTCAATCTATGAGCCCGTCTGTGCTTCGGATGGTGAGGCAACAGAAACTTTTGATAACATCTGTGCCTTGGTGATGGCCAAACATACAACGGGCAAAAGTAAGTGGAGGCAAATTCATTAATCTCAATCTAATTTTACTAAATTTTATGTTCTCCCTCTTGACAGATTGGATTCCTGTTTGGCCGGGAACTTGTCCAGTGGAAGAAGGTTTCACAACAGCTCCTACTGCTGAAACCCAGCCAGCAACTGGTGGGCCATTAACTGACATTGGTGCCCTATCGGATGCAGAATTTCCGCCTGCAGCTGAATCTTTAACGGACACGGAAACTACATCTGAAAGTGAAGATGAAGTTACTGAAGTTACAACTGAGGATGAAACTGTCACTGAAGCTACAGGTGAAGCTGAGACTGAAGCTACATCAGCAGCAGAAGATGAGACTGAATCTACTTCGGATGCTGAGACTGATGCTACAACTGAAGCAGAGGCAGAAGCTACATCGGAAGCTGATGCTACATCTGAAGCTGAGTCTGAAACTACAACTGAAGCTGAGACTGAAACCACATCAGAAGCTGTAACCGAAGGAGAAGATACATCAGAAGCTGAGTCTGAAGGTACAACTGAAGCTGTAACCGAAGGAGAAGCTACATCTGAAGCTGTAACTGGCACTAGCGCTACATCTGAAGCTGAGAGTGAAGCTACACCTGAAGCTGAAACTGAAACAGAAGCTACATCTGAAGCTGAGACCGAAGGAGAAGATACATCAGAAGCTGAGCCTGAAGGTACAACTGATGCTGTAACCGAAGGAGAAGCTACATCTGAAGCTGAAACTGAAACAGAAGCTACATCAGAATCTGAGACCGAAGCTGAGACTGAAGGAGAAACTACATCTGAAGCTGAGAGTGAAGCTACATCGGAAGCTGAAACTGAAACAAAAGCTACATCGGAGACTGAAACTGAGACTGAAGCTACATCTGAAGCTGTAACCGAAGGAAAAGCTACATCTGAAGCTGAGAGTGAAGCCACACCTGAAGGTGAAACTGAAACAGAAGCTACATCTGAAGCTGAGACTGAAGGAGAAACTACATCTGAGAGTGAAGCTACATCAGCTGAAGCTGAAACAGAAGCCACATCTGAAGCTGAAAGTGAAGCTACATCGGAAGCTGAATCTGAAACTGAAGATACATCTGAAGCTGAAGCTGAGACACAAGCTACATCTGAAGCTGTAACAGAAGTAGAGGCTACATCTGAAACTGAGACTGAAGCTACATCGGAAGCTGAGAGTGAAGCTACATCGGAAGCTGAGAGTGAAGCTACATCGGAAGCTGAGAGTGAAGCTACATCGGAAGCTGAGACTGAAGCTACATCGGAAGCTGAGAGTGAAGCTACATCGGAAGCTGAGAGTGAAGCTACATCGGAAGCTGAGAGTGAAGCTACATCGGAAGCTGAGAGTGAAGCTACATCGGAAGCTGAGACTGAAGCTACATCGGAAGCTGAGAGTGAAGCTACATCGGAAGCTGAGAGTGAAGCTACATCGGAAGCTGAGAGTGAAGCTACATCGGAAGCTGAGAGTGAAGCTACATCGGAAGCTGAGAGTGAAGCTACATCGGAAGCTGAGACTGAAGCTACATCGGAAGCTGAGAGTGAAGCTACATCGGAAGCTGAGAGTGAAGCTACATCGGAAGCTGAGAGTGAAGCTACATCGGAAGCTGAGAGTGAAGCTACATCGGAAGCTGAGAGTGAAGCTACATCGGAAGCTGAGACTGAAGCTACATCGGAAGCTGAAAATGAGACTGAAGCAAAACCTGAAGCTGTAACCGAAGGAGAAGCTACATCTGAAGCTGAGAGTGAAGCTACACCAGAAGATGAAACTGAAACAGAAGCTACATCCGAAGCTGTAACCGAAGGAGAAGCTACATCTGAAGCTGAGAGTGAAGCCACACCTGAAGGTGAAACTGAAACAGAAGCTACATCTGAAGCTGAGACTGAAGGAGAAACTACATCTGAGAGTGAAGCTACATCGGAAGCTGAAACTGAGAGTGAAACTACATCTGAAGCTGAGACTGAAATAGAAACTACATCTGAAGCTGAGAGTGAAGCTACTTCGGAAGCTGAGACCGAAGCTACATCAGAAGCTGAAACTGAGACTGAAGCAACATCGGAAGCTGAAAATGAAGCTACATCTGAAGCTGAGACCGAAGCTCCACCAGAAGCTGACACTGAAGAAGAAGCTACATCTGAAGCTGAGAGTGAAGCTACATCGGAAGCTGAAGCTGAGCGTGAAACTACATCGGAAGCTGAAACTGAAGCTACATCTGAAGCTGAGACCGAAGCTCCACCAGAAGCTGACACTGAAGAAGAAGTTACATCTGAAGCTGAGAGTGAAGCTACATCTGAAGCTGAGAGTGAAGCTACATATAAAGCTGTAACTAAGACTGAAGCTGAGACAGAAGCTACATCTGATGCTGTAACTGATCCAGAAGCTACATCAGAAGCTGAAACTGAAGCTACATCTGAAGCTGAGACCGAAGCTCCACCAGAAGCTGACACTGAAGGAGAAGCTACATCTGAAGCTGAGACAGAACCTACATCTGTTATTGAAACTGAGACTGAAGCTGAGACAGAACTTACATCTGTTATTGAAACTGAGACACAACCTACATCTGATGTTATAACTGATCCAGAAGCTCTATTTGAAGCTCAAGCTGAAACTGAGACCGAATCTACATCGGAAGCTGAAGCTACACCTGAAGCTGTAACTGAGACTGAGGCTGGAACAGAATCTACATCTGAAGCTGAAGCTGAAGATGATACAGAAGCCACCTCTGAAGTTGACGCTAGAACTGAAGCTGCAACAACAGTTCCATCGGCTGCACCCGATTCCATTGAGCCAGATCTGACCACACAATTCGATGATCCCAATGCTGGCAATCCATCAAATGATTCCGATTCCACCACTAGTGCTCCCACTCCGAACAAATTAGATGCTTCGCAAATGCTTTTATTGATCAATGCCCTGCAAGAGGCTGTTACACCACCAGCCAACACTGATGTCTCACCAAGCACGCCGCTACTCTATACAGCCAGTGACTCATTCCTTCACCCACTTCCACAACTCTCTACATTTTTGGACTTTGCTAAAGATTTTCCCGGTTGGCCATTGATCAGGGTGCCATCGGCATCCAAGATATCTTTCCGCAAAAATGTGGGCAATACGTACAACGGTCCATATGTGGAAGGTGACTACAACAATGCGCCAAACTATGGTACCGTATACAGCAGTAAACCCAATGTGGATACATCCACCCTGTTACAACTTTTGGCGGGATTAAATGCAAGGCCATAGATAGTAACGCTGTGTCTTCTTCCAAAAAGTATATTATGAAAATATTGAAGTTCGAAAAAAAGATTACAGATACGAATACACTATTAAAAGATATGTAAATATATGGAAATAAATAAATAAAACTAAAGTACTACCCCGTATTCATAAAAATTTAAGAAAAATGTATGAAAATACAAAAAAAATTTTCAAACATTTTTCTTAGCAAAGGTTTTTAAATATTTATGAATACGGGGGCTGGTATCCAAATATAAATTCTGAAAGGCGCCCCGGTAGTCGAGTTGGTAGCGTGCTTGTCTATCAGCGTGGGGGTTGTGGGTTCGATTCCCACCAGAGGCTTTGGTCTGTCGCTGCAAAAATTTAGCCAAATGGTCTGTGTCACCCGGTTTACCCTTGGACCCAAAATTAGAATATAAATTTACTTTGTATTGTAATTAATAAATAAATAAATAAATAAAAATAAATTCTGAAGTACGATTATATTAATTTCATTAAATGAAAAACTAAAAAAAAAATATTCCTGATGAGTAGGTGTTGTGGATACACATTACAAATTCAATTATAAGTGAACAATGTATTTATTATCTTTTTCTTTTGCATTAGTTCACAATGAATGATATCGCCAAACTAGCGATATTGCCATTTGACACAAACTAGGCAGCATTGCGAGTTAATACATTTTCATTAAAGCCTAAAAAAATATTCATGATGAGCAAGAGTTGTGAAAAAATATTACAAATATAATTATAAAAAAAAACTACATGATAACCATTTGTCCACAATTTTCGATATAAGTTTGTATCTATTTTCGTCTTCTTCTGCATTAGTTCACAATGAACGATATCTTTGTTCACTTGGCACCATTTAATATTGGCATTTTGTTATTTTTTAATGCTGGCAATGCCGTGCCAACTTAAGACACAAACTTAAGCGGTAATTTCTATCCGCACCTCATATCGCTTAGCTCTCCATACAAATTAAGCCATTATCTAAGCTAGCAGTGTAACGAAAACACACCTAATGTTCACCTATCAGCTCAGCGTCTATCCTAGAATTGTGGAAACTTTAACAAATTTAGTAAAAAAAAAAATACCCAGTTTGGTGGGAATTCTGAGATTCTTTTTATTGAATTCATAGATTCTATTTTAGTTTTCGCTTTCTTATCACATGGCCAAATCTATGCAAAATGTCATTGTTAAATATCGATTAACAACGAAGTTTGAAACAAAAAATAATGTCTTTACTCCTTTTTGCCTTTGACAATAACATTATGTCATATTAATATAATATATAATTCAGAGAATGTCCATGTCGTGTAGAATATAAAATTTCTATATTTGATAAATAAATATTCAATTGAAATTGAAGGAATTTTTAAAAATAAAATTTTATTTGGACCACCCTGTCATTAAATAAATATTGAAATTAAAAAAAATTTTAAAAATAAACTTTTATTTTAAAAAAATATTGAATAGAAATGAAATGAAAGAATTTTTAAAAACTACTTTTATTTGGACCACCCTTTACACTCTTATTAAATAAATATTGAATGATTTTTTAAAAATATACGTTTATTTGGACCGCCCTTTACACTCTCATTAAATAAACATTGAATGCAAATTGAAAGAATTTTTAAAAATAAACTTTTACCACCCTGTCATTAAATAAATATTGAAAATGAAATTTTTTTTAAAAATAAACTTTTATTTTAAAAAAATATTGAATAGAAATTAAATGAAAGAATTTTAAAAAAATACATTCATTTGGACCGCCTTTTACACTCTCATTAAATAAATATCGAATTCAAATTGAAAGAATTATTAAAAATAAACTTTTATTTGGACCACCCCGTCATTAAATAAATATTGAAAATGAAAACATTTTTATTAAAATTTTCATTAAATAAATATTGTAATTAAAAAAAAATGTTAAAATAAACTTTTATTTTAAAAAAATATTGAATAGAAATTGAAAGAATTTTTAAAAAATAAATTTATTTGGACCGCCCTTTACACTCTCTTTAAATAAATATTGAATTCAAATTGAAAGAAATTTTAAAAATAAAGTTTTACCACCCTGTCATTAGATAAATATTGAAATTGAAAAAATGTTTAAAAATAAACTTTTATTTTAAAAAAATATTGAATAGAAAGAATTTGAAAGAATTTGAAAAAAATACATTTATTTGGATCACCCTCTCATTAAATAAATATAGACATTGAAAAAAATTTTAAAAATAAACTTTTATTTTAAAAAAATAAAATACTTTTATTTTAAAAAAATAAAATACTTTTATTTTAAAAAAATAAAATACTTTTATTTTAAAAAAATAAAATACTTTTATTTTAAAAAAATAAAATACTTTTATTTTAAAAAAATAAAATACTTTTATTTTAAAAAAATAAAATACTTTTATTTTAAAAAAATAAAATACTTTTATTTTAAAAAAATAAAATACTTTTCTTTTAAAAAAATAAAATACTTTTATTTTAAAAAAATAAAATACTTTTATTTTAAAAAAATAAAATTCTTTTATTTTAAAAAAATAAAATACTTTTATTTTAAAAAAATAAAATACTTTTATTTTAAAAAAATAAAATACTTTTATTTTAAAAAAATAAAATACTTTTATTTTAAAAAAATAAAATACTTTTATTTTAAAAAAATAAAATACTTTTATTTTAAAAAAATAAAATACTTTTATTTTAAAAAAATAAAATACTTTTATTTTAAAAAAAATAGTTTTATTTGGAGCACCCTTTACGCTCTCATTAAATAAACATTGAATTCAAATTGAATGAATTTTTAAAAATAAACTTTTTTTGGACCGCCCTTTACACTCTTATTAAATAAATATTGAATTGAAATTGAATAAATGTTTTAAAAATAAACTCTTCTGTGGACCACCCTGTACACTCTCATTAAATAAATATTGAATTGAAATTGAATGAATGTTTTAAACATAAACTTTTACTTGGACCACCCTGTCATTAAATAAATATTGAAATTGAAAAAAATTTTAAAAATAAACTTTTGTTTAAAATAAATATTAAATATAAAATAAATTAAAGAATTTTTAAAAAATACATTTATTTGGAAAAATCGATTATTATTTAAGTCCGCCACTAAAACCTTGATTGTCCCATACCTGGAAATTGTTACAGGTTTACCAAGATTTCTATTTACTTACTGATTTTAAATTTGCAGACATTACGTTTTTTGAAGATTCATTTCCAATAAAACAATTCAATGGTCACTTACAAACATTCTTGTTTCGGCAGAAAATTCCATGGTCTACCACCATTCGCTCACCACTCACTGCGTCGTTGAGATTTCATTAAAATGCTCACGTTCAAATTACAAGAATGAAGAAAAACCTCAGGTACGCTTAAGATAAACCATTTGAAGAGCTTTGAAGAAAGACAACACACAGAATGGGCAAATGGAATTGGAAATATTGCGCAATTTGCAATTTCTGCAGGGCCCTTTGGCCGATTTCACCATTTCCAAAGCTTCACATTAATAATATAAAAGACTATGCGTCTGACGATGAAGTCAGTAGTGTACTTTTAGTTTTACAGTCGTCAACAGAATGAATTGGTATACCGTGATATTCCTCATGGGATATGTGGGCTCACTGAGGGCCGCCTATTCCATGAAGCCATCGTATGGCGGCTATGGCAATAGTCAGACAAACCCTCCGGCCACCAATCAAAGTCTGGGCTGTCTGCTGGGCACGGAGATGGTGTGTGGCACAAATGGTTATGAGAATTTTCTATTCGAAAATCAATGTGAATTCAATGATTTCAATGGAAGGCAACTGCTGGCAGGACAATTGGGTAAGTGGGCAAGTGGGAGAAGGGCAGAAAAAAAAATGTTTTAAAGTTTGAATTTTGAATTAAAATTTGTTTAAAAAAAATGAATAAATTCTTTCTGTTTAAGACTATAATTATTTATATTAAATATGATATTTTAAAAGAAATTCATATTATACTTAAATTTTAAATGGACTTTTATTTATTTGTTTTTACTCTATTTATCAAAATTAATTCACGATTAATTTAAATTAATAATGAACGATGGCAAGCTAATATTTCTAATAATTTCTTGTTTTTTTTTTCGTTTTCCTTCTTTCAGTTTTGGACAAAACCTCCTTGGATTTTTGCAATCCCTCATCGTTCGACCCCAATTACAATCCACCCAGTTTTAACAGCTATTGTCCGCAATATTGCAATCTAATCTTTAAGCCCGTGTGTGGGTCGTACAAGAATGTCCAGCGTAATTTCACCAATGAATGTGAATTGAGAAAGTACATGTGCGAGAAAAAAGAAAGTAAGTGGTATTATTTTTTTTTGTGTAAGAGACATAGTTCTTTAAAAAATTTCTAACCCTTTATTCTTAGATTGGCAGCTTATCTTGAATAGCACTTGCGTGGATGCCTCCTGTTCCATGGATGGCCAAGAGGTATGCGCGAGTTTCAACAACTACAGGCAACACTTTCCAAATCTAAGGAGTTTGTATGACGAAATACGAACAACAGGGAAAAGTAAGTTTTGGCAATGCTTTTTTTTTTTTTTGGTTTGGCTAATGTTTGGTTTTTGTAGATTGGCAGATTTTGAATGTGGGACCATGCCCCTGTCCCACCGATTATAGACCCATATGCGCCACATTAAATTGTACAACGAAAACATTTCAAAATGAATGCTTTCTGCAGCAGGAAATAAAGACCGCCAGTTGTAAGTATTTGATAACATGAATATCTCAATTTTGCTTATTTGAAACGTAAAATTATTCAGTTGTGGTTTTTTAATTGAAATGATCATGAGATTTTGGAAACAGGGGATTTTCAAAATTATCCATCTAAGTTTTATGCCGACTGGCATTTCATTCTAAACATTGTCGCATCCTTAAAGTCAGCGATAGAAAAAGCCTAGATAAAAACTGTACACTTTACACGTTGGCCCAATACCTGGGCAAGTTGTTCCTTTTTTTTTTTTTTGGTCCTTAGAAAAACTGTCTCTCAGAAACGAAAATTGGCCTAAAACGAAAATTGGCCCCAAGTCCTACTATTAGCACACTAAAATTCTGAGACAATTTTCCAATTCAAGTTGGGGTCATATTTCTTATTCGTATTTATGACCATTTTTGGCCATTTTTGTTTTTGGGTTAATTTTGCATAATAAAAAATTACACTAAATTGGAAATTATTAAAAAAAAATATTTTGCCTATCCATTTTATTACAAATGTTCCCAAAATTAAATTAAAAATTCGAAATGAAATAAAACAAATGGACAAATAGTAAGTTCGGCCGGGCCGAAGTGTATAAAAATATTTTGCCTGTTGGGGAAATTTTTTCCATTTTTATTTGGAACCATTTTAATAAAAATTATCCCAAAAATTAAATTAAAAATTACACTAAATTCGAAATTAAATAAAAAAATATTGTTTTCAAAAATATTTTACTAAAAATTATCCCAAAATCCAAAAAATTAAAAATTACACTAAATTCTAAATTTAAAAAAAAAAGTTTTGTATTTCATTTTTATTTGAGACCATTTTAATAAAAATTATCCCAAAAGTAAATTAAATATTTAGTGTAATTTTTAATTTGAAATTAAATAAAAAAATATTTTTTTAAAAATTATTCCAAAATTAAATTCGAAATAATTAAAAACAAACATATTTTTCCTGTTCAATTGGGGTCATTTTTTCCATTTTTATTTGGAACAATTTTAATAAAAAATTTCTCAAAATTAAATTAAAAATTTAGTGTAATTTTTAATTTAATTTTAATTTGAAATTAAATAAAAAAAATATTTTTTAAAAAATATTTTATTAAAAATTATCCCAAAATCCAAAAAAATTACACTAAATTCGAAATAATTTAAAAAAATATTTTAATCATTTTAATAAAAATTACACTAAATTCGAAATAATTTAAAAAAATATTTAAATCATTTTAATAAAAATCATTCCAAAATTAAATTCGAAATAATTAAAAACAAACATATTTTTCCTGTTCAATTGGGGTCATTTTTTTCCATTTATATTTGGACAATTTTAATAAAAATTTCCCAAAATTAAATTAAAAACTACACTGAATTCGAAATTATTAAAAAAACAATTGGGATCATTTTTCATTTCATTAAAAATTATCCAAAAAATTAATAATTACACTAAATTCGAAATAATTTAAAAAATATTTTGCCAGTTAAATTTGGGAATTTTTTTCCATTTTTATTTGGGACAATTTTAATAAAAATTATTCCAAAATTAAATTCGAAATAATTAAAAACAAAAATATTTTTCCTGTTCAATTGGGGTAATTTTTTCCATTTTAAAATTAAATTAAAAATTTAGTGTAATACTGGAAAATTATTGCAACCTGTTTTTGTTTTACCAGTTATGCACAAACAAATATTTTTTACGAAATTAAACACAATTAATGAAAACATCCTCAGAGTGGTATTTTGCCGGTTAGAGGGTTAGGGACTTAGGTATGTGGGAACCAAATACACTTCCTTCTGGCGCTTAGAATAACTTTCGAAACGATTGTCGAATAGTCTTTAAATATTTGTCTGCTATACCCAAAACAACCGTTCCAAATGACCCATTAATGTGTTTCCAACTATCTGAATCTATCCAGTTCAAAATAAACAAATCAATCTTATTGTCAAAATAAACTTATTAACCGACTTTGATTACAGACTGGTCGATTTTGTTCTTTGGCGAATGTCCCATTATACCCACAATGCCGCCCTGCAATGGCAATGGAAACGCCAGTGACACCACAGCAACAACGCCCACTACAACACCCACCACGCCCTCAACTACATCGTCCGAAAGTCCCACAACGGTGGCGCCCAACGGTAACGAGACAACAAATGATAATTCAGATTCTAGCGACCCAGCAAAGGCCATTACTACGCCCACCACTCCGCCCACCACACCAACCACAACCACTCCGTCTACCACGACCACAGCTGGCGGAACTGGAAATACAACGACAACGCCGAAACCTGACTGTAATTCGCCCACTAATTCTACTTCTGTTGTGTACAATCGTCCGGTGTACATTGTCAAACATAATCAAATTATTCCCTATGGACCTCTGAGCTATCGGCCCTCGCCATACGGACTACATTCGTATGGGTTGGGTAACTCGCCGACGTGGTTGAATAGTTACGGTTTTGGCGGTACTGCCGGTCAGTACAACCCAAGTTACAGTGGTTCCCCACACCAACCACAGATACCCGCCTACGGTGGGTCTGCCAACAAACCATATCAGTCGCCCGGACAATCAGCCTATAATCCCACAGGCCCTCAATATAACTCAAGTTACAACAGTTACTTCCCCAAACCCACCCAATCTCCAAGTTATCACATTCCCAGTTCTCGTCCAAATTATTATTATGTTTATTCGAATGTATACAATAACAGCGCAAGTGTTTACCCCAAACCCAGCCAGGCTCCCGGCTACCAAGTTTCCACTACTCGCCCGAATTATTACAAGTTTTATTCGAATGCGAATAAACCTACGCAATCTCCAAGTTCCTATGTTACTGCGGGTTCTGGCGCTTCATCGGGATGTGACGGATCGTATTCGGAAAACAAACCGGACAATTCGAATTCGTACAATAATGTCGGTTACTATCGTCCGCATTCGTATGCGGGTAACAATGGTTATTCGAATACGAATAATAATAATTATAAGAACAGCAGTTCGTACAATAAACCCATTCAATCGCCAAGTTATCATGTTGGTCCAAACAATGTCCCGGACTCGAAACCACCCTCGTATTCTCAACCTAAAAACGATTATCCTGCTTCGAATTCGTATACAAATAACAATGGTTATTCGAATAATAATAACAACAGTTCGAACAATAAACCCGAACAGTATCCAAGTTACCCCATTAATCCGAATAATGTCGAGGTCTCGAAACCATCAACAGGATATGAGGGCCGGTATTCTCCACCTAAACCGAGCGATTACCCTCGTCCATACTCGTATACCAATGACAATGGTTATTCGAATGAAAATAACAACCACAGCAGCAGCATTTACTACAACAAACCCGTCCAATCTCCCAGTTATCCTGATAAAGTCCCCGACTCTCCATCATCCTCGGGATATGGCAACTCCTATTCTCAATATAAACCGAGTAATTCGTACCATCACCAACGTCCGAATTCGTATAAGAGTTCGAATGTTTATTCGAATTCAAACAGTAATAACGGTTACCATCGTCCGAGTTCTACATATACGAAGTCAAATTATAAATCGCCATATTCATCGAAATATAATCCAATCACCACTGGTGGTAATAACGACAATGATCGCAGTTACGAGTATGATGCGTCCTATGAATCCTTTACGTAGAAGATTTAATTGAAATAAATATTTAAATAAATTATTTATAAACCGAAATAAATTTTGTAGTAAACAATTGTTGTGTCCTTCGAGTGAAGAAAATAATCGAGGGCTTCAAAGACATCTTTGTAGCTGCTGGATCGAGAAAAAAAATGTGCCTTTTTCTTGTCGTATGGAACTTGTCTGAAAACTAGACACGCCATAACTCCGAAATAATGAATTGGAAAATGGTGGCGGTCTGTGGTAAAAACCAGTTTGAGGTGTTAACAACCGATGGCTACACATTTGGCGCTGATGTCGATGGCGATCAACAACACCAACGACCATCATTCACAATAGCTGATGCCGGTGGAAGTCTGTGCTAAGAGCGTATATACTGAGTTGTTACGTATAGACCAGTGTTGCCAGTTTGGGGGATTTTTTCGGGGAAGAATTCGGGAATTTTTAGGGTATTTTTTGGGGGAACATTGTTCAATTAGTGAAGTTGGGGTATTTTTTTCGGGGAAGAATTTTTTAGGGCATTTTTTGGGGGAACATTTTCCAATAACATTCGACCAGTCGATAAGTGTCATCATTGACAAAAACTAGTTTAAATTTAATAAATAATTTGTCGAGTGGTCAAATAAATTAGCTGTAGAATCAGTCCTCTTGTGTAGGGTTATATAGTTAAGACCAAAAGTCGACTTTTCGACTATTACAAAAAATCAAAAGTCGACTTTTAGACTTTTCGACTTCTTAGTATAAAAAGTCGATTAAAGTCGACTTTTCGAATTTTTTCTTTAGATAAAAAAAAATGCAATATTTTGGAATAAAAACAAGTTTTCTTTGTATTAAAAACTTTTATATAAAAAAAAAGTGTTTATAAAGGTAATAACATCAGGTAATTCATGTAGTTTTTAAATTATATATATTCAAGTTTTTAAAAACTTTTAAAAAAAGTTTTATTTAAAATAGTTGATCAATATTCCTGGAACCACATGTCCGCATCTATTGATCTCAAAAAGATAATCATATTTAATTTTTTTGGGGAAAGTTGGCTCCGAATTTGGGTAGCAATAAGTCCTGCATGCGAAAATAATCTCTCACACGGGACAGAAGTGGCCACGATTGACAACGTTTTTTTCGCAACTTTTGCAATAAGTGGGTACTCGCTTTCTTTTGTTCTCCAAACAAGTAGTGGATTAGGGTTTGTTTTACGACAAACTGACAAGTAAAAATACATTTTGTTATATTTGAAGATAAAATAAAAAGTCAAAAAGTCGACATGAAAAAGTCGACTTTTAGACTTTTTTAAAAACAAAAAGTCGACTTACCGACTTTGACTTTTTTGTACCCAAAAGTCGATTAATCGAAAGTCGACTTATAGAACCCTACTCTTGTGTAGGTGTCCGCTTATGAGAGAGTACACTGTATATGTTTGCTGACATTTGTTAAATTGGAATTTTTTTTTAGCGTGTAGCAAACTCAATTTTATCGAAACCCTCTACGGTAAAATTTTCTTTTTGCGGTTAGGGTTCGATGTGAACGACATACGTTGGTTGCTGTCATCCACAAGAGTGTAGACTGGGTGCACAGTCTGATCCAACAGGTCGTTAATGAAAATAAGAAATAGAGAAGAGAGAAGAGAACCTTGTGGCACTCCTGCGATTAACCTATGCTCGTTAGATAAGCCTCCTTCTACAACAACTCGTATAGAGGGACCTCTGAGAAAACTTGAAATGAATCGAGAGAAATGATTACCGACACCGAATGCAATAGGTTTTAATATGAATACATCATGGCTAGATCCAATCGAAGGCCTTGGAAATATGCAGAGCCACGACCCTGTTTTTCTTTCAAACCGGTGAATCGTTCTGAAAGGATCACCATCCGGTCCCCAGTGGATCGATTTGTACGGATCATTGAAAATGTCGTTAGACTGAAACTTCACCAGATGGTGGTTAATCATGCTCTGCATAATCTCCCAGATATCAGGACATAGTACATTTGGGCCATAGTTCTCAGGATTTTTAGCCTCATATTTGTTGGAGGATCGCCTGAACATAGGCAACTTTTCACCGTAAAGGGTAAATAACAGCACGGTACCACATGTTGACGAGCTAGCATCGAAGAGCACTGACATAGGACAAATGCTGATATACCATCCAGGCCCGGAGATTTTATTTTTTATAAACCTTTTAACTCCATGTTTCCACGTTTTCCATCACCTGGAGTGGTTGACTGTTTTTAGGCAGACAAATTGTTTGCAAATATTTCAGCCAGAAGAGCTTAATGAATCGGGTCAGTGAATGTCTGGTCATGATTAGCAAGTGTTGGGATAGAATATTAAGAATTGTTCCTTAGCCTTTTAAGCAAAGACCAACAGCTCTTACTTCTCCCCCGGCAGAAGAAAGGACTTAGGCACGTAGACGCTGTTCGTGAAGAAGTTGATCTCTCCTATGTACTCTGTCACGCCTTGATCATGTTTTTTTTTTTGCTTAGCAGCACAGTGGTGACATTTTTATTTAAACGTCAATTTCTGAACGCTTCCTTTTTGGATCTGACTGTTTCTTAACATTTTCTGAAGGGTTTTATATGGAATGGGTTCGGAAAATAGTCAATGACTGTTTTGTAGTATTAAAAAAAATTACATTTTGTGCCTTATTGGCAATAAAGAGTTCTTCGAATTTGTTTGAAGAACAAAAAAACAAAATGTTGACGCATTTATGAAAACAAAATTACGTTTCTCCAAATGCTTTCACAATTTGTGGAGTAGGGCAACATTGGATTTTTGTTTACTGCTGCGGACGGCAACAATTCTTGGGAGAAGTTACTCTAGCGACGACATGTTTTGAGAGATGTTACTCTTGCGACGACATTTTTCAAATGAACATGCGCGTTCACATGTAGACTCTCAGTTTTTTTTTCAGATGATTTTCGATATGTTTTTCGTTTGTTTCAAAGACAACTGGCAACAAATTAATTGTACGTGGTACGGCAGGGTATGAGTTGTAACAGCCGATTATCTGTTAAAATTTGACACTCAAAATGCCCGGGGTTGTATCTGAGTTTTTGGTGTTGGGCAATTGCCACTATCTTCTATTATTATGCTAAGGCTCAAAGTGTGCTAAATTGTCTGTAGAACATGTCATAATTTTGTTTGAAAATAGTAAAGCTGTCAATCGATAACCAGAATTTTCTATCAGATCTCTAAATATGCTAAACTCTCTCTGGGAAATGTCAAAATTTCTTTTGAAAATAGAAAAGCTGTCAATCGATAACCAGAGTTTTCTCTCAGATTGTGAAACACATTTCAGTAAACCGAATGACGCTTTGGCGAAAAACGCCTTACTGTGAATTATTTCGTACAAACCAGTTTATGGCAAAATACAATTTATACATCGATGTCGGGCAATTCATGAATACCCTAATTATAATATTTGTTTTCCAGGAAATGATGGTTTTGCCTGAGAAAACCCAAAGTGATTTGAGGTCCTGCTCGGCCTTTATGATTTCAAGGATTCTGTATGTATGATGATGCATCTAAAATTAGCAAAGAATCTAGCATGATGGGAGATTCGTATACATTGCGTATATTTGTATATTTTCTCCCCATTGTGCAATCACATGTACATTTTCAAACCATCAGTTCGTCAGTGAACTATAAAAATTAGAACAAAAGAAATATTAAGCACTGCCACTTACCTTTTAAATATAAACTCAGTATTTTCCACTATGGAATCTTGTGAATACTGTTCGTCTATGGAATTATAAACATTTTGTTCGACCACATCACCAGCCCGCTCTCCACCAATTTGCTCGGCATTATTGTTGTCATTGTAGCATGAACTGCAACTGCAGAGGGAATATTGTGAACAACATTGCGAATCGTCCGCACCGCCACCCGCATCGTACAAATCACTGGCGAGTGACAACGAACAATTACTTTCGGTTTCATAAAAAGAATCACGATTGGAAGGCTTCTCCGACACCTTGCCATGGGAACTGCTGAAAAACCAAATCCGAACAATATTTA
Organism: Hydrotaea cyrtoneurina; assembly: GCA_958296145.1. Classification (NCBI taxonomy): domain Eukaryota; kingdom Metazoa; phylum Arthropoda; class Insecta; order Diptera; family Muscidae; genus Hydrotaea; species Hydrotaea cyrtoneurina. The sequence continues at coordinate 12,815,614 of OY282516.1, forward strand.
TCACATTCAGTTAAATTATATTTGATGACCTCTGACTAACCTTTTGCTTTTCGTATCGGTTATGACATTCCATGTCCGATGGATCAAGTACAATAGAAACAGAACCCGGGAGGTTTCTCCATTCGGTGGCGGAGGCGTTGACGTTCCATTCGGGCAATTGGAAGCTTCAGCCGAACCATAATGTAATTTATGGTTTGGCAAAGTCTGGGCCGCATTGTCGGCTTTCGCTGTTGTAGTTCTGTTGCGCTTGCGTGCCGGCAATGTTTTGGCGCGTAATTCATAACGCTGCTTGTTGCCCTTGTGTTCACGTTCTAATGACTGTTTGTTGCTGAAGATGGAGGGAGCATACGAGGAGGAGCAAGCAGCATTGCGAGACTTTCGTCGATTTGTTATTGTATTACCCATGACGACGGAAATGTTTCAACAGTTGAACTGTAACGAAAAATGGCAATTGAGTTAGGAATGAGGAATAAATGACAAATTAATTTTATGACAACTTTAACAGAATTAAAATCAAACTATTTCTGGGATTTACTTGTTCGCTTCTCTTCAGTGCATAATGCTGAGCTGAGTTATTTTCCGATCTCTCTTAAAGAACAACGACATATGAGCCACTAACTGGTTAGTTGGTTTTCTGAAGAGTTTTTTTTTATTTTTGGCAAACAAAGAATTGTATAAAAAAAAATCATAGAGACTACTATCCGATTTACACAATGACTTTCCATCCAGGTTGAGTAGGCACAATTTTCGATGAATAGAATGGTGAAGTGGGTAGAGGAGAAAAAGGGGTAGGAAAACAGTCCGGAAATGAAAATTGGGCAGAAATTTTAATTTTTAAATGAAAATTTTTTAAAAAAAAAAAAGCTAACGACTTTACGACGGGTTTTCAAAAGAAAATGTCAAGAAAATCTTTGAGAAAAAAAGAAATCGTGTATGTTGGGGCGAACAACCGATTTTCATGATGACTTTGCACCCAGGTTAAGCAGACACGACCTTCGTCGATCGATGTCGTAGGGTGTGGAGAATCAAAGGAAGTAAGTTTTTTACTGCATGTAGCTCAGCAATTTGTGGACGGAAAAATCCGAGTTCGAAACCGGGTAAGACCTTTAAAAATTTTTTAGCGGCTGTTTCCACCTTGTAAATGTTGGCGACATTACGAGTAAGTGAGCCATCTCTAAGCCATGTAAAACTTGTCTACAAAAACATTAGCCGTTCGGTGCCGAACAGTAGGTCACTGATTCAATAGAAGTTCCCCGTCTGTTCCTTCATGGAATATTACGGGGAAAAACCACAAGTAAGCTCAGCAGTTAAAAAGTGGGTCAACCAACGAACATAAAAATCCAATTCGCTCACGAAAAAAATTAAATAAAAAAAAACCATTTTTTTAGTGCCGACTTAAAAAAGTGTTCTGCTGGGAATGCATCCACATAGCTCAGAAGTCCACTAATGGGTAACATTAACCTAAAGTTTCTTCCAGTTCTGACGATTGAACAATTGAAGTGAACGGGTAAGTATTTTACTAGAAATGGATTGGATTCCAAAAATGGGGCAACCAAATAAACTAACAATTAATTTTCATGTTCTGGAGATCGACAATTTTTGTAGAACCAATTGAACTAAGAAAGTGTTCTACAGGGAATTGATTTAAATATAGAATTTTTTTGTAGAACCAATTCAAATAAGAAAGACTTCCACTGCGAATGGATCCATGTAGCTCAGCAGTCCATAAATGGGCCAACCAACTAATATTGAAATAAATATGGTCACGAAACAAAATACAAGTTCTAACGAAAGAATACTTTTGTAGAACCCATTAAACTAAGCAAGTGATTTACTGCAAAGTAATCAGATAGCTCAGCAGTTGAAAAATGGGTCAACCAACTAACATGGAATCATATTTGCTTACAAAAGACAAAGCGAAATGAAACACGAGAACTTGTAGAGATTTTCTCAAAAAAAAAAAATGGAAAATCAAAATCCACTTTCTTAAGATCGACAACTTTTGTAGAGCCAATTGTAGAAACCAGTTAAGTGTTTCACTAGCTGTGAACCCATGTAGCCCAGCAGTCCTAAAACGGGTCGAACAACTAAAATGAAAAGAAATTAGGTCACCAAAAATAATAGGAAATTAAAATCACAGCTCGAAAGATCGACCATTTTTTAGTAAGCTAGTGTTTTACTGTCCAAAAAAATGGGTCAACCAAGTAACATTAAATGAAATTCGGTCACGAAGGGAAAAAGTTCAATTAAAAAACACGTTCTGGGGACAATTTTTTAACTGGGAATAGATCCAGGTGACTCAGCGGTTCAAAAATGGGTCGACCAAATAACACGAAATTAAATTCACTCACGAAAGAAAAAAAGCAAAATTAAAAGGAACATTCGGAAGATTGTAATTGTTAATTGGTCTTTTAATTTTTAAAACAATAAACATTTGGGATGATGAAACATAAACTTGGGTTGTGTGCTGGGCTATGGAGTCGAACAATTTGGACTCCAGCCTGTGAAAAATAAATAGTTTATGAGTGATAAACGAAAATATTTAAAATATCAGGACGCTGAGGCAACTAAAAATTATAAACAAAACATTGTTAATATATTAATTTACTTAAAAAAATATAAGTAAATAAAACTTGGAGCCCAACACGTTCTTCGACTTCAGACAAATTTGTCGGACTAGGACTCCAAAAACCTGGTTGTGCGCTGCTTATACGCAGACGAGTCTGGGATTTCCGGGTAAGAAATGTTTGGTCTCTTTTTTTTTGGCGGTACTTCTTCCAGCAAATAGAATGTATGGCCACATTCGAAAATATTCTCAATAATTTTCAAATAATATTTTCCCAATGACCTTCAGGCTGCTGAAAGTATAACTCCGACTCAAGACTGATAGAAACAACGATTACGCCATTCGCATGTTTTCCCGTTAAGGCCCAATTAGTCTTGACGGTTGACGGTAGACGATCAGCTGTTTGAGTTGGGGTTGCATTATGCAGGTGTTAGAGAGAGACAACTAAAATTGACGGTAGAGGACGGTAGACTTCTTCAGGTTGCAGAATCAATAACAGCTGTTAATTGTTATTGCTTTCACTTCGACATTTTGCGCGCGGAAATTGTTTATAAGTTGTAAATTAAATTTTATAGTTTAAAGTTATGTGTAATGTATTTATAAACGAAGTCAAGTTATATTTTGTACAAATGCTCTTCAATTAGCTGTTTTTATTTTGTTTTGTCTTACCGTCGTCTACCGTCATAACTAATCGCACAATATTGAGCCTACCGTCAACCGCCAGCCGTCAAGACTAATTGAAACTTTAGATGAGGTAGTTAGTCCCTTGTTAGGGTTGCCAACTCTATGTGTATCTACAATGAGTAAAAAGTTTCAGATACAGGAATACAGCGTAAGAACTATTGTTGGCAACCCTGTAATGGAAACCACTTTGTCAATGGGAACACACGTTGCGTGACAGAACAATTCAATTTTCTGCGCGAAATGTCGAAATCTTTATTTCCATCATTCTTGACTCCGACTAAAGGATGGGTCGTCTTAAATTTTTTTTTTTTTTTTTGGTTCGGCATTTATTTGCCCTACAAAAACGGCATCTTAGAAAATGCGGTTATTTATAAAATGAAAACACCATCTTCCTCATTACTTGCCCAGCTTCAATTCGCCAACACAATTTCTTTAATCACAATCACTAATTACAATTTATAATTTTATAAAAAAAAGGCAAACGTAAAAACACAACAACATACGGCAAAAGGGATCATTGATCTGTAGATTAAATATCAATGACATTGGACGAAGCCATAACAATAAAAGCCAACATATGAACATAGACGAAGGCGGACAGACCGACATATGACCAACCCAAACAACTGGCAGGTGGACGGACTCCGTCAGGCCCACTAGAGTTATGGATACTTAGTAGTGCTTCATTTTGTTGTTGTTGTTTTGAAAAAACACTCTACGGCCAGAGGAGATAGTTTTGCAAACGCCGTCTAAATAAAGTCCAACAACAAAACAGTAAAGATGAAATGTGTTAAATACAAACAAACAAACAAAAATGAGGTGAGTGATCGTGAAAATAGTGGCAACATTCACCAAACGGCAGACAACTCCTCCTTCTCCTCCTCCTCTTCCAGCGGCCGTTGGGCTTCTCTGCCATACGTTCATTTAAGCGAAACGTGTATGTAACAAAAAAAAATTGTAACAAAAGTCCAAACCATTTCATGGACTGCAGAAAAAATGTTGTGTACTCCACACAGGCACAGACATGAAAAACCAAATTGGAGCTGTTTTTCTTTGTGTTAATTCCTTTATGAAACCGGTTGTTCCAAATGAGTTGGCCAAAATTGCATAAATCTTCGTGTAGTATCCGACTAGGATCTGTTTGTACGGTGCGTGATTTATTTCACTTGTAATTCATTGTCCGTTTGGGCTTTTGCCGAAAATCCGTTTATCTACCGCTGGCATTTAAGTGTAGATTATGGCATTTACTGGTCTTTGGCTATGAATTAGAAGATATCAGTGTTACCAAAAACAAAAAAGAGAGAACTTATAAGAGTTCAACATCATTATAGGCCAATGAATACGGCAAAGACGGGACTTACTTTTAGGCCATTTACCAAAGTAGTTGTTTGTTTAGGAATTATGAATTGTGGCCGTGTAAAGTTAAATGATTCACATTCTAGGCGGGAATGAAAGAACTTTGATGTTGTGCATGTTTACTTTTTTTTCTGGCAATCAAAGATCTTAAGCTAAATGGATTTAGTTCTTATTGAAGGGTGTTTTTTTTAGACGTTTGGTTTTCAAGATGAAATGAAACGCATATAATTCAATGGTCATGGCCTAGAATTTATTTTTATTATAAAGGAATGATAGAAACAAAGATTACGCCATCCCGCGCAGAGAAAACAATTTTCTATTGGCTGATAGTTAAAGTGGTTTCAATTGCAGGGTTGCCCACAATAGTTCTTACGCTGTCTTTCAATCTGAAACTTGTCACTCGTTGTACATACAAACAGAGTTGGCAACCCGAATAAATGCCAAACACTTTATCGATTTTAATAGTCGGAACCTCATGTTCGTAATAAGATATGTGGCTTTATGTTAAACTATTGAAAATTAGCAATTTTTGTTAATTACGAATTCAAAAAAAAAAAACTTTAATTTAGTTTGTCTATGAAAAACACAAAAATCAAATATTTAAAAAAATTTAGTGAACAATTTTTTTTTAAAAATTTTTGAACAAAATCGCACAATCGGAAAATTACCACTTTTTGTTATTTTCGAATTCAAAAAATATTTTTTCAAAAAAAATTGAGGGAAAAAATTTAATTAAGTTTGTTTATGGAAGACACAAAAATCAAAGATTTAAAAAAATTTAGTGAACAATTTTTTTTAAAACATTTTTGAACAAAATCGCACAATCGAAAAATTACCACTTTTTGTTATTTACGAAGTAAAAAAATGATTTTTTCAAAAAAAAAAAAAAAAAAAAAAAAAATTATTTAAGTGTGTTTATGAAACACACAAAAATCAAAGATTTAAACAAATTTAGTGAACAAGTTTTTTTTTAAAATTTTTTGAATAAAATCGCACAATCTGAAAATTACCACTTTTTGTTATTTAAGAACTCAAAAAAAAAATATTTTTTCAAAAAAAAAAAAAATTTAATTAAGTTTGTTTATGGAAGACACAAAAATCAAAGATTTAAAAACATTTAGTGAACAATTTTTTTTTAACATTTTTTGAACAAAATCGGAAAATTACCACTTTTTCTTATTTACGAATTCAAAAAATATTTTCTGAAAAAAAAAAAAATTGAGGAGAAAAAAATGTAATTAAGTTTGTTTATGAAAAAAGAAAAATCAAAGTTTTAAAAAATTTTATTAAACAATTTTTTTTTAAAAAATTTTTGAACAAAATCGGACAGTCGAAAAATTACCACTTTTTGTTATTACGAAGTAAAAAAATAATTTTTTCAAAAAAAAAAAAAAAAAAATAATTAAGTGTGTTTAATTATATCAAAGATATAAACAAATTTAGTGAACAAGTTTTTTTAAAAATTTTTGAATAAAATCGCACAATCTGAAAATTACCACTTTTTGTTATTTAAGAATTCAAAAAAAATATTTTTTCAAAAAAAAAAAAAAATTAATTAAGTTTGTTTATGGAAGACACAAAAATCAAAGATTTAAAAACATTTAGTGAACAATTTTTTTTTAACATTTTTTGAACAAAATCGGAAAATTACCACTTTTTCTTATTTACGAATTCAAAAAATATTTTCTGAAAAAAAAAATTGAGGGAAAACAACTTTAACTAAGTTTGTTTATGAAAAACACAAAAATCAAAGATTTAAAAACATTTAGTGAAAAATTTTTTTTTAAACATTTTTGAACGAAATCGGAAAATAACAACTATTTTTTCAAAAAAAAAAAAAAAAAAAAAAAAGTTGAGGGAAAACAACTTTAATTAAGTTTGGTTATGAAAGACACAAAAATCAAAGATTTAAAAAAATTTTGTGAATAATTTTTCGTGTTTGAGTTATGACAATTTATGAAAAAATTTAAAAAACAATTATGTGTAGGCCATCAGTTTTTTTTTTTTTCGAATCGAATTAAAGCGCTTGTTTTTTTGTATTTCCTGTGCCGTCTTCGCATTTTGGCTATTGCGCCCCCACAACTTTATTTTTGCGTCCATCCACATCGTCTATGCAAATTTGGCAAGAACATGTTGTAATTTCTTCATTCTTTATAAATTATCAATTACACATTTAACGTTGTTAATGTGCAACTTAATTATTGTCTGTGTGTGTTGACTTTGTGCGTTACTGACAAGTTGCACAAACAAAACACAATTCCAGATTGCTGCCAACCGGTTGGTCGTTGGCATTCGTGTAGTGTTCGTATCGAGTAATCGGGTTCCTAACAGAGAGTCGGTGCAGCGATATGAAATGCACACAATAATTTCAGGGTTGCATTTTCCGAGCGGCAACGAATGAGTAAAATGCAACACTGTCGATATGAAAAAAAATAAAAAATTGGGAAATTTTTCATTGTCGATTTTTTGGGACATTTTTCAAAAAATAAACTTCGAATTTTTTTTTTTTTTAAACTTTTCATAATGAAAAATTCACAAATTTTGTAGGAGATTTTTTTGTAGAGCCTTTCGATTGAAATTTGTAAGATAGATCAGAGTCTCGCTGTGGCCCGGCACCCATACTATGTGACAGATCTCGCTGGGGACCCACAGCTGTCTACGGCTGATGTTGAGTTCGGGCACACAGAATTTCGAATTTGATGGCAACTTTATTGCTACAGAATATGTTCATCCCCACTGAGGTGAGGACGTTATTTCTCAGTCATCCTACGGGTTTAAATCTCAGCTTCAGTACTAGTTGGATAGTAATTCAATTAGTATATGGAGATCAGATAAGAATCTGCAATGTATGATAATTTGAAGCACTTCTAGTTGAATTCCCTTAAACAAGTAAATCCAAAGACGAACTCTGTAAGTCGAACTTTTCCACGGGATAATGGTGGTTCGAGTTATGGATGTTTGACTGTACATAATAGGTCAACGAGGATTTTGTTTTCGGCCTCTTTCCAAACTCGAAATTTGGAAAATATCAGTCTGACTATACGCCAACAAATACCAAAGAGAATGAATTGGTTTACGATATTCCTCTGATGGTCATTCGAAATACATTAGAATCGTTTATAAGCCTCCAGTTTATTGTCTCCATTTACATTACTGAGATAATCTGCTGGTGCTAACTTCTCCTCGGTTATCCACATTTTTATCCATCGAGTATTCAATAATTTCCACAACACTACTTCAAAAGTGGTTTCTTTGCCAATGCTTTAGTTTTTTTTTGTCTTAAAACTCTGTTGCAAATTTTTTCTTTTTGATGAAAGAAAAAGGAGAACCTGTTTTTCTCATTTCGCTTATGTTGTACTGGCTGCAATGGTATCTCTGGAATGGTTTAGTATCTGTACAATGATGTGACATTAGCTAACTTAATTACATTGTCGTTTTATCTGGAGTGTGGACATGATTTTTGTTCATTAAGACATAAATATGGCAGGAAGTTTGTGTTGGCTTCTTCGAGGTATTTATGAGTATGGGTGCGTTAATATATAAATACATTGGCTTATGTACTCTGTACATATCAATAGCAATGAAAACTTTATAAATTTAAATTACAGCGGCTTGCAATACTCAGTGAGCGGAATACAAAGTAGTAAAATGAACACAGCTCACATCGCCATAACTGCCAGTGTACCGCAGTGTAGGCCACTTTCTTAGCTTCAGTGAGAGATTTATAATTCCCATCGTACAATTCCTTATCGATACCACAAGGCAACAGCCATTTTGTCCAAGCGTTATTTATTATATTTTGGCGTTCGTAACTCGGAAAAAAATATGTTAATAAAAGATTATGAACACATTTTTTTTAAAAAAAAAAAAATTCTTTAAAATTGCATTTTTTGCGGGAGGTACTTAAATTAATTTCACTGTAATTATGGAATAAGGCGTCCAATAAAACAATACAGTATACCAAATTAAATGTAATTATGTGTGCTAAAATGTCCTGAGTATGATTATTATATACAAATAATGTTAAAGAGCAGCGGGCAAAAAATTATAAAAAAAAAATTAAAAAAAAAAAAATTCTAAACTTTGTTTTTATTTTAAAAATTATACAAAAAATTAAAAAAAAAATGTTCTAAACTTTTTTTTTATTATTTTATTATTAACGAATGTAAGAGTTTTCTAGTGTCAAGTTATGGGATAATTTTATTGTGTTTTGACTGTTTTGTCATATTAAAAAAGTTCAATATTTTGCATTATGGTCAATAAAGAATTCTGTTTGAACTACAAAAAACCCAATGTTGACATATTTATGAAAACAAATACTTTTCCCCAAAATGCTGAGACAATTTGTGGTTGTCCGTTAGAATTTTTTTTGTCTGTGGTGATTTTAGGAAACTGCTCCGGAAAAATAACATTTTGGTTTCCAGAATTTTTTTTATTTTTTTTTTTGTTGCATAGAGTACTCTGTGAGAGGTTTGGCAAAAATTTAAGTTCCCACACATGAGATTTGGGTCCAAGCTTGAACATATGAGCAATCCATTAAAAAAGAGATATGATTTCAAACTCAAATATGCACCTAGCTCATATAATTCCCGAACCCGTGTGTCTTTGGCTCCACCAACATGAATGAATTAATGTTTAGATACCCAAGAGCATGTCCAGCAAGACAATGATGTCCGTTTCTAATCCACATGAGCCGCTTATAAAAGCAATTTCTAGCCAAACGATTTGTCCAAACTCTTAAAATTTAATGCGAAAAAAATTTCTCCTGCCATTGCTAAGTCGAACTCATTTATTTGCCGTTTTTTTGGTGTTTAAAGACAAAACTAAAATATTGTATGCTAAATTTATTAAAGAGTCATGAAAAGCCGGCTTACCACTAAGTCAAACAAGATAAGTGTTAACAAATTCACACATAACCAACACAGACCGAAAGGCAAATAAACACACACAAAAATTTATTAAACAATAAAGTGAAAAATACAATTTCACTGCATGCAACCAACCGCACTCATCGCTCATATAATCGCACAATAAAATGTGGTTATACAACCGAAATTACCACTTCTATAAAGTGTGTGTGTATATATGACCACAATAATTTCAGTTACCAAACTGAATTACTTACATATGTACATGTGGCATGAATACAGCGGTGCTTCTTTATTTTCTTGGTCTACCCGGATTTTATAACAATTACTTGCCATAACAAACGTAGTCTTTATCTTTTTCTTTTTTTTTGGCAACACAGATTTCTTTTGCATGAAATTACAGGCACTTGAAAAAGTGAATATCAATGCAATAGTTGCCATGAAGACATCATGTGAAGCCGGCAAAAGATCGTTTACTAAACGAGGAATGTTAGAAAAGTTAACAACAAAATCGTTGAAATACTAACTGTGTAGAACACGTTTCATATGTCCATAGGAATCGGCTGAAACCGTAGCTAAAAGTCATGTGGCCCGGCCCGCCTGTGGTTCATTGAACACGTACATATGTATATCAAATTATTATTATGCAACGAAAGAACTGTCTGTGATTATCGTGTCGCTTCAATTAAATAAGTTCGCCTGTTACACTCAACATTTTTCTAGGGTTTATCACACATCCTCGCAACAGAAGAAGCATTGAGTTTTGCCGATAATTATCTCGTAAAGAGCTTACCCAAATATTAATTTTTGAATTTTGCATGGATGGACACTATTTTACCAACACCGATTACAACGCCCTCTTAAACCATAACAGCATATGTCATAGCGTTTACCTGCATGCGAACGAACAAAGATCGAAAGTGATCGATCGCAGATTTTATAATAGCCCCCGTACATGCGCAATTTTCTCTTACCAATTTGCTTACCAGCACTTATGCATGTATCTTCTATTTGAATAAACGTTACGACCAGGTTATATAAAACACTACGATGATCTCTAACTCGGCAAATGTTTCGAATGCCAATATGTTAATGAAATTGAAATGAAATTTCCTTATTCTCGCATGAGTGTTTTGCAAAAAAAAAAAAAAAAACTCATGTCTCTGTTTACGTTCACGTACACGATCGGCAATTACTTGGAAATTAAGTGCAAATCCATGCAGGGTTTGGCCAAAAGAGGCTAGTAAGCGAAACGAGTCTCCACTTCAGCATCCAGTATCTTGATGCAGCAATTAGTAAACGAAAACATGTCAGCATTTGCTTAATGTCAGCTTCTATCTACACATGCACATGTTGTAAAAGTAAATGAAATAGCAGCCGAGAGCAAACAACGCCAAAAGCTATCATAACAAGGTTGCCAATAGAACATGGCCAGGAGAAAGAAGAAAAACGTGTATGTGGACAGTGAGGTCGATAAGATTGATCCAATGAGTATCAACAAGAAAATCTTCTATGCGGATAAAAAAAAAAATAATTCTATACAAAAAATTTTCTATTTAAAGAAAAAAAAATAAAGAAAATTTAAAGAAAAAATTTTATTTTTATAAAATTTATAAGAGAGTTTCGTATAATTTCGACAAAAAAAATTAGGCGACATTTTTCGACCAAATTTTATTCTAAAAAATAAACGAAAATTTCTACGAAATTTTTCCAAAAAAAAAATATACATAAAAAATAAAAGAATATAAAAAAATTTTGACAAAATTTTCTATAAAAAATATACGAAAATTTCGACGACATGTTCTATGAAAAGAATAAAAGATAATTTCGACACCATTTTCTATCAAAAAAAATTATAAAAAAATTTCGGAAAAATAAAAGAAATATTCTACGAAATATTCAATAAAAAAATACACGAAATTTTCTATAAAAAATATACCAAAATTTCGACAGAATTTTCTAAAAAAAATGGCCAAATTCGACGAAAATGTTCGATAAAAAAATTTGGACGAAAATTTTCTATAAACAATATATGAAAATTTGGACGAAAATTTTCTATAAACAATATATAAAACTTTCGACGAAAATTTTCTATTAAAAATATATAAACAATTTCGCCGAGAATTTTCTATAAAAAATTTTTTTTGTAGACAGTTCCTTTGAAATTTTGGTATATTTTTTATTGAAAATTTCGTCGAAATTTTCATATATTTTTTTATAGAAAATTTTCGTCGAAATTTTCTTATATTTTTTTATAAAAAATTTCGTCGAAATTTTCATACATTTTTTTTTATAGAAAATTTTCGTTGAAATTTTCTTATATTTTTTTATAAAAAATGAAATTTTCTATCAAAAAAATATAAGAAAATTTCGACGAAATTTGTTATAAAAAAATATAAGAAAATTTCGACGAAATTTGTTATAAAAAAATATAAGAAAATTTCGAAGAAAATTTTCTATACATAAATATACGAAAGTTTCGACGAAATTTTCAATAAAAATATACCAAAATTTCAACGGAACTTTCTACAAAAAAATGTCCAAATTTCGACGAAAATTTTTTGTGGCAGTTGCATGAATATCTGAAAAAAAAATATACGAAAATTTTGACGAAATTTTCTATAAAAAAATATATGAAAATTTCTATAAAAAAATCAAAATTTCGACGAAATTTTTCTATAAAAAAAATATACGAATATTTCGACGAACATTTTTATAAAAAATATACCAAAATTTCGACAGAATTTTCTAAAAAAAAAAAATGTGAAAATGTAAACGAAAATGTTCTATTTATTTATTTATTTATAAATAATATATGAAAATTTCGACGAATATTTTCTATAAAAAATATACCAAAATTTCGACAGAATTTTCTAAAAAAAAATGTCCATTTCGACGAAAATGTTCTATAAAAAAATATACGAAAATTTCGACGACAATTTTCTATAAAAAATATTATGGCACAAAATTTCCAAGTTTCGATGAAAATGTTCTATAAAAAAATATACGAAAATTTCGACATAAATTTTCTGTAAAAAAATAGACGACATTTTCTATAAAAAAAATAAACGAACATTTCGACCAATATAAAAAATTTAAAAAAAAAATATAACCAATTTTTGTCAAACATTTTGCTAAAAATGTAAAAAAAGTTTGTAAAAAGTTTTTCTAAAAACATAAAAAATTTCGTCAAATATTTTTTCTAAAAATATATAAAATTTCCACGAAATTTTTTATAAAACAGAACAAAAGTTATGAACGAATTGATAAAATAAGAAAAAGTATTATAATATTTTGAAATGTCCATCACGAGGCTCCCACTGTACCTCAGCACTCGTATGAACAGCGTAGATTTGCTTTACAAGCCATGTAAACCAAATACAGACACTCTTGACTTTTGTGGTTCTTGGTTGATTATTTAACTCTTTTCATAGCCTTTCTTTGCTTGAGCAAACTCCCAACAACATGCTCAACAGTAGCAGCAACAACATTGGCACCACCGAAATTAGGTCAGTTCTTGAGGAAAAAGTTGCCGTAGATCAGATCAACATCGGCAGAGAAGAACAAACACCAAATTGAGGTTATTATGAAAAAATCAGTACACATACATTGTACGATGCGATTATGGCTTAAACTGAGAAAACTTGGCCTTTTGATTGTGATTGCTGTCGCAGTATTGACATACATACATACATTCATACTTAGATATGTACGTATGGTCGTATACCTATAAGTGGTTAGATAATTGACATAAATCTTAAGAATTTTTTATTAACATTTGTGCGTAGCGACCACAGTCCGTCAACACCGGTTTGCTGTCGTTGTTTGAAATCATTAAATGTATTTATTATACAAAAAAATGTTTGTACTTTTTGTGAGTTTGATGGACAGCCAGAGGAAATTGTGTGTGTGTGTGTCCAAAATGCATAAGGATTATTAACTAGTTCTCAATTAGAAAAATGGGGGAAATAGAATGCTATGAGGTCTGGCGGATGTTTACGGTTTTTTTCCCCCCCAACGAGATTAAGAATGATTGGATTACATATGTTAGGGGGAAATTTAGTGATTGGATGTATTCGAAAATATAGCAAAGTGGGGCGATATGTTAAGGGAATGCCAAATTTTGTAGAACAAGTCATTGAAGGAGTCTCTATGAATAATGACCAAATGCAAAATGCCCACCAAAAAAAAAGTGATGAATTCCAGTACAACACCCGGGGAGAAGGCTTCTTTATGGCGCCAAAACATGGGTACTTGCGAAAGCATATGAAGCTGTGCTGGGTGTATTTGAGAGAAAAATCCTTCGCAAAATCTATGGCCCTATCTGTGTTAACGAGGAGTATAGGCGTCCAACGAACCGTGAGCTGTATCCCGACATGAACATAGTTAAGCGCATCTTAATGCAGCGATTGCGCTGGCTGGGCCATGTCCGCCAAATGAATCCAAACGATCCAGCCAGAAAGCCATTGGACGACAACTACCACGGAAGGCGCAGACAGGGATGACCGAAACTCCGGTGGATGGACCAAGTGAAAGAAGACACGAAGATGCTTGGTATCACGAACTGGAGAAGCCAAGCAGAAGACCGTAGTGCTTGGAGATGACTTATTAATCAGGCCAAGACCAACAACAGGTTATAGAGCCAACCAAGAGAGTAATTCCCAAAAAAGGCCACATGAAAATTCCCCCCAAAATTTCTAAAAAATAAACCAAATGCAATTCACAAAATTTGATTTGAAAACTGTCCCAAAAATGTCAACATGGAAATTTCCCCGAAATTTAACATTTCCATCATATTCAGGCATGTCACAGAAACCCAAATCGTACAATTTTGAAACCAAAACGTTTTTAGCTTCTTCAGAAAAAGGAAAACGAAAAAAAGTTCGATTTGAAACCCATGACAAAATCTGAAGTGAAATTGATATTTTAAGTAACTTAAACTCCAAATTGAAATGAAATTCTGTTCAAAATTAATTATGAATATTGCTTTTATTAAAAAATATACTAAATACGTTGAGTATGATAATTTTAACATCTTTTTTAACGTATAAAGTACCAGGCATGTCAAAGACATAAAATTGGCAGCCTCAACCAAAAACAACCCTAAACACCAAAAAAAAAAAAATATCTGAAGGAAACTCCGCAAAGAATATATCGCTCATTTACTTGAATAGTGGCATAACTCAAAATATGATTTTTTTCCGGAGAGCCGTTTAAAATAGTCAATTTCGTCGTACTTTCCAAATATAGAAAAAGAACTACAGGCTATTTCAATAATATGGAGACCTGTCATATGAATCCATAATACTCAGTAGAACAAAAGCCAATTTAAATTAGAGATTTACAGCTTTTCCAAGACCAAAAATATATAAAGTGAATTTTGAATTATGCCACTATTCAAGTAAATGAGCGATATATATTTTACATATTTAAAAAGGCAAGCACAAGAACATCGCTCAGGCAAAATTTTTTATAAATTTTATGGAATCCCACCAAGATATTGCGAGAGGTTACGTGAAAGGAGACAAGGTGGTCGGACAAAGGATCCGATGCATCCCTTCGACGTCGGCGATCTAATTTAATTTGAGAATGTGCCGTTCTCTCTTCTTCCATCACAGCAAAAATCGAAACACCACGCATATTTTTGTTTGTTTACTTTTTTTAATTAAAATCGCAGTCAAAGTTTGAAGACGTATCGGAATTTTTGACGGCGGTGGGTAAACCAGCTGTTTCTAATTTCAATGCTACCATATTTTTAATAGAAATATTCGATTTCCATTTTTTTCGATTTGATCAAAGCCAGGAATTGTTGAAGAAGCAAAATTAAAATGTTACGATTTGGAAACACGAATTCAAATCGTTTTCGTAAAATTTCTGTGACATGCCTGATTGTAAAACTGGTCTTTGCCAAAGATCATATTTGCGGGCAGACATCCCAAGTCATTTGCTGAATATTTCCAAGCGAGGGCGTAAGTGTGTTTTTCGACGAAAGACACCAGTATTTTCTTTAAAAACCTTTCAAACATTGTCATGCTAAATACTGGCATCAGGCGAAATACTGTCCTATATAAGGTCTTTCTTTGCACCATTAAAAAAAAACCTGAATGATTATTAAATTGGTCTATTGTGCAGTTATTTCTTTAGGTTAGCTTATCTCTGATACCACAACGACAACAACTGATACAACTTGCGGCTTATAATTATGGGTTTTCAGCGACCTCATCTTGTGTTAGCCTTCTTTGCCATTTCAATTCAAATAAACACCTCCAATGACTAATATCTATCTCTTACATTTTTTTTTTTTTTGTTAATCGGTGTTTTTTCCACAGTTTATCATTTATCATTCCAACAGAGCCAAGGAAACTCCAACGTTTGCTCTCGTTGAGCGATACAGATGAAGATCGAAATCTATCGTTCATTCGCTGCGCTTAACCTCAATTTGTCGACAAAATACTAACACTTATCGAGTGGAGTGAAATAATATTTTAAAGATGCGAGGATTGTGCTATCGATGTTATCGCATTCATAAATTATACCTGGCCAAGTGGTTCTAACGCGTATGCACGTAATGTTTCCATCTTAAATATTGCAATTATCCAAAGAGGAGACAGAGGAAATTTAGTTTCCAGATTTCTCTATTTGCATATAGAAATGTAATTTCTTTCTTTCTCCAAGAATGTCTTAGGCAGATATTTTAAGAAGACGCCTTTGTGATTTGTGTGTAATGACCAGTTGGCAAATGCAAATTACACGCACGGCATTCGAGTTTTATGATCTGTGGCCACATTTCCATTATTAAAATCCATTAGGTAATATGATTGAAAGAAAAAGAAATCGATGGCCATGATTGCTCAATAGCTGGCAGGTGATCATCAGCACCGCCTTCTCCTGGCACCGACTTTGTGCTACAAATGGTTGCGTCAAGTGTGTTGTTGCATCCTGTTCGGAATTCTTTGTTGCCGCCAACAGACACATGCCGCTGTTGAGGATGTAGCCTCGGCAATTCTAATAAGATTGGCACAAGAATCGCATGGACACCGACAAGCCTATATTTCCTAGTGGCAGAGATAGATTACAGCTCTACTGACCCAATTTACCGATAATATTGGTGTGCCGCTCATAATGGCAAACTAGAGAGTTTAGTTACACCAACACATTGTGTAGATTTTGATTTATTTGTTGAGACCAACAGAAAACAAACATTTAATCGTTTATAAATTGTTATGGTCTTTTAAGGTTAATATTGGCCACGTTTCAAGAGCAGTGTACATTCGTTCCTCATTCTATGTCGTCGGCGAAAAAAGCTGTTGGTTTCAGAGTTGCTTTAGCAGTTGGCATGTGTGTCGTAATTGATCCCAAGACCACCCAGCTGTTGGCTGACGGTGGTGCTCTGATCTTCGATGGCGATACTTTGATTTAAACTGATCTCAACCGCAACGAAACGCCGCTCTTTGTCTTTTTCACATTTGTGTAACAGTTAAACGTTATGGTCAGTTCGAAAACGTGTTAATTGTTGTTAGTACAAACACCATCATCATCATCAGCCAACATATCGATTACCTCCATACGATTTAGATCATCTAACTAACTAAGAATTTCAGCCAGTGTCGAGATATATTTGTGCAAGTGTTTAGTGAAGAACATAAATCCGCTAACTGGAACTGTATATTTTTTTTTTTCTGGCTAAAACAAACAAAATATACAATAATATTTGTTCTGATGTCACCAGTAAATCAAAGAAACACAACTTGATATCGTAATTCTGCCACCACTCCATTGTCGATTGTGTGTTGCCAATGATTTAACTTCTCTTGCCACCAATGAAATATTACAATTGATTGCAGGCCAGCTGGGAAACTAGAATAGTATGCGTTCAAGCAGATGACAAACATGTACTGATTTTATGTGAGCTTCAACATTTGCCAGAGAAGGCATGACTTATACAGCCAAAGAAAATATAAGTCAATCAGTGATAATATTTTATTTTCTCATGACTAATTCGAAATATTTGCAATGGGGAAAAAAATACTTAGCTAACAAAAACCAGAGTTCGTTAAAGTCAGCTAAGAAAATGGTAGATGTAACTAAAATAAAATCGCTGTATTGATGAGTTGATGTTCACTATAGAGCAATTCCATATGAAAACGATCAAAATTGGCAAATTTTTGGACGACCGATTTTAAAATAAATAGTCTGAATCGATTGCCCATCTTAATATATATTTACCCTCGACACTGATTCACTGATACACTGATTCACTGACTCTGTCACGCAGTACGTAGGAATTTAAATAGGCATTCTATAACAATTCTATAAATAATAATAATAAAAAAAATAATATTTTTTTTTTGTACAGAAATTGTGTTTTCCCCAATTTTTTTTTTACCAAAATTTTTTTTTTCCAAATTTTTTTTTTTAAAAAAAAATTTTTTTTTCCAAAATTTTTTTTTTTCAACAAATTTTTTTTTTCAACAAAATTTTTTTTTTCAACAAAAATTTTTTTTTTCAGCAAACATTTTTTTTTCAACAAACATTTTTTTTTTCAACAAACTTTTTTTTTCAACTTTTTTTTTTTTTTCCACAAAAATTTTTTTTTTCAACAAAATTTTTTTTTTTCACAATTTTTTTTTTCACAAATTTTTTTTACAAAATAGTTTTCTCATTAACAAATACTTTCTCAAGCAAATTAATGGGCGCCATAGGCGCATTACAACTTACTAGTCAAAAAATAATGTACGTACATATTTTCTTTAGTGTTGATAGTGACTGCTTTAGTGGTGGTGTAAACCACTGTCATGTGACAAAATTGAAGAATTCTTCATAAGGGACCTCATTCAAAGTTGTTTACAAAAAAAAAACAACTAAAGCGATCGCAACGAGTTATAGCTCGTTGGAAAGGTATTGAATCAGGCTTTAATAAAAAAATAAAATTTTCCTAATTTTTCTCAGAAATTTACCTTTAAATTTTCCCATGAAAATTAAATTTTCCGATTTTCCACAGAAGCTCCTAAATTTTCCGGCTAATTTTTTTTTTTTGGATTCCTCATATATTATTGCTTATATAAGCAATAATCAGTGAGTCTGTGAGCAAATGGGCTAAACTGAAAAACATGTAAAAGGGTGCAAATCTTTTTAAAAAAAAATATAGGCACCACAAAGTTTGCAGAACCGGTTAAACATCCATGTTTGCCATACGAGTAGTCAGTTCCATAACGTCGTGTGCCCGAGCATCGGGAGAGATAGCCAGACAGATTATGTATTGGTAAGATTAGTCACTGGCAAACCAAACTGAGCTTTGCAGGAAACCTCTGAGATGGTTTATTGTGATCTTCTGTATCCCTATTGTTCCCTGCAATGTTGGTGTGTCCCGACACCCAAATTAGATGGAATTCAGACTACTTGGTCGTGCTCGACAGTTGTGGCCAGTTTTCGAATTCAGGAATACAGATTTTTGAACATTTTTCGAAGCTAGTCTAAGGCGTATGGCAGACGCTGTCTACATTTGCCTGTCCCGTACATCAGTTGGTATCAGGTGAAGATTTATTGGAAAACGTATTCAAAAATCGAAAATCATATTTCACAAAAAAATAAATGCCATGCAATTTTCCACCACATTGTAATGAAGAGAAATTTGCATTCCAATAATATCTATGTCTTGTATTATCATTTTATTTATTTATTTGCACAGATTTTGTAATTTAAAGCCTTACGGCCATTGGTAACAAATTACAATAAAAACTACTCCATGTTGAATACGCTCAGATAATTTAAAAACAATTAAAAATATGCGCATAAAAACACAGTGGAATTAAAAATAATATAGCTATACAAAATAAAATATAAAAAATCAATTTACATATCAAATTCAAAATATCAGTAAAGCGTACATCTGTATTGGAAAATGAGGAAGGAAACAATCAAATTTTACAGTTCCCAAATGAATGAAAAAATTATTCTTAAATAGATTACGAAATGGAAATTAAAGAAAAATATTGAAGAAGCTTTTTTCGGAATGTATTATTAGTCAGTGAAAATACTTTCAATGTACTGGGGGAGTGAATTGAACAATCTGGCTATTCTAACTCGAAAGGACTTATCCATATGACCATCCGCTCTGGGAATGATTAGTTGGTTAGCACGCGATGAACGACAAAATGTAAAATGTGAGGCAACAAGAAAAGCCGGAGTTTGATTTTTAAAAATTTTGTAAAATAACAGAAGAGACCGGGACAGACCACAGAACTTTCGAGCAGATCCGGCCAAACTCGAGTCCCGTTGGCATCTCTGTTGATACTGGCAAACACATAGACAAACAAACGATGTTTGGGCGTCTGTCTTTTCGGAATGCTATTTGTATTGGCTGACTCGGGAGTTTACCGGAGGGTTGCTAATTGCCTTGGAATCACCATCAATTACAGAGTCTATGTGAGCCAACATGACAAACAGTCACCTTATAAAGCATCTGTTAACACATTTATTAGAATAGAATTATATTGCCCAACGCACAGCTATCTTACCCAGCTAACTTTTTTTTTCAGTAGTCTCATCCGTTCATTGTCGAATGGCCGGTTGACCGGACGACGCACTATAGAGAAAATTCGTTCTTCAGCCGGACTGTTCGTATGTGGAATAATCTTCCAGCAAGTGTTTTTCCTGCCTGCTATGACCTTATCAAATTCAAGGCAAACATCAACTAACACTACTCCCTCTTTCCCCCCTCCAATAACCTTCCATCCTAACGCTAACACAGTGAATTGCATTTATAGGGGGCATCCGATGAGTGTTAGTCACAAAAAAAAAAAAAAAATATATTTATGACAAAAACTCAAAGGGGTCGCATGTGTTAGGGCGGATCAATTTGTATGGGAGTGAAAATTAACAAAGCGTATAGCAAAAACGAAAAACTACGGAAAATTCTGAGCGGTCACCTCTTCGAGAGATAATACGATCCGGAAACGTTTCCCGTAAAAGAGCAATGGTTTCGTTGCTGGTTGAAATTAAACGATGTCCAGATCCATATCATCCAACTCCGACCATAAGAAGTCATTAATCATCTATCGATAGCCTATAGGCTAATTTTTTGTCGATTCAATTGATCAAATTTCTTTCAACATTTAATAAAATTTTTCGTAAATATGCTAAAAATGTATCAATATTAAAACGAAATTTGATAAATGGGATCAACAAAAAAAATTCATTAAAAATATCCAAATATTTGATGAATTGTTTTGTTGATACATTTCATCAAACTTTGTTTCAATATTTGACAAATTTTTTAGCATATTAACGAAAAGTTTCATTGAGAAGTGATGAAATTCTTGTAAAAATATTTTCATTGAAATTTTTTGGTTGTCTTTTTTTCTGTGTAAGCCATTCACCGTAACTGTTGATCTAACCTCATTTTCGAACAAGTAAGGTCCAATGACCCCGCCGGACCATAAATCGCATCAAACAGTCACACGTTGAGGATGGAGAGGCTTCTCAACAATAACTCCTGGGTTTTTCGAGTCCCAGATGCGACAATTTGGCTTGTTGACGTTGCCACCAAGGTGAAAATGGGCCTCATCATTCAAAATGATTTTTCGATGGAATTCCGGATAATGTTCATGCATTTCAAGGACCCAATCAGCAAAGACACGACGTTGTTGATGATCGGCCGGCCGGCTTGAGTTCTTGTGTTAACTGAACTTTATAAGCCCAAGTATTAATGCAAAATATGTTGTAATGACATTTGTGGAATGCCCATTTCCAAAGACCGACGAGGAATGGACAAACCTGGGTTTTCTTCAACACTTTGGACTACGGCCGAAATATTCTCAGTTGTTCTTGAGCTACGTGCATGGGTTTTATTCTTCACATCACGAACTTGTCCCAACAGCTCGAATTTTTCCACCAATTTCTGTATTTGCGGTCCGACAAGGTTCTTCGCGACTACCCAAAATTGCTTTGGTTTTGCGAATTCTGACTGCAAGATTTTCAAAATTTTTGTGGTGAATTTTAAGAATTTCAATGCGTTATCGTTTCATTTTTAGTAATGTTGCAGTTTCTACTTGTCAAATGTCAAAGAATAAAAGCTTCAAAAGCAGCAGCTACCGAAATACCGGGCGATTCAAAATAACAACTCTCATTGGAAAACCCTATATATATATCTGAAATTTGTTAAATTCACCATTTTTATCAGCGTATAGAAATTTATTTTATAAATTGTCATTCACTTTATAAATGGTATGGTAAAATATTCTTAGAATAATCTGAAGATTACGCTGTGCGCGAATAAAATTTGATCCCCCCCTAATGTGTTTATTGCATTTGCCTGGAGTTTGGGAAACTCTGATGCAGCGTGTATCAGACTCGTCCCAGCCAAACTTGCACTTGGTAGCATTTGTCACGTTCTTGTCTTGTTGGCCGCGCTTCAAAGATGCATTCAATGACTTGGTAAAATCTAGGTCAAACCACGATATGTGTTATACAGTCCATTCATATGCAAACCTTTTTGTTTTAAAAAAGCATCTAATTTTTCATTTATATTTAGTTTTTTTTTGTTTGATGCATTCAAAGTTTTCTTTTTTTTTGAATTTTTTTTTTTTTTGTACGACTTTTCTTTTTTTTTCCAGCTTTCTTTGTTATGCAAATTAATTAAAATGCTTATTATGATCGAAATCGAGCCGATCAGATGGACGGTTGGATAGATCAGTTTTGTGTAAAAAGAAAAAATTTCACTTGTTTATGTTTTTCTTGCTGTTAGTTGTTGTTGTTGTCGTTGAAACGGTCATAATTTGAACGGCATTTGAAAACGTTTTGAAAAGTTTAACCATGAAGTGGAAACTGCTTTAAAACTTCATTTAACAAGCACAAATTGTAGCGATTTTGTTTTTCTCCGTTTTTTTCTTTCTTTTTCACACAGACACTCACACAGAGATTTATTCATTCATTAAATCATTCCTTCTTTTGAGTGAGCTGATGAGAATGCCAATGATGATGATCATCATGATTATTTGTGTGTACTCGCATAAAACAATTAGACCGATAAAATGCATTTAAACATATCATAATGGCCCCAGCCAGCACCATCTTTATTCCTAGCCATGTTAGCCCCGACAGTCTGGCCATATCAACATATTTTCTTTTTTTTTCTTTTTCGTCTAATCTTTTTAATTCACTTTAAACAAACGTTAGCATAATTAACATAACAATGGTCATGTCGTTATAATGGAATTGGTATTTCTATAGTAACGTATGTTCTATATTGCATTGAAATTTATGAACTCTTTACCATTGTCTTGCTACCATAGAGACAATGGACCGCGACTTGGATGTCTCAACACACGCGCACTCGCACTCTACACCTGTGGAAGATCGATGTTTCGGAGTTGAACGCGTTTTGTCTATCAGTTTGCACTTTTTTCGATTGTGTGTTTTTTTGTTGTGGCTTGCTTTTTATTGCAACCCGATCAGATCGAGTTTTCCGTTTCATAGAAAAATAGAAAACCACAAAGTTTTCTTTATCTCTCTCTCTCTGCCTCTCTGTTTTAGTGCAGCGGCGCGCGCTTTTCTTCGTTTGGGGCGAAACGGCGAACAGTGTTGACTGTTTACTTTAAGTCTCAATCGAAGACTGATTTCTACCATACGCTCGATGGCTGAGAAGAGCTGAAAATGGTAGCAAGAAAACAAACGTATATGGTTGCTGGTTTATGGCCGTTCGTTGGTTGATAGTTGGTTGGTTGCCTGTTTGCTGGCTAAGACTTTCAAGCCATGTTGGTGTTTATGGCAAAGCCGGCATTGCAGTGCATTTCTTTTCTCCTCTTTAAGTTGTTTTTTTTTTCTTTCTAGCCAAACATAGTTTGTTTTGATTTTTGGAGTGGCATTTGGAGTGTCTTGTGTTTGTCTGTCTGTCTCTCCAGGCGTCCGTCCCTCCATCTAGCCGGCCTTCTCCTCGCTCCACTTATGAAAATAGAACACCATGAATGGCGTTTGACCCATTTTCCAAGAAAAAAAAAAACCAAAAATGTACCATTTTCGCCAAATTGTTCCCGACTTTCATTTTCTTTCAACTAACAAATTTCCCTTTCTCATTTACTCACACCACCAAACCGGAGTATCAGCTATTAATTTAATTATCTTATTTTCATATTAATGACATTAATTTTTTTGTAAATCATTTCTTCTCGTTTTTGGCACATTGTCTTTAGGCGCAAATATGTGTGGAAAATAAACACTCAGTTCTATTTTCTCTACATAATTTGATCAACGATTATTGTATTTTTTTTTTCTGTGCTGATGCTGTTGTCTTCTTCCATTATATTTTGCTGTGGCATTTGGTTGTATGTTTTGTTTTGATCTTCCATCATTATGGCATATAATGATGTCAAAGAAATTAGTAATGCGTCTAAAGAAGAAGCAGACCTGAGTGTATGGGTATTTGCCTGCAGTAAGACAAACATTTGCGGAAGCGCGACACTGTAAGATTGAAGAAGTTTCCAAAATGGAAGTTTAAAATGAAGTTTAACCAGGAGGGTAACCAGGGGACAAAACAGGACCCGGTGGCAACAGAAAGGAACCAAAAAGGACAAAGTGGACCAGGAGGAATGCAAACTAGACCAGAAGGGGAACAAACAGAACCTAAAATGGAACTAACAGAGAAGAAATGGACCCGAACGGGAACATACTGGATTCATAGGGGGAAAACTGGACCCGGAGGTAAAAAAGTGGACCTGTAGGGAAACAAACTTGACTCTGAGGTAAAACGACTTGAAGTAGAGGAGAACAATCTGGAAAGGGAGGGCGACAAACTGGAATCGGAAGAGCGTTCACTGGAACTGGATCAGTAGGCGAACAAATGGAATCCGGAGGAAAATAAACAACACCAGTAAGGGGAACAAACTGAATCCGGTGGTGAACAAACTGGCCGGTAAGTTAACAAACTCGACCCGTAAGGAAACGGCTTTCACGTCTGGACCGGCAGGGGAACAAAAGGAAGCCGGAGGTGAACAAACTAGACCGGTAATTTTGTTGATGCAGGAATTGTTTGTCGACCCGTGCAGAGTCATTTAATTTCCAGATTTTTCTAAAAATCTTGTGTGACCAAAATCCATTAGAAAAGTTCAATATAACTTTAATTGTTCACCGAAAACATATGTTTTCCAATAATATCACACAAAAACGTATTTGAAGTTCAAAATCAGTTTTATTTGAAACTGAGTTTTACATAATCGCGAATTATCTTATCTATGAGGTCTGAGCGACATAAGACATTTTTTTTCAATGGGGGATTGGTTAAGGCATTGGACTTTTTATAATTTCCAAAATATTCATTTTCTCATTGTCATCATTCAAATGGAATTTTGACAAAAGCTTAATTTTTATGAAATCTCTTGGTCAGTTTTATGTAAATTTATTCTGAAATAATTTTTTAGTGTTGTTTATGTATTATATTTTTTATATCCCATATGGTCTAGTGGCTAGGATATCTGGCTTTCACCCAGAAGGCCCGGGTTCGATTCCCGGTATGGGAAGAGTTTTTTTTCAACTAATATCTCTGTTTGCCGCCATTCCATGGGCCAGCGATACACAATTGGGGTGTACAATACCCGGTAAATATCCATAGTCCAAAATTCTGATTTAAAAATCTGTATGTGTGTCAGTAATACCGCTCTAATCAATGTCAGAATATATTTCTACAGAGATCTCAATCCACCCAATTCTTTTTGGATATTTCATAACTTATTGAGCTGTTTGTTTTTTAATTAGTCTCTTCCGAGTACAGACTTTCTATATCCCATATGGTCTAGTGGCTAGGATATCTGGCTTTCACCCAGAAGGCCCGGGTTCGATTCCCGGTATGGGAAGTATTTTTTATTTATGAGACCACTCCAGCCGCCGCCTGGGAGACCACCCAAGAGATTGTCTTGCCGTAAATTGAAGAAATTACCACAAAACATTTTGTTTTTATTTTCAGCCATTAAGCCAAATCCTTAAGCTCTGCATAATTTTGTAAACATCATTTGTGTTTTAGTTTTTTAAATAATTTCGCTTCAAATGGTCCAATATATCCCATATGGTCTAGTGGCTAGGATATCTGGCTTTCACCCAGAAGGCCCGGGTTCGATTCCCGGTATGGGAAGATTTTTATTAAAAAAAAGTGAAAGTAAAGTGAATCCTGAGAATTTGGTCCGAAATTATTTCCCTTATAGTAGATAAATGATGATTGGCTTTGATTTGAAAGTCTTTGGGCACCACACACTCTATACAGGGTGGGTTAAAAGTCATCATGGGTTTTAAAAAATTAATAACTTTAATTTAATCCGAAAAAAAAGAATCAAACAAAAAAAATTCACACGATGAGCTTTTTTAGCCCACCCTCTACTTGAAATCAATGCCTCTAATTGAACAGCATTGCAATCTTTTGAAAAAATAAATATAAAAAAAAATAATATTAATGGAGGTTAGGTCGAATATGTGGGTACTGTTCTCCGCACACAGTGGTGCGAAAGGAGTTAAAATATGGAAAACTACAAAAGTGTGTATACAGTGTAGTCTCTCATAAGCGGACACCTAAGGGACGGAGAATTTTGTCCGCTTATGAGAGAAGTACACAAGAAGCGGAGTGGTAGTGAATGAACTGTCCCCGTTTGTGACAGATGTCCGCAAGGACAGACTGCACTGTAGTTGAACATAACCAATGGGCCGAAACTATCTCTGTATTATCTGGTCCAAAGTACATTTTCTTTCGTGGACACCCTCCAATATTTACAGAACTATTTTTTTTCATCTTCATATGTATTATTTAAAAAAACTTCTTCCCATACCGGGAATCGAACCCGGGCCTTCTGGGTGAAAGCCAGATATCCTAGCCACTAGACCATATGGGATATAGAAAGTCTGTACTCGGAAGAGACTAATTAAAAAACAAACAGCTCAATAAGTTATGAAATATCCAAAAAGAATTGGGTGGATTGAGATCTCTGTAGAAATATATTCTGACATTGATTAGAGCGGTATTACTGACACACATATAGATTTTTAAATCAGAATTTTGGACTATGGATATTTACCGGGTATTGTACACCCCAATTGTGTATCGCTGGTCCATGGAATGGCGGCAAACAGAGATATTAGTTGAAAAAAAAACTCTTCCCATACCGGGAATCGAACCCGGGCCTTCTGGGTGAAAGCCAGATATCCTAGCCACTAGACCATATGGGATATTGTCCTCTATTTAAAGAAGGCTTATTTAGAAAGCAAATATATAAGAAAAGTATTTAAAAAAGTTTGGAACAGTGGATTGAAATCACTGTGAAAATATGTTGGGGCAATCTTTCAAAGACAAATCGAACTCAGCCTCTTTCGACTTTCCATATTCTGTTTTTATTATTTAACCCATTTCTTTTGTGGGCCCAGAATGAATACCCTCCGAAATTTTATCTATATTTTATTTATAAAAAAATATAACCTTCCCATACCGGGAATCGAACCCGGGCCTTCTGGGTGAAAGCCAGATATCCTAGCCACTAGACCATATGGGATATACTTCTCCTGCCATTCTGTCTATGCACTCAACCAAAAGCAATATGAAATCAGTGCAAAATATCTGTGGAGAAAATGTTTATATTGAAAAGGAACACTGGTGCTCATTATATCGTTCCTTGCGGTCACTTAATGTATGTAAACGCCCATATCATAAATATTCCAAATACGTAACATTGATAACTGTGCTGAACGCTTCTGACTCCATCGTTCCATCGTCTTCGTGTTGTGCTCCTCGCTAGCCACATTCTGCCATCTTCCAGCAGCGATTTAAACAACATTTGCAATTGTTTCTTCAACATCCGACAGACCAAGGAGGGTCTATTAAGCTGATCGGTGGGTTTGCAACACCCACATATAATAGACACAAACGTTGAACAAATATGGAGAACTTGAGATGATTACTAATTGTGTTTGTGTAGGACTTCAGATCTTTCCAAGGTCGTAAAGATCTAACTTTTTTTTGTCGCATAATTTACACAAGTTTAATGTAATTCAAAACAATTTGAATTTGTTTCGAAAACAACTGCAGGTCTAAATTTAAACTGTGAGCAGGGAGCGATGCTATTGTGTATAATTATTGCACAAGAGGAGTTCTAAATTGTTATTGCTGGTGTACGGTGGACAATGTTCGACACAATCAACCTGTATGCCATTCCCAGTGGCATGTTTAGTTTATGGCTGTGCTTGAATGACGGTGGCGTATCTAAAAAGGTTCTACATCATCTACAGAATGCAACATTGCCAAAGCAAACAACCAGCCACAAGAAAAAATCAATAATTTTCCAGTTTTCACAGCAAGTCAATTCATATGATTATCCCCGTCATCATCATTACCATGATCTTCATGGTTGTGGCAGCCCCCAAAGAAGTATTTGGCGAATGGCTTACGGTGTGCCAATGAAAACTACTTCAGTAGACAGACGTGAAATATACTGGAACAAGTGGATAAGAAGTGGTGGCATGTTGAAAAAAAAACAAAAAAATCTTCCCATACCGGGAATCGAACCCGGGCCTTCTGGGTGAAAGCCAGATATCCTAGCCACTAGACCATATGGGATATGTTAGGAGGGGTGTTTAAAGCTGATTTTCAATCAGTCTTTTGAAAATAATTCAAGAAATAATTAAAGACTTCACTAAATCTCAACTTAAACTGACCTTTAAAGATTTGAATGAATATGAGCTGAAAGGTGTGTGCAGAAGTGTGTGGCCAATGTAGCGTTCTGAATTTGCGGAAAAAAAATCACAAAAATGGGGAAATGAAAACTTACTAATTAAAATTGTGGACACATTTTAGAGGTCCCCAATAACAAAACCAGAAAAAAAAACTTCCCATACCGGGAATCGAACCCGGGCCTTCTGGGTGAAAGCCAGATATCCTAGCCACTAGACCATATGGGATATAAACCTTTCAATAATTTAATTAATACTCTTGATTGAAATTTACCCCACGCACCCTACATACAAAAGGGCCATAACTCAAAATTCAAAAAAATGTTCAGTAGCGAAAAAAAATGTTTATGTAAAAATGGTGGTCTCTATTGCAGACAATTGCAATAGTTTTATAGCAAATAATTTTTTAATCGAGAAAAAATTAATTTGTTTACCAGTAAAAAAAACTTCCCATACCGGGAATCGAACCCGGGCCTTCTGGGTGAAAGCCAGATATCCTAGCCACTAGACCATATGGGATATATATAACGGTAAATTATATATCAGCCAAATGCCTAAACTGAGATGAACAAGTATTATTAAAATTGGAATAACACACAGTCAGGATAGAAATTCCTATGACGCCAATTGAACATTACAAATAACTTCTCCGACCAACAAATGTGCCAGTAATTAAGTGGTCCATCCCCACATGTGCTGCTACTGCTCAAAACCAGTTTGGGTACGTGCGTGATGGACGATTTCTCGCCGACTTCTTTACAAAAAAACGTGTGAAAGGGTTGACCGAATTCTGCAAGATTCGTCGGAGGAAATTCGGTAACTTGTGCAGATTCATCCGTCAGATGTCTGAACGAATTCTGATATGAAACCTTAGGGAAATTCTGAGAATGTTGCCAAAAAGCCTGAAAAGAAGACTGAACTATGATTTTCTTAAATTTTAGTTTTTAGAGAAGGATTTCCATGGAGTAGAGACGTATATCTTTCGGGATGAAGTGTTATAAAGGTGATATTTTCCATGGTTAACGCAATAATACTTCCTCATTATTATCACATTTCAGTTTCAATATAAAAGAAATTATTTTTATGAGTTTTATAGACAAAAAGAAATCTTCCCATACCGGGAATCGAACCCGGGCCTTCTGGGTGAAAGCCAGATATCCTAGCCACTAGACCATATGGGATATAAACCCTTCAATAATTTAATTTATACTCATGATTGAAATTTAGAAGAGTAAGAGCTAGAATCTGGATCTACATGTCGCACCCTACATACAAAAGGGCCACAACTCAAAATTCAAAAAAAATTCAGGAGCGAAAAAAAATGTTTATGTAAAAATGGTGGCAGAAAATTTCAATAGTTTTATTGCAAAAAAACCTTCCCATACCGGGAATCGAACCCGGGCCTTCTGGGTGAAAGCCAGATATCCTAGCCACTAGACCATATGGGATATAAATTCTTTAGCGAACGATGACGCAATAATTTAATTAATTTTATTGATGGAAAATTAAAAGAGTAGGAACTAAAAACCAGAGCGTCCTATATTCCTAAATAATTCCACAAAATATCACCATTGTTTTCAAAGTATCATAGAAAATTTCAAGCATACAATAGGCTGATTATAGCGTTTAGATAGCCTTGCAGACATTTGATGATTAAAATGTTTGTTTAATCAAACAAAATTGTGTTTGTTCAAAAAGAAAAAAAAAGTACTTCCCATACCGGGAATCGAACCCGGGCCTTCTGGGTGAAAGCCAGATATCCTAGCCACTAGACCATATGGGATATATAACAGGAAGCAAAATATTCGTAAATTCAAAAAAGAAACAAAAGGTCAAAGCAAAGCGAAAAAATACTTAACTAAAAATAAATCTTAGAATACTTCAATTTGGTGGTGCTTCATTAGGAAAAAAAACCCGATTTGTATTAGCAACACGAATGAATCATCGTACATGTGCTCATCACTAAAGACAAACAATGCTGGTGGGGGGTTGTGAAGAACACACAGCGACTCATTTTTAGAAAGGTAGCTTATAAAACGGTGCCTACTAATCAGTACCCCTAGAATGAGTGTGTATTTTGTTCCGGAGCCATCACAAGTCAGGATGGCCGAGCGGTCTAAGGCGCCAGACTCAAGAGCAATCTTGCCTCTATAACACACAGAGGTATACTGAGCGTTCTGGTCCTCTCTGAGGGCGTGGGTTCGAATCCCACTTCTGACAAAGTTTTTTTTTATAATTTTATTTTGTTGAAAAACCATTCGGAAGGAGGGAATAACAACAGAGCTGTGAAGTTGGGCAAAAATTGCTGGACTACGACTCCAGGATTTTTAAATAGCTCGAGTCCGACTTTAGCTGTGGTGTTGAGCCAACATTTCTGGAATCCCACTCCAGCATTTTTAAATAGCTCGAGTCCGACTTTAGCTGTTTAACCCTTTCCGTGGAAAATAATTCTTTTCGATGTTCTAAACATTATATGAAGTGTCGAATATATTCGACAAATCCACGAAAAGGGTTAATAATAAAATTGCTCGACTCCGACGCCAGGATTTTCAAATAGCTCGAGTCCGACTTTAGCTGTTCATTGTATTTTCTTCTCTATTCACACGCTATCTCACACAGAATGTCGAGCGTTTTTTAAGAGCTTGAGAACTTAAATTGTTAATACAAGACAGAAATATTGTTGGAATGGCATTTTTTCATTACAATCTGGCAGATCATTTCATGGCATTTATTTTGAAAAAAAAAATGGTTTCCGGCACATGTCCACCGCGGCTACAAGTTAGATTATATATTTGTCGATTAGTCGAATATTGTTTCAATAAATCTGGCCGTATGGATTTAATCTTGGCTTACAATGCTTCAAGAGTTGCCGGTTCGTCGTCATAAACTAATGACACAACATAGCCCCATAAAAAGTAATCCAGAGACGTTAAATCGCATGAACAAGGGAGACCCGTGAACACTGGACCACTTCTGGAAATAAAGTTGACACCAAATTGATTCTGCAGTTAATGGATTGTTAAGCGGCCTGTATTTTGAGTTGTGCCATCTTGTTTTGGCTGATTAATTTTTGGAAATAACAATTTTGTCGGCATGGCTCGATAGCGCTCGAGGGAGCCGGTGATTAGGGCTGCTTCTGAAAATAAAGTTGACACCAAATTGATTTTGCAATACATGGATTGTTAAGAGGCCTGTATTTTGAGTTGTGCCATCTTGTTGGAACAAAATGTGGTTGATTAACTTTTTGAAACAAAAAAATCAGTCAGCATGGCTCGGTAGCGCTCGTCTTTCACCGTAACGGCAGCTCCTTCCTCATTTCGAAAGAAATACGGATCGTTGAGGACTCCAGCGTGAAACTGCACCAAATAGCACATTTTAATGGATTTAATGGGGATTTGTTAACGGCATGAGGATTGTCTTTGCTCCGAATACGGCAATTTGGCTTATTGCTGTAGCTTGCTTGATTGCTCACTGGGCCGATTATGTTAAGCTGGAGACCAGATTTATTTGATTAAAATTAAATTTTCACAATTTGTAAGCGTAGTTCTGACATTAGACGATTCATGATGACTTGCCAAAACTTATTGCACAGAAACGTCAACACAGTTTGACATTATCAGCTGTCAATGCAGAGTTATCGATTACTCTCATGCAGCTTAACCCTTTCCGTTGCAAATAATTTGTTTTGATGTTCTAAAAATCATTGTGACTTGTCAAACCTTGTCAAACAGAAACGTCAACACAGTTTGACATTATCAGTTATCAAAACATATTTATCGATATCGATAACTCTAATGCAGATTAAAAAACATCCTATTGTATGTAAGTGCAATGGGTCTAAAAATGTAATAATCTGAAAAAAAGAAATTACAGAATTAATGCCATTATAAATCTTACCTTTTGGTGCCTTTTGGTCCACCTTGTATAATTGTCCATTAGGAAAACAAATGTCCTGAAAATTGGTTATTTTCTAAGGGGGGCATGTACAATCTCATCTCTATAGACACAAGATAACCACCCATTGCTGCCTTGGAAAAAATCATTACTCGTGTCATTGATGAGACGAGGGCCGAAATGTTGAAGAAAGGGACGCTAAAATTGGATTACAGTGTAGTCTCTCCTTGCGGCATCTCTCTTTTAAACGGACACTTTTTTCAGTGCCAATCCAGTTCAATCCTCTTGTGTACTTCTCTCATAAGCGGACACAATTCTCAGTCCCTTAGGTGTCCGCTGATGAGAGAGTATTTTCAATTTGGAAATATTTTGCTGCTTAAACTCACTACCGAATGAAATGTATTGTAATTCGGTTATTCGACTACTTGTAAAATATTTCAAACTGGCAATAACCCTCTAACCCATGGGCGACATCTGCAGTGTAAGCATGACAATGACCAACAGTTGTTTAAATTTTAAGGCAGAGGGCGCCTTCAACAAATTGTTAACACCTACTAACAGCAGATGTCACTAGTAGACTCAGCTTGACATCACTCTTTAGCCCTCTCTCGATACATATCCCATATGGTCTAGTGGCTAGGATATCTGGCTTTCACCCAGAAGGCCCGGGTTCGATTCCCGGTATGGGAAAATATTTTTTGTTTTTATTTATGTTGAATATATTTTGTTGTTGTTGTTATTATGTATAACTAAAAATATTAATTATAGTTTCCGGTATATTGCACACGTTTCAGGAAAACCACAATTCATTATAGTTTTTGTCGCCGCCAATGTTGCTGTTTCTGTTGTTGTTGTATTTATATTATTTTGCAATTTTAATTGCTAACAACAAATAAAAACCGTGTGGCAGGCGGATGGGCTGGATATTTTTTTGGCGCGCTTATATGATTTTAACAAATAAATATTTATTGGCAGGTGACGTCAACATATGTGGGTAGTGAGTGGTCAATATTTGACAATTGTTTAAATTAATTAAAGAGAACTTTGGACCGAACGTATTTATGGAAAGTCTTTACCTTTGGGGGAATTGTTGCATGCAAAGTTTCCCGATTTTTTATTATCTTTTGAAAGAATCCAAAAACACTAACAAGAACGAACAAATAGTTCAAGACTTTTTTCTTCTTTCTTTAGCCTTTTTCTTTAGCCTGTCTTTGTAAGGCTCCCAGAACTTTGTTGTATTCCCAACGTTTGGAGCAATTATGCCTGTGTGGCTGGCAGTGGGAAGACATCTTACTTCCTGTGCTGATTCAAGTTCCATGCTAATCTCTCTTTGTCCTTAACCATTGTCCGAATTATTTTAATTGCAACTTTTATTTCGACTCTTAGCAGTTGTGACACTTTGAAGTAACTTCGCCAGCCCTAGTACGAGTAGTTGGGTTGCTTCCTTCACTGTTGGCCTTCTGGCTTGATGGCCGCTGCCACCACGAAACCATTACCACCACTATGGATATCACGGCTGCATCATCTTGAACTTCGAGTTGGTGGCGGTGGACTCTTTCTCCTTTACTTCGGATGATAAACTGCTGGCAACTTTTTTTTTGTCGAACTTCTTTTTGTCGTTGTTGTTTCACACCAAAGGATTTGGTCAAATAATGGAGTTTCGTAAGTTTTGCGACAGTTTACAAACAAATGTGTGGATTGCAATTCGGTTCGCATTCAGTACTTCATTCTTCGTATTCGTTTGGCCTTACGTTTGGTTTTTCTTGTGCACTGTCCCTTAAAACTACAAAAGGACAAAGAGCATATTTAATGTATTTCTTTTCTGTTTCCCCTTGTGCCAGAAAAAATACTTGACTTTTTTTTTGTATGTGTGTATTTCGATCATGGTCATAATGGTGGCTAATGGGAGGGGTATCTGAATAGATGCCCATATTTTTAAGAATATATCATTTGTAGAATTCCTGAAGATGTCTTTCGACGAAAGACGAAATATTGAAAAAATGAACATTTAAATGAATACAAATCAACAAGATCTCGAACTTAAATAAATAAAATATTCTTTAAAAAGGTCGAATACATAGATATACACTCATATAGTTTGTTTTGGAAATAAGAGGTGTGGTGACTTTTCAGAGAGGTCACTATATCCCTAAATACCGAAAAACTAAAGATTTTTTGCAATCGATTCGTTTATAGTCTATTAATTTTGTTGTGTTTCGATTACCTGAAAATAAATTCAGTCGATTTATTCTGTCGTAATTAATCGATGGCTTAAATAACAATTTCTCTATAGATTTCAACACAACAGATTGGGTTTAATCGATTTATTCTTTTGTGGCTAATCGATTGCCTGAAAATAAATTCGATTACCGATTTATTCTGTCGTAGCTCATCGATAAACTGAAAATAAATTCGGTTATCGACTCTTCTGTCGTAATTCATCGATTAACTCGGTTATTGTCTTATTTTATTGAGGATAATTGATTTGTTCTTTTACTTTTAATCAATTGGCTGCATATAAATTCGGTTATCGATTTATTTTGTTGAGGGTATTCGATTTATAATGTTCATCGATTACTTGAATATAAATTTGGTTATCGATGTATTCTGTCGTGTTTAAACGATTGCGTAAATAAACATTCCGCTATAGATTTCAACAATCGAGGTATTCTGTTCTGTGTAAACGATTTATATGTTTATATATCGATATAAATTCGGTTATCGATTTATTTTATCGAGGTAAATTGCTTTATTGTGTCTTGGTTAATCAATTGCCTGATAATAAATTCAGTTATCGATTTTAGATAATCGATTTATTATGTTGTGGGTTATCAATTGCCCGATTTATTATAGATTTTTTGTCATCATTCATTTATAATCGTTAAACCATGGCAGAATAAATAAATGGATTTCCCAAAAATAAATTCGGTTATTGATTTCAATTCAATCGAATTATTCTGACCAGGTGAATCGAGTTATTATGTTAGTTATCGATTTCATATAATCGATTTATTCGTTTGTGGCTTAACAATTACTCGATTTATTATCGATTTATCTTGTCGAGGTTAATCGATATATTTTGCCGTGGTTTATCGATTGCTCGGTTATCTATTCGGTTATCTATTTCAATTAAATTGAATTATTCTGACGAGGTTAATCGATTTATTATGTAGCAGTTCATCGATTGCCTGGGAATATATTTAGTTATCGATTTCAGATAATCGATTTATTCTTTTGTGGTTAATCAATTGTCCGAATAATGGTCGATATATTTTGTCGAAGTTAATCGATTTATTCTGACCGGGTTTATCGATTGCCCGAAAATAAATTCGGTTATCCATTTCAATGCGGCGAAAGGATCAAGACATGCAAATTGTTGGAATAGCGATCTGGACGATTGAAAATCCAATCCATGGCTGTAGAGCCAACTCAAGTAAGTGTCGAAACAGGATATATTGTTGATTTTTCCCCAAAACACTCACTCAACTCTCGCAATCGAATCCGCATTTCAAATTATATTCTCGCGTTGTATTCAATTACAGCTGTTAATTGGTTTAAATCGCAATTCCATTCGTCTGTGTTTTTGGTATTAAATGTTGTATAATTTGTTAATAATTTGCTAAATATAATTAGCGACAAAATTGGTTTTACAAAAACCCAATCACGTGCACACACACACACATGCAAACGCCTAGCATACGTTCAATTATTTGCTATTTCGGCCTGAATGGCCGGTTTCAGTGCAGGCAGTTCAGGCAATTTAAAATTTGCTTATTTTGTGTGGCCGTCGTGCAAAAAGTAATTTATTTTAAATTTACTCATGTTGTTTTTACATTATAAATTTGCATTTATACAGACATACGTGCGTACATACATGCGTGCATTTAGTTTACATATAATAATCACCGTAAACATAATTAACAATTTATAATTAATTGTGTATTTATGAGTCGAATAGCCATAAATCGGAAAATCCTGTAGCGTGGCGTTAGCAAATGAATAAATTATGTTCATGTATTTAGAAATAAACCTTAATTGAATATTTTTCGATTGATTAGAGAGTTCAATGTTCAGGCTATTGCGTTTGTCTGACCGACCGACCAACCGACCGTAGTACAATATTTATCAGTGAGTTTAAGAGTAATTTAAATTAGTTGTAATTTTTATAAAAGAAAAATTTATCAGTTTGACCTCAGCTCCTGAAATGTCAGTAATTATCATAGACCGAAGTCACACTGATGACAAGATGTCTACGGACAGATGGCAATTAATTACTTAGGTTGGCTCTTCTTCCAGCAAGTGTGTTGACATTTTGAAATTCAAAACAAATGTCAGCAAACACTACTCCCTCTTTCCTGCTTCCGATACGCTAATTTCCCTCCGCTAACACAATGCCCAGCATTTAAACGGGGCATCCCCTGAGTGTTGGTCTCAAAAAAAAAGTCATAGAGAGGAACCTGACCAATTAGCCCAGTCAAAATACTACTTTGATTTTCATAGGTAGCACAGTTATCCTGTGGTAGCAAGTTGGTGCGTGATGAACGATTTTCATCTAAGCATATGATTCCGAGGACACTGCCCTAAAAATTCCTGGAATTCCTAACCTAAAATAATTGTGAATTATGGCTATGATGAGAAACACCCCAAGTGACATAGATCGCGTTTGCTCTCTATGGAACATAATTATGAAACGATTATCCTCTATCATATTGTGATACTGCCATTTGGTTGGCAATATTTTTCTCTGCAAAAAAAAAACCATAACATCTCGGCTTTTGACTAAACAAAAAAACATTCTTGATTTTCATCATCTTCTAAATGTCTGCTGCCCTAGACGGCTGCAAATACACTAAGCCATAAAGTATGTTTTCCGAGAGCTGTTTGCTTTTGATGGATATATTACCGACGACTGTTTATCATGCGGAAGTTAACGAGACAGCCACCAGCACGCAGTCGGACAGGTTTACTTTAGTGTCAGAAAAGCGATTTTTTCTCTCCCATGAAAAAAAGAAATGTGTTAGCGAACATTTTCTAAACATAACAATGGCAGACGAATTATGATGGAAGTTTTTTTTAAATTCATGTGAGTTTAAAGCACTTTTGTTTTTGTATAGAAAAGTCTTTTATAAAGTCTTTCTCTTAAATATTCCCCCCGTAGTTGTGATCCCCTAGCAAATCCGCACTAAGTAACAACTTCATTTCCTAATGACTTTCGCATATCCCTACACAAACGACCACTTCCTTTCTCTAAAAGGAAATGCTTAGAGATTCCGATTTCATGCTCCAGTTTGTCAGAAACTTAGTCCTCTTTTATGCCACACAAACAGACTAGAAAGCGAGAGAGTGTGTGTGAGAGAGAGAGAGACCAAGAGAATATGCAACAAACTAAATTGTTCTTTTTTTTTACCACAATTAAACTAAAAACATATGGAAATAATATTCCACCGAACCACAATTGCATTTTATGGGAGAGGGGTCCAACGCCAGAACTACAATAGAATTTACTACCAGGATTCCCTCGCCAACACACACACTCAGAGAATAATAGCATCGACACTAAGCGAAACCCTTTTATGGGTTTTGTATGTGAACCGCATTTTCATAAACAATACCACCCTGCAGAATACGGAATTGGAAAAGCCATTAACATGCACTGGAAACCCCCCATTGCCTAGGCTGGGGGGGGGGGATTTGTTTTTAATCCTCGAACACTTTCAGTGCGAGCACCTCTACACTACAATTGTGAGACATTTTTTAATTAATTTAAATATAATATTCCTTGACATTTTCTCCGAAATGGATGAAGGGTGTTATGATGAGTAGGGATAGTAAACCTCTTCTCAATATCATTGCAAGGATTGGGCACAGATGAATTCAACACCACAATTGTCAGTAGATAATATGGAATTTCATTTTGTTGATTGTGAATAGGAAGCTTTCTTTTAGAAATAATATGTGTAAAATTTAATTTTTTTTAAAAATTTCGAAAATAATTTGAAATTGAAAATGAGTCCTATAAGCTTAACACAAAAATCGGCATCTCCTTCAGAGTTCCGAATCCGACCTCAATTTTCCAATTTTGACACTTAGTCTTAGGACACCGGATATTGTGGTCTTTATAACTGACATCATCAGCTACTAAGTATTGCAATTTGTATTCCTGATTATCAGAACTGCCAGGTACATTCACAGTTTAATTATCAGCGTATATTTGTTATTTTAGCTTAATAAATAATTTTCGGCCTCTTCGGTCTAGTGCGTGCTTTCACCCAGTTCGTCATATAAAGGATCTGCAGGTCTTCTTCCTCTCGGTCCTTCCAACGGTCCTAACCCATTTCAATTCCATATTCAATCATCACACCCTCCTCGTATACTGTACACACAAACATAACTCTTCTCATAATTTTGTTGGGTAGTTGTTATTGTTTTCTTACTGCATTCAGAACTTTTACCAAAATTAACATAGAACACATAACTGTGCATCAGAATATATGCATGTATGCGTGAGTGGGTGTTTTCAAAGTAGTGAGCGGGTGAGTGAACAGGAATGATACATTCTGGTACTTTTTTTTTACTTTAGGAAAGTGGGGAATTCTTCTGTCAACACGGTCGCGGGCCGAATCTTATATGACTTAACCATGGAGTCCCTCCTAATAGGGTATGGATACTGTACATGCCTGGGGTTGATTGTGGGCTCCATATTATTTTGGGCTCCCAGCAAACCGAGATTTGCAACGTTTGATCTTTCAGCAACGCTAGGGTTAGTCACATTGAAGCCATATTTCAGATACAGACTTACCTACCCCTGCGAGCACTTTCATTTATATATTCAGATTTTTTTAATTCCTAACCCCTCCCCACCAACCCTTTCCCATGGGAATATTTTTAGTTAAAAAAAATTATTTTTTAAAAAAATTTTATGATTTTATAAACAAACAAAAATTTTAACAAAAAAAAATATTTTTAATAAATAACAAATATTTTTAATAAAACAAAATTATTTCTAATAATAAAAAAAAAATGTTTTTACTAAAACAAAATATAATTTTAATTAAGAAAAATATTTTTAATTAAAAAAAATAAAATTTTATTTTTACTAAAATAAAATGTATTTTTAATAAAAAAATTAAGTTTTAATTAAAAAAATATTTTTAATAAAAAAAAATATACTTTTAATAAAAAAAATATACTTTTAATTAATTTTTTTTTTTATATTTTTAAAAAACTATCTATTTAATTTTTAATAAAAGAAATATTTTTAATAGAAAAAATATATTTTTAATAGAAAAAATATATTTTTAATAAAAAAAATATATTTTTAATTAAAAAAATTATTTTTGATAAAAAAAAATATTTTTAATAAAAAAAATATACTTTCAATTAAAAAAAATAAATTTTCAATAAAAAAACAGATTTTTAATAAAAAAAAATAGTTTTATAAAAAAAAAATTTTCAGTAAAACAAAAAATATTTTAAAAAAAAAAATGTATGTTCCATAAAAAAAAAAAATTAAGTAGGAAACAATATATATGTAATAAAAAAAATATATTCTTATTTAAAAATTAAAAAAAAATTATGTTAAATAAAAAAAATAAATTTTTATTAAAAAAAATAAATTTTTAATAAAAAAAAATATTTTTAATAAAAAAATTATATTTTCAATAGAAAAAA
Source organism: Hydrotaea cyrtoneurina (assembly GCA_958296145.1). Classification (NCBI taxonomy): domain Eukaryota; kingdom Metazoa; phylum Arthropoda; class Insecta; order Diptera; family Muscidae; genus Hydrotaea; species Hydrotaea cyrtoneurina. The sequence continues at coordinate 12,855,349 of OY282516.1, forward strand.
TGTATTTCTAATTAAAAAAAAAATTATTTTTAATAAAAAAAATACATTTTTAATAAAAAAAATCATATTTTTAATAACAAAAAATATTTTTAATAACAAAAAATATTTTTAATATCAAAAAATATTTTTAATAAAAAAAAATAGTTTTATAAAAAAGAAATATTTGTAGTAAAAACAAAAAATATTTTTAATAAAAAAAAATATTTTTTTAATACAAAAAAAATATATATTTTTAATAAAAAAAATTGTTTCATTAAAAAAAATATTTTTAATTAAAAAAAAAATATATTTTTCATTAAAAAAATGGGTATATAATTGACTCATTTTGGCTAGATGTCAGCCATGTCCTCACAAATGTTTTCCGAAAGAAAATCCATAAGCGTCTCATGCCCGATGAGTTTGTATTGATTGAGAAAGCAGAGAAAGTTCAGCTGCCATACCTTAAACCATTTTCTTCAATCCTTCAAGCGAGGTTCATTTCACATTGTGCTACCAGTCAGTGTGGGCTAGGCTCGAACATATCGAGTAGGTACTCATGCTATGTGTTCCAAGGGTGGTAAGAAGCACCAAGCTTGACCATCTGGCAATGGCTCCTTAGGGAGTTTTGCTGTGGCAGCGTTTTTATGAGGAGAGTCGTGGCAACTTAGCAATACAAAAAATAATGATGACAAAACCCTTTAAACCGTCTTTTTAAAACACCAATTCAGGGTACATTTTTCAGCGTCGAAACACCCACATTATAGTCCTGCGAATATATTTTGTAGCATTTCCCACCCTGATAAGTGAAACACATTTGGGCCACACCGTTGTGTGTAAGTATGAGTAAGTGAGTGAGTATTTGTATTTAAAATTAGAAAACCGGAAGTATAATTGTGCATGCTGTGATTTTGTTTTAATTTTTCCCCACCAGTTGTTGTTTTCTAATGTGTGTGTGTGCGTGTGTGTGGGTAGGAGCTGGTGGGAGTTCTCTTCATGCTGGTATTGTCCGTGTTGTTGTTATAATGTTATGAATGACAAACACAATTAAGGTAATGCATTATGTCATTTGTCGTAATGTGTGTGTGTGTGTGTGTGAGAATATGAATGTATGCAAATTCGCTCAGGTGTCTGTAGATGGCGTGTGTGCATTCAAACCAAATTTCATATTTATTTAAAAAGGTGTGTCTGCATTGTATTACCCCCCTTTACCGCCGTGCTTCTAGGTATTCCAGATTCGTATAAATACATCTTATTTTTTTTGTTTTTGGTGTTATTCCCCCCTTTTTCAGTGGAATAGTGTGTGGCTTTTGTTTTGCATTCGTAGCGAAAACAAATTTAATTGAATTTTGCCAACACCAACAAAAGTAGTAACCAACTAAATTTAAATGCATTTTAATTTTAATTAAAAAACTTTTCCAATATAATTATTTTTTTTTTTTGCGAAATTTTTTTTTGGTTTTCATTCGAGATACATGTTTGCATTTGAAAAGTTGATTGCTTACACACACACATACATACATATGTGAGTGTGTTGGCATTAGTATTTATTGGAAAGCGATGTTGTGAGTGTCCATGTGTCGCAAAGTTTGGTTAGCATTTTCCCCGCATAAACTTGGCACTAAGATAATGCAACAAGTTGACAAACAATTTGTATGAAATGAATTAATTTTTGCAACCGAGTACATTTGGCCATGTAGATTTCCGGAGAAGAAATAGCTCTGGGATACCATTCATCGTATAATGGCTGGAATTTGTCATATTTGAGAATGTAAAACTGCAGTCTTGTTGAATTTTCCACAGATTTAAGTAACCCTTCGATTAGTGGGTCTACCCAGGGACCTTCTCTCAAACAGAAAGGTTAATAAGATAACTCGCAAACAAAACATAACTTCGAAAAAGTGGACAATACGTGCCTAAAATAATCCATAAAACATTCCTTAATTCTTTTTACATAATTTTTTCATGTGCCAGTCACCAGACGTCCAAAACCCACACAAAGCTAAGGTCTAGTAGATAAATGGCACCATACCGACTCCCGACTTTAGAATACACATAATTTATCTTTCTTCAGCTTATTATTATCCCCCACCCCAGTATAACGTAGATAGAAGTTAGCATTAGCATTTCCCTTAAGGGATCTTTGCAAGTACAACTGCAACAGTCAACAATTAAGAACCTCGTGTAGGGATTGCAAAGCCAAGGCAAGTGCAACCGTCGCCACTATGGCAACACAATATGGATTCTACCAAACGATATGTGTGAAATTTTGTTGGCAACATTCTGAAAAGCAACAGTTGCAAAAATATTTTCCTACATTTGCATGCAGCTCAAGTAGCAAACCAAACAGACACGCAAAGAAAAGAAGAAGGAAAGAAAAAAAAACAAACTGAAAAATAGAAAAGAACGCAGCACCAAAGAAAACAATGGCAAAACAACACCAACAACAATGGGAAGCAGCATGTTGCACATACAATTGGAAAATCTCAAGTTTTCTTTTTTGTTGGTTGCCACATGCAATAACAATAACAACAGCAAAATGTTAACATCATTTAAATACCATAAACACCATTTCTATGGGGACGGGGTGTGCGTGCATGTTGTGTTGGCAGGACTGATGTGTGTCAGACATGTGTCTGTGGGTGTGTGTGTGTGAGTGTGTGTTTAGACAGGAAGATGATGAGTACAATAACAATCCGTAAGTAATGGATTAACAAACAAATGCGAATGCATGAAACTACTCATGTTGGGAATGTGATGGTGTTGTTGAGCTGCTCCTCTCCAAAGAAGTTTAAAAAGTCAGCCAAGGAGTAAATGTAGACAGCCTTAAGATATGTTGCAGTGGTAACAGGTGTACCTGGAGTAACATTTCTTTAAGAGACTAGAAGAAAAAATGTCTGGGTTGTGTTGGGTATACCCCATACCATTTAAATGACATTTCAAGATTATATGGGTGTAATGCCAGGGTTGGCCGTGGTGTGATGGGTAGAGTTTGTGACTATCTCACAAAAAAAAAATCCAGTAATCAATATTACAATAATTAAAATTTAAATAAATAACTCAATTATTAATAATTTGTAAACCAAATTTAAAGTACACTAACAGAACCCGTTTCCATCACAAAAATCGTCTCATAGGCAGTGATGTCGGGTGTAGTTAGACGTATGCCATAGACAGCCCCTAATCTATATAATTCTTGCATGACTGACTGACTGACAGATTCATCACTGTCCTGACCAAATGGCTGAAGATAGAAGCTATACTTTGGGGAGTGTGTAGCCCCTCAACTAAGATGGGATTTTTTGGAAATTCGGTTTGGAAGTCAGATCAAAATGGGGGAAAAACGGGAAAAATGTGTACTCAAAACCCTTTAGAAATAGGCAAAAATACAATAAATACAAATATGGTGATTTTTGTTGGAAAATTGGTCTACAACTGCGATTGGCAACAAGAGCTGAAAATGAATTAGAGATGGGACGAAAAAGGAGCCAGTACGGGATAAAAAAAAGCGACAAAAGGGGAAGAATAAAATAGGGTAAAACAAATTGTTGGGAACAACAGGTGGCAATGAGCTAGAGATGGGATGAAAAAGGGCCAAAAAAGTACCAAAACGGCATAAAAAATGTACAAAAGGGGAAGAATAAAAAGGGTGAAACAAATTGTTGGCAATAACAAGTGAATAATAGTACCAAAACGCGTTATAGTACAAAAAGGGGAAACAAATAAAAAAAGGGTGCAACTAATTTTCGACAACAACAGGTGGAAATGAGCTAGAGAAAGTCATAAAAAGGGACAAAAGGGGATGAATAAAAAGGGTGAAACAAATTTTTAGCAAAAACAAGTGGATAAAAGTACCAAAACGGGTTAAAGTACCAAAACGGCATAAAAAAAGGGACAAGAGGGAAAGAATAAAAAGGGTGAAACAAATTTTTGGCAACAACAAGTGGATAAAAGTACAAAAAGTAAACAAATAAAAAAATGGTGAAACTAATTTTTGGCAACAACAAGTGAATAATAACACTGTGCGACAGCCACAATCGGTTTGGGATGAAACCACCGGGGAAAGTTATATCGGCCAATAAAAGGTCATACGTTGGTAAAAAACAAGTCATACGTGTTCCAGCGTTTCGTTGGGTCTCATCTAGGAATCGAGATATATCGATTTGAAGTTAGTAAGTATCGTATAAGGGAATTTGTCACGTTTTTGGCTCTTTTGTTTGACATAACTTGAGAACCACTCGTCCGATTTAGCTGAAATAAATTTTAAAAAACCAAGAATTACAATTCCCTTAATCTGTTCATATATTATTTTCCTTTACAAGTAATAGTTTCCAAGTTAAAAATAAGCGCATGAATAAAATTTTTTTTTTTTTTTTTTTATTTTTTTTTAAATACATTTATTTTCGTTTGTTTGCTCCCTTTGTTTGAAAGTAATAGGACTTGACACTTTTTACCGTTCTGGATTTTTTATGAATTAAAAAAAAAAAAATTTTAATTTTTAGGCAAAAATATTTTTTTTTTTTCATACATTTATTTATAATTGCGAAACTGTTGCTTAAGTAGGAAAACGGTTTAAGAACAATTTTTCTAAATTTGTTTCAGCTAAATCGGACGAGTGGTTCTCGAGTTATGTCAAACAAAAGAGCCTAAAACGTGACAAATTCCCCTATACGATACTTACTAACTTCAAATCGATATATCTCGATTCCTAGATGAGACCCAGCGAAACGCTGGAACACGTATGACTTGTTTTTTACCAATATAACTTTCCCCGGTGGTTTCATTCCAAACCGATCACTGACCCTTACCATTTGTCGCAGAGTGTAGTTAGAGTAGGGACGAGAAAGGTTCCAAAACGGAAGCATAATTTACAAGAGGAGAAAAAAACAAAAAATGTGTGACAGAAGTTGTATTTCAGCAAAAGCTGGTGAAAATTAAAAATATTAACAAAATGGCGAGAAGTTGAAATATGAATGGCAACTGCAATTAGAATTTGATTGTAAAGGGCGTAAAAAAAGATTACAAAAGTACAAAAAGGGGCCAAAACATAGATAACTAAAAAAAGGGATGGACAATCTGCAAGAAGCGGATAAGGGGACAGATAAAATAGAAAACAAAGTTCTAGAAAGGGTCATAAAGCGTACCAAAACGGGATACAAAGGGTGGGGGGAATAAAAAAATTGAATAAAATGAGCTAATTTTAGAAAAAAAATTAAAAAAAATGTGAACAAATTCTGGAGAACCTGGTGGATCTTTAAATAAGTGTGAATGACAGAAGTTGCTGCCATTCGGAAAGATTAGATTTGCTTGACCGTCTGACCCAACAGGTAGTCAATGAAAATATGAAATAGACAAGGAGAGGGAGAACAGAACCTTGTCGTTAGATGAGACCCCATTTCTGAGAAAATTCGATATGAATCGAGAGAAAGGTATTGCCAACATCAAATTTAATAAGTTTCTTACTGAACGCATTTCAAATATCCAAAGCAACGAACATGCTTTCGCCAAAGCGCCAAATGCGAAAGGAACATCATTCGGTCTCCACAATATCCGGAAGCCATACTGGCGATCATTCAGATGGCCTTTAGATTCTAGAGATGTGAGATGTTGGTTAACCATGCTCTCCATAACCTTCGAGAGCACCGAACATAGTGCAATTGGGCGATAGTTTGACATGTAGGCTCACCTTTCATGGGGATCAACTGAACATTGGCAACTTTCCAAAGTTGTCAACGCTAGCGTCAACGACCACTTACACAGGACAAGTGCTGAACTATTATCCGGGCACGAAGTTCTATTTAGGTTGAGATAATCTGCAAGAACCCTTTTAACTTCAAGTGTTCGAAGAAATATCGGTGGCATCGAACTTGATACGTTTTCGATCCCTGGCAGTGGTTGTCTGCTTTTAGGCAAAGACAAATTCAGTTAGATGGTTTGCTTTATCAACCGGCCCTTACTTAAGTTGGCTCTACAACCTGTTGTTAGTCTTGGCCTGCTTAATAAATGATTTTCAAGCATTTCGGTCTTCTGCTTGTCTTCTCCAGTTCGTGATACCAAGGATTTTCCAGTGAATATCTGGTCATCATTAACCCATTCAAGACCAAGACATTTTTTTAAAAAAAAGTTTTAAATTCATTAAACTGTGTCCTGATCCGTTGACATTTTTAACTTTGCAAAATCCTTTTCTCTGTGCCATATGGCATCGCTGGCTATGAATGGGTTAACAAGACTTTTTATAGGAGAATCTCCAACCTAGTTTGTATTTAGTTTGTGTTGCATGCCCAACACAATGTATTTTGTCTGTGTAATGTTCATCGAAACGTCTAACATGGGGCAAGCAGGGTTACATTCTCAAACTCATCAAACCTTCCTGACTTTACATAGGATTTTCAAAAAAAAATGTCAAGAAAAATCGTGGGGGAAAAAGTCATCATGTAAATCAGGAGTATGTTGATTTTTTTTTTTTTTATTTTCCGAAGATTTGAAAAGCATTTCTTTCACATTTATATATATATTTTTGTCATTTCTCTACTAGTGTCCATTTGGAAAATATACATTTGTGCAAAAGAGAAATAAAGTCATAGCACTTGTCCCCATGCCAGTCGTGCATTCATTACGATGACGATAACCAACTTTCGGCTAAAAAAAAAAAACAGAGAAAACAAGAGAATTCGAAACAAAAAGTACGAGTTTAATTGAAAAAGTTTTACAGTTTTCCCACTGATTTTAATTGAATTTGCAGCACAACAATTGTAAACTGCAAAGACGAAACTAATGACGATGGAGACGAGTGGTCACAACGACAATTGTAACAACATATGAAAAACCCTTAAAGGACACTTATGTAGCAAAAAGTACACAAAATTTGCCAGCATATCTAAGCCTGTCAGATCAAAAATCTTTAAAATTCTACGCCGACACTGGCATATCGAAATAAATACAAATGATGACAGCCCTATTGTTGCAGACTGTGATGGCGATAATGTTGATGATGGCATTTAAATTGGAATACATACATTCTTTTGTAGATAATTTAATTGAAGACCATTCTAAACCACATTTGTTCGGTTCTATTATCTGCCCACAACGTGTGCATATGAACAATCGGATAATGTCAATGTTGCCACATGTGTGTACAACTGAAAGTTTCGTTTGTAAGTATTTGCCAGTGGTTACTGTGTGTGCATGTGTTAATGTAGCCTTAAATAATGCTCAAGTTATTTAAATATATATGACATATATCACATTATTTGACATAATCTTTGGATATTTTTTGTTAAAAATCATTTGTGTCGTAGCACAGTGGCTGCGAGAATCACCAAGGCCGCTTAGAAGATAAATGTTGTGTTGTGCCATTCTCAAAATGTAAACGAATCACAGTGCCCCAGCCTGTTCATTGTGTCCTGTTTATCATAGAAAATACATAGATCAACATATCCTTGATATAATTTAGTAAATAAAACCAAACATTTCCTTAACAAATTAACATGTCGTCCCCGACAAGGAAACATATCCTTTCCGCAGCTCCCCTCTGTTTGCCATTGTCTAATTCCTCTTAAAAACGAGAAAATCCCTTAAGATGTCCACACTTCCACAGTGATAGCGTCTACACCAAACCGAACGGACTTCTCCGCTCCGCTCTGCTCTGCTCTGTCTTAAGTCTTGTGTGTATGAATAATTTATATTTGAAAATGTAACGTTTTTTTTTTTTGCTCTAACCCAAACCCCCCTCTCACGCTCTCTAAGGAAGCAACATTTAGTTTAGTTTGGCTTAGTTGTTGTTGTTGTTGCCCAATGACAACAATAATAATTTTATTACCCAGACTCCACTCTCGCAGGACAAACTGTTTGTTTTATCATTTCGTTTGCGAAATCCTCCTCTTGTCATCACTTGGGGTTTCCTTTTCCTCCTTCTGTCCGCCTCCCTCACAGCCTCTTTGAAATGGTCAGTGGCAAAGTTTTTGGTATTTCTTTGTTTGTAGTTTTATTTTCTCGCCATCTTCGTTACTTGCCATAAGTATTTTCTGTTCTCCGAAAAATTTGCATATTTTTCTTGTTTAGCGGGAGGGGGTGTGGACGGACGAAACCCCTTATCATTGGCATGGATTAAAAAGTCTTGTCCTGTGTCTTGTTGTTGGCCGGTTTCTGGTGTTCTTTGTCCTTGTGTCCCTTTCGCACTGGAGACAATCTTGGAGACAATCAAAATACATTTATTTTGGAATTTTGTGTAAACGAATTTTTTGTAATAATTTCGGAAAACAAAAGGAAATGTGATATTTGTTATTGTTTATTTAGGCTGATTAATCACTGAACTGATATTAAAAATGATGCCAAACATAATTGGCCAAGAGTCAATAATTAAGAGTCAAAACCGATTTGAAGGTGTTACAAGGGTCGGAGACTCTTGTAGAAATAAGGAGCTGAGAATTGCATATGAAAACACTTGAGGGAATTTCGAGGGGATATTCATGGAGTCGATGAAGCTTATTACTCTAGGTTTAAGTCAGCTGGGCAAAACTTTGATTCGACTCCAACACATTAAAGGGTTTCACCAAAAATATATGAAAAAATAAAAGTTTTACAAAATTTTTAAAAAAAAATCAACTTTCCTAGAAAATGTTACCAATATTTATTATAAATTTTTTTTTCTACACAAAAAAAAATAATTTTAATTTTCTTATTATTGGAACTTGAGAGTTAAAAAAAATCCGACTTTGCAGAAAAATTTTACAATTTTTTTTATAAATTCTTTTTTTAAAAAAAAAAGGTTACCAATATTTTTTATAATTTTTTTTAAACACAAAAAAAATAACTGTTAATTTTCTTATTAATTCGTCACATAGTTTTTGGTAAAAAAAGTCGCAGGGCGTCAAATGTTGCAACTTTAGTCGCACAACGGTAACACTGGCTGCGATTCAAAAGCTGAATGATTTTTCGAATTTAAAATTGACTTGTTGTATCAGTTTCTTACCTTTTATGTGTTAATAGAATTTTTCTAATTTCGCTGTCCTTGTGACATATGATCAACCAAAAAACTCAGCTAGTTTTTCAATATTTTGTCCTATGTTTTTATTGATAGAAAGCTGAAGTTAAATAAATTTCGATATTTTTTTATATTAATTACAGAATATATTCGTCAGAGATTAATTAACAAATCTCAGACATCGTGTTTATGTTGAAAATGGCTCCTTAAGCTAAATATAAAATAAGTCTTTTCGAATTCGTTACAATAAATAATTCTAAATTATCGAAATTGGTTGGGCGGGAATTACAGTCCATGTTAAAAATATATTCCCTAACCAGCTGATAAAAAAATGTTACAAGTAAACCATATACCAGTATATAAATATTATAATACATACATATGTAGGTATATGGTACACATACAAACAGGATGTGCCAGATATTCCAATGTACTTGCACAAACACGCACACCATATAATAAATTAACGGCATAAGATGAAACCACGCAGTTTACCCCAAATTAATGATAACCTTCCTACAACACACTCACACGCCGGAATGTGGAGCAATGCTCAGGGGGGGTGGTGGTGGTGGTGTGTGGGCAAGATAACGATGTGGCCAGCAAAGTGAGAACAAAAACAGAATCCTGCAGCCGGATTGTATGATGGCTGCAACAAGCTGAGTAACAGCCAGGCAATATTGCAACAAACCAATGCCAACAACCACATTTGTTTATCTGTGGCTCACACACACACACACACACACGAGTCTATAAAAATGTTCGTGTGTGAAGTCTGTTAGAGCAGAGTTCTTCGCACACACAAGACTCAGTAAAACAGGAGCCATATTATGCATTATCACGTCTACAAAGGATATAAGTTGTAATGGTAAAATTTCCTCTGTGTGCGGCACACTCATACCCACACACACACACCGCGGCAAAGTAACAACACCCAAAAAGTGGGGAATGGGCCGTGGTGCGGGGCCAATGTCGCTTCCTTATATGGAATTCAACTTAATGTGCATATATCGTGCCATAAATATATAAATAAATGTATGAATGCCTGTGTGCAGAGCAAACGAGGGTTGGCACATTAAGTGTGGTTATAACGATATGGGCGTGTGAACTAGACGTTTACGCCGCCGCGCCAAGCCGCCGCCGCCGCCGATTTTTTGCTTTTTATGACGCGCCGCCGCCGAGTCACATAAATAATGGCGCGGCGGCGGCGGCGGCGGCGTTCGGCGTCAGAACTTTTTATACAACTTTAAAAAATAAAAATTTTAAATATATCGTAAAAAGCCGTCAAATAGATATTTCAACTAATCGATTAATCGTTGAGATTGTCTCATCTCCCAACTCCCTATGTCCCATCTCTAGAACATTTATCAGCTGTAGTTCAAGTGTTGTTTACATATAATTTGTATGCACGTAAATAATTGTATAAAGTGTCACAATATTATTATCAATCAGTATTAGAAATATTTCCATTCAATATTCTCACAACAAATAGATGGATAAGCCATTGAGCATGTATTCAATCAAACTTCAGTGTAATTCAAATCGCAAAAGTAAAGTATGGGAGTTTTTTGGCATCTTAATAGTGACAAAAGAAAACAAATGCATTGAAGAGGACAAGGTGTTTTGTAAACTATGTTTGGATGCTTGGAAAAAAGACGACGAAACGATAATATTTTCATGGTAATAGTTAATTTCACTTTTTTAAGTTCCAAGTAAGATTTTGTAAATTGTTTCAGTGCTAAAATTCAGTCATATTCCAAGAACTGTTCAACAGGGAATTTAATTCGTCACCTAAAAATTGAACATAATGTACGCGATATCGATTCCCAGAGTACTTCATTAGCTGCAGGAGGAACAATATCAAAATTTTTCAACAAATCGGCTCCTATTAGATCTCCAAAAGATAGAAAATGGATGCTGGGACGAGAGCTAGCTTTGTGGATGGCTAGAGATCTGCTACCATTTCATATAATTTCCCACAATGGAATTAAAGACTTCTTAACCAAGTATAAAGTTGTGGTAGCTGCTGATGATATTCCACATTATAAAACGCTTTCAACAACTGCACTAGACGATGTGTATGAATGCGTTTTAAAAGCAGTTACACGTATAGTATCTGGACAAAAACACTTTGCCTTAACTTTCGATTTGTGGACGGATAATTATAGAAGAAGAAGTTATATAACATTTACATTCCATTTCCTGTCACCCAATTTTGAGATGAAGCATTTAACACTACAAACAAAATACTTGTCAAAATCTCACTCTGGAAGTAATATTTTGACGGAGCTTGAAGATATAACTCAAATATATAATTTGCAAATGGGATCTAATTTCGTCGTAACCGACCAAGGCAGCAATATCAAAAAAGCTATTAATTTGGGATGTATTAACAATCATTTCTGCCTTGGGCATGGACTACACAATTTGCTAAATGTAGATGGCTACAATTCCGTTTCGGAAATTAAAAATTTAATTGTGAAGTGCAAAAATATTGTGAGGGCTTTACGATTTAAGACACATGTTTTGAGATGTCAAGCTGACGCACTTCAAAATGAAGTGTTGTCTAATATCGACAATTTAGAAGAACTGCTTGCATCCGAAGATACTGAATGGGTTGACTACGATGATAATTTTGGACCTTTAGATGATGTTCCCTTGCAAACTTATAAGAATATAAACAACCCCAATGACTTGCGAAGTAGTTTGGTGGATAAGAGAAATGTTTCTCTTAAAAACGCTGTCCCAACTAGGTGGCACAGCGTTTTAGCAATGCTACACAGTCTTGGGTGCCAAAGAACTGCCGTTAATAAATTGCTCACAAGCAGCAATAAGACTGATTTGATATTATTAGAGACGGAAGCACGGCTTTTATACAAATTACGAGACTTCTTGCAACAATTTAAGGACGCAGTAAATAGTCTGTCTGGAGATTCGTATCCATCAATAAGTCTTGCGTTAATCATCAGAACAGAGATAGTATCAATATTGGATGAAGCTGAGATCAATGTCCCGCCTTCTTTGACTGAAATGAAACATAATATAAAAAGTAAATTGCATTCGAGATTCCCAATATCAGATATACTAGTCTGCGCATCGTTATTAGATCCGCGATTCAATTCACTGGACTGTGTCTCAGAGTACTGTAAAGAGCAAAATCTTACAAAATCTGATTTTTTGTTAAAAATGTTTAAAGAGCTGATTGGCGATGTACAACAAGCCAGCAATCAGCAGGATAGTTATAGGGAATCTCCATATGTAAGCAAATTAATGAAGCTGGCTCAACGACATTCTACAAATACCAAAAACAGTAATTTGGAAGCTGAATGCCATCTACTTTTAAGTTTGTCTTCATGCCAAGACGTATTAACTTTCTGGAGAGAAAAGGCATCGGCAATGCCCTTACTATCTATGCTAGCACAAAAAGTGCTATGTATTCCGGCAACGAGCACACCAAGTGAGCGAGTCTTTTCTATTGCTGGTCTTACAATTACTCAGAAACGATCGCAACTCAGTCCTCACAACGTCAATAAAATTGTTTTCATACATGACAATTACGATACATGCAAAGAAAGTTTAACTTAATTTTTTATTTATTAATTTAATGCTGAAGAAATGCAATGACTTGAATTTTTTATATTATTACATACATATATGTAACAAGTCTGTGAAAAACGACTGTGAATTGATTTTATAGCAATTTTTGTTTTTATTAAATACTTATAAAACATTTAAAGCGTTATTTTTTTAAATTTTTTAAAGGAAATTTTTATTTACTGTATGCTTACGCCGCCGCCGCCGACAAATTTGACGGCCAAGAAGACGCCGCCGCCGCCGGTTATATCTACCGGCTAAGCCGCCGCCGCCGATTCTTGCCGGCATCCACGCCGCCGCCGAAGCTAACACAGTCGGCGTAAACCTCTAGTGTGAACCATACGTTTGGACCTTGCCTGGTGTCCTAGAGTATGGAGAGTTCAAAAGAGCCTTCCAACACAGGATAGCTGCATATGACATTAAATAATCTTTTAGCTGGTCAGACAAATATTGGATTTAAAAAATTTTTTTTCATAGAAAAGTCCTATTTCTTAAAAAAGTCTTTGACTTTTCTATTTCTAAGAAAAGTCTTTGACTTTTCTCTTTTTTTTAGAAAAGTCTTTGGCTTTTTTGTTTCTTAGAAAAGTCTTTGACTTTTCTGTTTTTTTTAGAGAAGTCTTTGACTTTATTTTTTAGAAAAGTCATTGACTTTTTTGTTTTTTTAGGAAAGACTTCGTTTTTTTTTGAAAATTCTTTGTTTTTTTTTGATTTTTAGAAAAGTCTTTGGCTTTTTTGTTTCTTAGAAAAGTCTTTGACTTTTCTGTTTTTTTTTAGAGAAGTCTTTGACTTTTCTGTTTATTAGAAAAATCTTTGACTTTTCTATTTCTTAGAAAAGTCTTTTACTTTTCTATTTTTCGAAAAGTCCTTGTCATTTCAGTTTTATAGAAAATTCTTTCACTTTTCTATTTTTTAGAAGTCTTTGCCTTTTTTGTTTTTTTTAGAAAAGTATTTGACTTTTCTGTTTCTTAGAAAAGTCTTTACTTTTCTATTTCTTAGAATAATTTTTGACTTTTCTATTTTTAGAAAAGTCTTTGACTTTTCTATTTCGTATACTTTGACTTTTCTGTTTTATAGAAAAGTATTTGACTTTTCTATTTGTTTGAAAAGTCTTTGACTTTTCTGTTTTTTTTCGAAACTTCCTTGTCTTTTCAGTTTTATAGAAAAGTCTTGCACTTTTCTATTTTTTAGAAAAGTCTTTGACTTTTTTTTTTTAGAAAAGTCTTTGACTTTTCTGTTTTTTTAGAAAAGTCTGTGCCTTTTATGGTTTTTAAAAAAGTTGCCTCCATTTGCCGGCCCAGCAAATCGTATTGTTTTACTTAGTTCGATAACATGCGCCTACAACTTTTTCTTGGTCTTAGCCCGATGCTTATCCTCATATGATGTATGTGCCTGACATATTGTGAAGATCACTTGTCGAAATCTAATTAAAATCTGGGACTTAACCCATTGTCTTTACAAGAGGTGCTTTCCGCTGACAACTTCAAAAATTTCCCCCGTATATTAATTTTTGCCCAACATATTTCATAACCCAACATTACCCACCACCCCTCGAACGGACCGAGACTATTACCATGTGTGTGTGTGTTACTACACACACACTTGTTCACAGTACATGACAGCGAAAAAACAAGTGACTTTCTGACCCCCTTACGCCTACTCAATCCCCACCACTACCTCTATACATCACCCCCCCCCCCTACCCACCACCGTCCATGGCAATGGCCAAGTATGGCTACGGAAAGATAAACATAATAAGGTTGATTTTTACCGTGAAATTTACAACCAACCCCGACCCCCAAAAGTATTGGCAGATTCGGTATGTCTCTGTATGGGAAAGGTTGACTGGTATTGGGGGGTAGCCGGTGGACACCACATTTAACAGAGCAGCGTAAAAAATTTAACAGACTTTTACAAATGTCCGATCATTAAGAACAACTCGGTCAGTCAGAGCGACCAGGAGAGCTGGGGCATCATCATCATGGGTCGTCATCATGGCCATCAACATTTCGTTTACTCTAACGTTCCGTGTTTGTTGATGTTTTGGTTGGCGTTGTGCTGGAGGCATTCGTGCCGTTTCCTCTACTCCCCCACCTGGTCTACGTACACTCTTATCTAAGCGCATATGTGTGAGTATATTTTTGTGTGTGTTTGTGTTTTTTTTTTTGGTTGTTTTTCTCCGTTCCGGAAGCCGCTATATCAATTTCCGCTAGGGTAATAGATTACGGGTTATTTTCTTTTTAATTTAAACCATCATTCTACACCGCAAACATATACAAATGTTTTCCCACTCGTTCGTATTCCACTGAGCGTGCATCCTGCCTCAGTTCCACTTTCAGCCAAGTGTTAGCTGCTGAATTAGAGGCCAGCAGGCAACACATTCGGAAAATGAGAGAGAGAAAAAAAGAAGAAGAAAGACAGCATGAATTTGTAACGAAAACCAAAATCGTAAATTAGGTTGTAAAATATGTTGCACTCAATTCCGCATCGTGCCACTTGTGTTGAGAAGTTATCTACACACATATGTACATTCAATTTGGCAAAGAGGCTTTACCTTTATTCCGGCCGGAATCTGATTCACGGCAAGGTAGTCATAAACTATGGCATGTGCAGGCAGTGACGTGTGATAAATATGTCGTTGGTTGCAATTGACCCATATCGACAGATTCAAGAAATGCAAAACGGAATGGAAATTAATTTCCATTACACTGGAAACAATTCTGTTGGTACGAGGAATTTTTAGCAAAAGAAAAATCCTTTGACGAGGAATTTTCTATTAAAGAAATTGATTGTATAAAATTGATCTTCAAAAGAAAAGTCAAGGACTTTTCCGTAAAAAAAAAAATTAAGGACTTTTTTATAAATTAGAAAGTCTACCAAAAATGAGAACAAAAAAAAAGTCCAGACTTTCAAGTCAACGATTTTGCAAAAAAGGTTTTACTATAAAATAGATTTTTTTTATTAAAATTAAAAGTCAAAGACTTTTCTTTAAAAATTAAAAGTTTTTATAAAAAAAGAAAAGTCAAAGAATTTTTTTATAAAAACAGAAAAGTCAAAGAATTTTCTATAAAAACAGAAAAGTCAAAGAATTTTCTATAAAAACAGAAAAGTCAAAGAATTTTCTATAAAAAAGTAAATCAAAGACTTTTCTTGAAAACAAAAGTCATACATTTTTTATAAAAAAGAAAAGACACAGACTTTTCTATAAGAAAAGGAAATTCAAAGACTTATCTGTAAAAAAGGAAAATCAAAGATGTTTTTTTAAAAAAATAAAAATCTGAGACTTTTCCTTAAAAAAGAAAATTCAAAGACTTTTCTATAAAAAGGGAAAATCAAAGATGTTTTTTTTAAAAATAAAAGTCAAAGAATTTTGTATAAAAAAGGGAAATCAAAGACTTTGTTATAAAAAATAAAAGTCAAAGAATTTTCTATAAAAAAGGGAAATCAAAGCGTTTTTTTAAAAAAAAAATCAAAGCCTTTTTTTAAAAAAAAATAAAAGTCAAAGAATTTTCTATAAAAAAGGGAAATCAAAGACTTTTTTTAAAAAAATAAAAGTCAGTGACTTTTCTATAAAAAAGGGAAATCAAAGACTTTTTTTTAAAAAAATAAAAGTCAGTGACTTTTCTATAAAAAAGGGATATCAAAGACTTTTTTTTAAAAAAATAAAAGTCAGTGTCTTTCCTATAAAAAAGAAAATTCAAAGACTTTTCTTTAAAAAAGGGAAATCAAAGACTTTTTTTTAAGAAATAAAAGTCAAAGAGTTTTCTAAAAAAAAGGAAAATCAAAGACTTTTTTTTAAAAAAAGCAAATTCAAAGAATTTTCTAAAAAAAAAGAAAAGTCACAGACTTTTCTAAAAAAAAGAAAAGTCAAACCCTTTTCTAAAAAAAGAAATTCAAAAACTTTTCTAAAAAAAAGAAAAATCTAGTGACTTTTCCATAAAAAAGAAAAGTTCGCTGACTTTTCTATAAAAAAGAAAACTCCACTGAATTTTCTATAAAAAAAAGTAAAAATACTTTTCTATAAAAATTATGAAAAGTTAATGGCTTTTCTGTGAGAAAGAAATTCAAAGAAAAGTCAAAGATTTTCCGTAAAAACAAGAAAACTCTACTGACTTTTTAATAAAAACAAAAGTCAACGACTTTTCCATAAAATGAAAAGTCAAGGAAATCTCAAGTTTTCCTCATACTCTTTCCGAGAACAAAATACCCCGAAATGGAAATCGAGTTGCTGATTTTTCGCAGGTTTTATAATGTGTTCGCTTATATGAAACAAAAAAACAATTTGAAGTTGAACTCCATTTACTCAACTGGCCAGCCGCCATAAAATTGTGATTTTCACAAAAAAAAAAAAAAAAAAACTATAAACTGCGCAGTTTTTTCTTTATTCACCAAGTGAATTTTCCATTCCACTTGAACTAAACTAATTATGATTACCATATAGAACATACAGCACACAAAAACGAAAAGGAACACGAGATTCTAAAACCTCAATTAAATGCTTTTAAATAAATGACTCTCCACGGACAGTTCAAGCACACTTAAATATTTCGAAATGGAAAATGCTGAAAAATAGCCCGGAAATATAAGAGTAGGAGTGGGCACGAGAAAAAGAAAAAACTAAATATAAATGCGATTCAATTGAAAAAGCAATTTCATTCAAGTCGATAAATATTTGTTGTGCCTCCAGATACCAGCCTTCCCCACCCCCCCCCCCCCCGTGAGTAGTATTGCAGTTAATAGTAGTATGTAGAATATCTGTTTGTATCTCTCGCCTACTCGAAGCCTGACAAGAGGATCCTTTCCACAAAGCACTTAAATAATGAACTGAATAAGAGGCACCACCGGTTGGTGGCGGAGGAGAAATATCACATGAAGTTACCAATAAAATGTCTAAAAACGTAAAACTGTTACAAAAAATGAAAAAAAAAAACGAGCCAGAAACCCAAAATATTTATATCTCTGTGTGTGCCCATTCAATGTACGTTTTCAATTACGATATTTTAACATTTTACGCGTCGACGATGCCCGTGGAATACACAAATGGTCTGTGTTGGGTCGGTGCTCTCCGGTGTTCTCTACGACACCATATGGGAAGTTGGAAATGCTGAAATGAATGGACGCTGCGGAATGGAATGAAGCGCACCGACCGACCGACCGACCTATAAACATTTTTCCAAATTAATAATTTAAGCAACATATTGGGAAAGCTTTTTTTTGGCGTTCAACTTTTTGTGTTCCTGCTATTTGTGATGGAAAAGAAAGAATTTCAAGAATGTTTACAACCTTCCTAGGAGGCCAAGGCACGAGCAAATAGAAGAGACAGGAGTCGCAGTTAAACTATTTCATTTGAAAAATCTAAATTTTTTTTCCATGTTTTTTTCCCCCCATTTTGCTTCTTTTAGGTATTTTTTCTAGTTGTTCTTGTATAGGTTCACCTATACGTTCTGCTTTACAGCAGTTAAAAGGTCAGTGGGATTGCCTTCGATAGGTATGAAAAAAATTCTTGAAATTGTTATGGCTACACACGAGGGTGGGGTCAATATTTGAGGTTGACTAAAGGCATTTTTTTTTTATCGGGATTTGCAAGAAAATATACATAGTAACTGACCGGAACCAACTCTTCAAATCCGCCTCCGAAAGGCTAAAGCTTTCCTAGAGAACTTTTACATGGCTTAGGGATAACTCTCTTACTGTCACTCTTCGAGGAAGCAGTGGCTACTCGGATGTGTAAGAGCAGACGGTCACTTAAAATATAAAATACTCACTGACCGGGACCTACTGTTTAAATCTGGCTCCGAACGGCTTAAGCTTTCCTGGAGAACTTTTAGATGGCTTAGAGATAACTCTCATACTTACTGTTACTCTCCGAGGAAGCATTGGCTTCTCGACAGTTTTTTTAAAAATAAATTGTTTTAGATTTTTTTTACGCTTCTCTGTAATCTAAGTTTTTTTTTGTTTCCCCAAACTTCACATTCCTCCACCTTCAAGCCTTCAAATACTTACGCATTTACAGTATGTAGGCCAGAAACCTTTTTTTTTTTGTTCTTCTCACTTTCTCCCTTTGCTCATACACACTTTATCACCACCATTTGGCCTCTTTGCTAACCGGTAACCATTTAGAAAGGAGAACAAAAAAATCAATTACTTTTTTTTTCCGATAGGATGCCACAAGGAGGACTTTTCAACTCTCAGCTGGTCAGCTTCTATTCCGTAGCTCAATTGAATGCTTTCTTAAAATGATTTCATTTCACATTGAATCGAATTGAATAAAGTTAGCACAGAAGGCCAACAAAAATAATAAATCGTAGCAAATATTTCAATAATATTAAAAATTTATACTTTTTTCTGCACTAAACGTGTATAAAGTAAATGCCAGCCTTTATTTCCCTCTTCAGGGTTCTCCACCATCCTTCCAAAGTTATTGCCCCACTAAAGTATGCAATAGAGTTCTCACAAAATATTTTGTGGTCATTTTTCCAATAGATTTATGTTACAGGCCAATACAAACACAAACAATCGCCCAACATATCGCCTCGAGTAAGTAGTTTGTTAACTGTGGAGTGGAGTGGCCGGTACATGTGAAAGGGTTGTGGGACTTGGGGTTTGGGGGTAGCTGCAAAGTGGAAATTTATCTTATTAATGAGGTCATATTTTTCAAATGTAACGACTTTTTTTTTTACGAAAGGGCCATTTGAGAATGTCTGGGCTTGGGAAAAATAAGAAAATAACATTAAAGGCTCTAAAAAAATTTTAATTATAAATTTATATAAATTATAGATAATTTATTAGAAAAGTTTGTGGTGAAATTGATTAAGATTGCCTGAAAATTACATATGATCAACAGATTAGGGCACGAGCCTTTGGCAACGATACGAAAGAACACACACAGAGGGCAGATGGTCTAGGTACTTTGCAAAACATTTCCAAAATAGTGTTTTTCTATTAAATATCCAAACTTATTTTCTACGAACTATCCAGTATTTTCTCTGAAAACCATTCGAATGTTCCCATGACTATTACTGACATCTAGAGTTTGCAGCCAAACTGATGGGCCTGCAAACGACTTTGGACGGCTGTCCTCTGTACACTCGTTGGTGATACGGCAAACAATACCAATACGATGAGTACGACTTCTACACAAAAGACATCTGGGGATTTTTCCAAATTGGCAGATTACAGTGATTCTTCTTGAAGTACTAGAGTATTTTGCCGGAGACCTTAGACTTCTACACAAAAGACATCTGTTAGCCTGGGGATTTCTCCAAATCGTCCAAAGTCCAGTAATTTGCCGGAGATCTCAGACTTCTAGACAAAAGACATCTGTTAGCCTGGAGGTGGACTTAAACTCGCCAAGGGGATTTTTCCAAATTGGCAGATTACAGTGATTCTTCTTCCAAGTCTAGTACTTTGCCGGATACCTTAGACTTCTACACAAAAGACATCTGTTAGCCTGGGGATTTCTCCAAATCGTCCAAAGTCCAGTAATTTGCCGAAGATCTCAGACTTCTACACAAAAGACATCTGCTAGCCTGGGGATTTCTCCAAGGGGATTAGTCCAAATCGTCAGATCAGAGTGATTCGGAGACTGGGCTTGTTAATAGCTCCAGCCATCCGGCTTCATCTTCCAAGTCTTCTCAGTCTCGACAAGCAAACAAATCTTGCCTACGAGGAAAACGGACAATGATCGGTGCCTCTCTCTCAGAATGCCAACGAAATTTGACGAGACCGAACAGAAAACACTGACCACAAAGCAGAGAGGGAGAGAGAGATCCTCTGAAATTTACATCATAATCAGCCATTTACCTCGTCCGATGTTGTTCAAAGAGATAAGAGGTTACAGTGGTCCAAGGACTCTGGTTGAGATTGTGAGGGGGGAGATGAGAATGTCATCATTCTTGGCCACAAGTGGAGTCTCCTTGAAAGCACAATGACATCAGAGTACTTCCAAGGTCTCAAGAACATAACAGGTTCACCTCCCATCTACAGTGATGCTGGCTGGCTCTAGGATGGCTCAGAGATTGTAAGAACAATGAGTGTAAATCTAGCCATCCAAATGACAACCGGGCGGTTGGTCGATTGACAGTAGATGGCGGTTGGAGCTCGCAGGCATACTGTGGTCATATAAAATACTGAGCCACTACCGTGCCTGGACAAGTCCAAGGACTATACTCTCTTAAGGATTATATAAAAATATTTTGCAGGAAACATATTTGTGGTTGTACAAGCACAATTTTCGGTAAACATATAATTGCTTATGTGCAAACATATATATGTTTGTATATGCATATTTTTATATTTGCATGCTAACATATATAGGCTATCATATAAACTTCTACATATAGGCATAGTTGTTAAGTAATGATTACTAAGCGTAATAATTATCGATTAAATTAAATTTTTTTGTAGAGGTGCAGTAATGATTAGATTTCGTTAATATTCAGTTTTTCAAGACTTTTTGCAATTACAAATAATCTAAATGTTATCGGGATTACTTGCGATTACTGTAAGTAATCAAAAAGAATCTAGAGTAATCAGAAAATAATCCGACTACTTTCAGAGATTCCTTTTGATTCTTTCTGAGTATTTATAGTAATCGCAAGTAATCCCGATTAATGTCATTAACAAAGTATGGTGATGTAAATTTTTGTCCACAGCAAATTCAACCAGTATTTGGTTTGAGTTGTATTTTTCTTTATCGTTATAAATTTATATTTATATTTCACAACGTTATACAAAAGTAAAGCGATTTATTTCCTTCAAAGGATATAAGTTAGTGAGTTTCTCTGACGATTTCCAGTGATTCAAAGGAAACCACTAGATTATTTACCCACTACTGGTATCTATTGATCAGTTTTCCCCACCTAATATTTTACTTTCATTTTGCTGCGAAAATTGCTCCCAAACAAATTCTAATTCTCCCCAACAAATTGTCAATGATATCCTTTAAATCCCCTACTACCACATTGTATTGTTCATGATTGAGTTGAAAATCTGAAATCGGAGAACATGTTCTGTGATGCATCTCAGCAACCCTGAATGTCGGACGAATGAATCAACTCTCTTGCTGGCTTGTGCTCTCTGTAACAAATTGTCATCATTGTTGTCATAAACATATCAAGTGTTATTTGATTTGTGTACAATTTTCATCTCTTTTTTTGTTGTTGTTGACATTTTCATAGTCACATGACACGTGTCATGTCATAAAGCCATACCGCAGAGCAACAGCGTATCTGTGTGATAGAAAAAAAAAAAAACGAAGACCATAAACAAGATTTATGCCGGTATTCCAGTACTTCACAAACGACACTTTATATTGAGTTTGTAAATGATGAATTCATATTTATTTTCCACTCTTCCCTTCATGGCGAAGATGAAGTGAAGTCGTCACATTTCCTTCGGATATTGGCAAGGCAAAAACCAGCCCCCCTTTTTCATGACATTGAATTGGGTTTCATTGCTATCGGTGCAATCTCAGTTTTGCCAATCATCGCTTCTAGGTGGGGGTTGTTGTTTACAATTTACTTGAATCGCCGTGTGTCAAGGGGAATGATGATGTCATTAATAAATGCGTTATCATGCATTATGCAAACAGAAAACCACACTAGGACCATGAGGGGGGTGTTTGACGGGGGAAGCTTTAAGGAAATTGAAAATGTATGTTATTCAAAATGTTTTTGAATATTTGTTTCATAAACCACTCATTGTTTTGCATTTAATTTTCTCCACATCAACGACTACAAATAAAATATAGAGCCTCGCTAGAGACCTAATGGAGTCATTATTTCTATATTTTTTATTTCTTTTTTTGGCTAGGCGGAATTTTTCATTCATTTTATTGAGGAATTTTTCATTCTTTGGGGGATTTTTGGGGATTTCGCATTTATTTTTCGGAATTTCTAATAAATTGTTGGCAATTTTTTCTGGGGAATTTTTCATTTATTTTTGAGAGTTCGTCATGGGATAGTCTTCATATTTTGGAGCATTTTTCATTCCCATAGTTCCTTTTTGGGGAATTTAGTTTTTTTTGGGGGCAATTCTTCAATTTTCACTTTCTTGAGGGATTTTATAGAATTTTTGATCAAATTTGTTTGTGGGCCTTTTTTGAGAATCGTGTAGTATACAACTATTCATCCATGGCGTATTAGTAATATTAATTCAATCGAGCTGCGTATTCTCAAGTCACCGGTACGTATGAGTGATATTTTGTCTTATTGCGATTGTCGTCGTCGTTTTTAAGTCAACATCACTTCCAGTCGTCATCAATACAATCCCAATTTTGCCACAGCCAGTGGTTTTCCAGATACGTCGACAAACGCTATAGGACTGAATACCACACTCGTTTCGATACCTTAGTCCGTTGCAGAAAAACTGGTTAAATAGTTTTAAGAATCTTTCGACTCTCCAATTTTGAGAAAAACCATTTTCAGAAGTCAATTTCTCCCAATCTATTTGTTCAATCTAAAATATGAAAACAACATCTTGATTAGACTAACATCAGCTATATATGAGCAAAATTTCAAGAAAATCTAGTTTTTCCAAAAAAATCGAAAATTTTGATGGGTTGACCCCTTGGTTTTTTTTTTGTTAACAATTTTTTTTGTTCGAATTTCCAAGTTTTTGGTCTTGCATGTATTCTGCCTTCGAAAGGATGTAATTATAACCAACTGTAGTTTCTATAGCATTAGCCATTACAGAGACATGGTCAAAAATTACTTTTTGTAAGTGTCCCAATGGATACACAATAAATCCTGTGAAAACGACAGTAGCATACAACTCTCAGTGGGTAAATAGTAGTCCTAAAGCCAAGCTTCAATTTGACACCACACTCGTTTCGATACCTTAGTCCGTTGCAGAAAAAGTGCTTAAATAGTTTTAAGAAACTTTCGAATCTCCAATTTTGAGAAAAACCATTTTCAGAAGTCAATTTCTTCCAAACTATTTGTTCAATCTAAAATATGAAAAGGACATCTTGATCAGCTATATATGAGCAAAATTTGAAGAATTTCTATTTTTTTTTAAAAAAAATCGAAAATTTCGATGGAGTGTGGAAATTCTGCATTTGGGATATTTTTCATTTTATTTTTGGGGAATTTTGGACATTTCCATAGTGCCTTTTTGTGGAATTTCACATTTATTTTTTTGGAAATTCTTCAATTTTAATTTTCATCGATCGGTCGTCTCGTTTTTCATTGGGGAATGTTTTTTATTCTTTGATGGATTTTATAGAATTTTTCATCAAATGTGTATGTGGTGGGAATTTCGCATTTATTTTTGGAAATTTTTCATAAATTCTTTGGGTTATTTTTCAGAATTTTTTTATGCTAGTCTTTTCTGGGAAATTTTTAATTTTTTTGGGTGACTTCGTCATCTGGGATAGTCGTCATATGTTAAAGCATTTTTTTTAAAGCAATTTCGACTTTTATTTTTGGGAATTCTTGAATTTTTATTATTTTCGGTCGGTCGACCCGATTTTTCATTGGAGAATTTTTTATAAATTCTTGGGGTATTTTTTTCGAATTTTTCTGGGGAATTTTCATATATGCCTTTTATGGAGAATTCCGCATCTATTATTGGGAGTTCGTCATCTGGGATATTTTGAATTATTAGAATTATATATATTATTAGAATTATATATTCATTCCAATAATTGGGGAAAATCGACTTTAATTTTTGAGAATTATTCAATTTAATTTTCTATGGTCGATTGCTCTGGGTTATTTTTCTGAATTTATGGGTAAATTTTCATGTTGGCCTTTTTTGGGGGATTTTTAAACTTATTCTTGAGAGTTCTTCATCAGGGATAGTCTTCATTTTTTGAGCATTTACCATTTCCATAGATCCTTTTTGGCGAATTTCAACTTTTATTTTTGAGAATTCTTCAATTTTCATTTTCCTCGGTCGGTCGACCTGATTTTTTATTGGAGATTTTTTTATAAATTCTTGAGGTATTTTTTTCAAATTTTTCTGGGGAATTTTTCATTTATTTTTGGTAATTTTTGAAATAAGGTATTCTTATTTTTTTTTGGAGCATCTGATTTTGAGGCATTCTTATAGAATTCTCGATTTTTCATTGGAGAATTCTTTATAAATTCTTGACGTATTTTTTTTGAATTTTTCTGGGGAATTTTTCATTTAGTTTTGGTAATTTTTGAAAAAAGGTATTCTTATTTTTCTTTTGGAGCATCTGATGTTGGGGCATTCCCATAGAACCAACATCCTCAACATCGACCAAGCCTTCCCGAAGTCTGCCCACCATTATCTTCTACGACACTTTTACAAGTACGGGAAGACAACAGATATCGCGATTAGAGTGAGGAGTACTCGTCACCTTATCTGGAGAAATAGTTGTATAGATTTCATTTGTTCATTAAGCCAAGGCTGAGCTGAGCTACAAAACCAGCCGATTTACCAACAAAAATACAAAACAATTTATAAATTTCAAAAAAAATAAATAAAGAAAATCCTTCTCATCTTGTGACCGGAATATACCAAACCAAACGAATCATGACGATACCACTACAACCAGCCGCAAACAATGTGATCTGTGTAAACAACGACATCATCATAACTCTAGTTATGACAGTGTGTAAACATTAAATTTTGATTGTTAGCATTTGACATTTAAGTGGGGAGAAAATTGCGTTTCTTTTCTGTTCAATTTTCTTATTCTTCTCGGTTCTCCGTTTCCAGCATGATGAGACTGTGTCGTGGTGTTGTCCTTGCTGTCATTGTCCTGGCATACGTACATACGTATCATCAGTGACGCATCGCAATATCGCACATATACACTATATATTCATACACACACACACACACACACAGATATATGTGTCATCTTTCTTTCGTGTGACATAATGTGGAATGCCAAAATGAAAATATGAGGCGGAGGGGGGAGAAACGCCAAAAGCCGTTGGTGAAACTGAATAAAAAAAAACGATGTCAGCATCAGAGTGTCATTGAGTCGAGCAGTGAGAGTCGTTCGTCGTCCTTCCGCCAGTCAGTCTTTCATAACTGGTATCGACTTCTTTGTGTGCTACTGCCGGTTCATTGAGATTTTCCGGGCGCTATTTTTCACAATGCCTGGAAACCACCACCACAACCCTCAACAGCAATGACGTTAACGGCAACAGTGAATATTGACAATGTTTTCTAGCGATCTATGCGCGGAATGGCCCACCCTATCATCAGATGCTTGACACCGACACACATACACCCCTTTCTTAAGACATTGGTTTGTTAGGTTTCTCCTTTCTATTGTCATATTTGTCGCGTTATGTTTTCCCCCAGCTTGTCGCTCTACCTCTTCTTCCCCCACCCCAGGTTTGGGGTAATGTCTTTATTTGTAAAATTATAATGTTCGCAAAAATGTTTAGTTGCCGTTGTGTATGGGCCCCCACAGTTTATTGAGTGCAAACGTATCACAACGAATCATCATTTCTTGTTTGGGTTATTTATGAAAATTCAATTTTCCTTTCATTGCCAAATTCATCGAGGGCTCGAGGTCGGGGTCGCTCACAAACTCAAAAGCAAAGGGGTGAAATGTGTGTCTGGCACAATGCGATAAAAGATAATTGCGAAATTGTATATGTTGGCAAAGTACTTTTTCGATATTTAAGGAATTTTATGCATATTCATAATATTTACATACCCACAACAAATACAGAAATGAAAAAAATCGGAATAAAAGAATAAGCTTTAGGGGGGAGCAAAGTAGGCACGTGAACCAAAGGGAGTGTTGTGAATTGTGCGAAATTTGAATGTAGTAATTTATGTGTAGGCATGTGTGTTGCAGAGCCTTGGGTATTCTCATGAATTCATAGATTGGTATGTGTGTGTAATTGAATTATTGTTTTTCTTTTTCTTAGAAGGGACATTGGTTTCATGGGGACATGGGGAATGTGGTGACTCGTATGGATTTTAAATTACTTACGTAGGCGTATGATAAACAATAAATTGTCACACTGGGCGTATGATTGATATGAATGTGCAGTTGGTGGTACATGAATGTGGAAAGTCTATTTATATGTTTATATGCTCACAAGTCCTGCAAGTTATAAATAAAATAAAAAGCTATGTGTGGTCCATGTTAGTCTGGGCTGTAGTGTCAATCAAAGCAATGGTTGAGAAGAGAATGGAGGCCTTCGAAATAGGGATATGTGGACGTATATTGCAGATACCAGGGCTTGTCCCCATTCTATACTATGAAGTACTGAGGAGACAACTTAAGTAAGCTGTTGTCTCCTTAGTACTGCATTATATAGAATGGGGACAATCCATCGTATCTTATTTTTTACTTATTTCCCTTAACATTCCATGATGGAACTGACGGGGAACTTCTCTCCGATATAATTTCAATACTTACTGCGAACAGCTAATGCTTTAGCTCATAAACGCTATGCATATATGCATATATTTTGGTGTGCACGTCTAAATGGGAGCTCCTTCATTTACATCGCTTGTAGATGTGGTAAATTCTGTTGTGTAAATGATCGTTTGGATGCATCCATGAGTATTTATGTATATTTTTGTGCGGGAAGATTTAAACTCCAATGAGAGTGCTATATAAAACTCTCTCTCCATTATTATTTTTTCTTCCTAAGTCAACATAATAGTGAGTTGTTTAGACTGCTCCTTAGAGCTTTTTATTATTATAAAAACTACGCCACTCTCTCTCTGCTTTTTTTTTCTGCATCACAATTGTGTTTCCTTTGCTTGAAATTATTTCACCATCGCAGTTTGCTAATTACCAATACAGCCAGGTTAAATTTTGTTATTTGGGTTTCACGTTGTGCCAATCAAGAGGTTTCACTGAGAGTTCTTACGTTGTGGGCTAAGCACCTCAGCAGGCGAGTTGGTGGTGTGCTTGCCTATCAGCAGTGGGGGTTGTGGGTTTAAACGCCAACAGAGGCCTGCACAAAATCTAGCCATATGTCACCCGGTTTTAACCTTGCACCAATAATTAAAATGTAAATTTACTTTGTATTGTAATAAAATAAAAACAAAATAAATAAAATATTTCAGCAGGAACCCTTTTGTCACCTTTTCCATTACTTACAAAAATGCAATCATTTCGGTCGACTACAATTTTTTTTCACACAGTTGCGTTTTTCTCCTTTTGTACCTTTTTTATACTGTTTTAGTACGTTTTAGCCGCTTTTTCGTCCCCCCTTGTTGTTGTCGAAAATTGTTTTTTATTGTTCCCCTTTATTTATGCCGCTTTGATACATTTGGGCCTCTTTTTGCCAGATCTATAAATCATTTTTACCTGTTGTTGCCAAAATTTTGTTTTGCCTTTTTTTGTATTTCCCACTTTTGTACCTTTTTTATCCCGTTGCGGTACGTTTTGGCCGCTTTTTCGTCCCTTTTCGGATTATTATCCCCTTGTTGTTGTCCATAATTGGTTTCACCCTTTTTTATTTTTCCCTTTTTTTATCCCGTTTTGGTACGGTTGGGCCCTTTTTCGTCCCATCTCTAACTCATTTTTACCTGTTCTGGCCAAAATTTTGTTTTGCCTTTTTTGTATTTCCAACTTTTGTACCTTTTTTATCCCGTTGCGGTACGTTTTGGCCGCTTTTTCGTCCCTTTTCGGATTAGTATCCCCTTGTTGTTGTCCATAATTGGTTTCACCCTTTTTTATCCCGTTTTGGTACGTTTGGGCCCCTTTTTCGTCCCATCTCTAACTCATTTCTACCTGTTGTTGCCAAAAAATTTTTTGGCCTGTTTTGTTTTCCCCACTTTTGCACCTTTTTTTATCCCGTTGCGGTACATTTTGGCCGCATTTTCATCCCTTTGCTGACTAATATCCACTTACTGTTGTCGTAAATCGCCCTTTTTTTCTCCTTTCTTATCCAGTTTTGGTACATTTTATCCCCTTTTTCGTCCCATTTATAACTCATTTCCACATGTTGATGCCAAAAATGAGTTTCACCTTTTTATTTTTCCCCATACTTGACCCTTTTTATCCCGTTTTGGTACTATTATTGACACGGTGTTGCCAAAAATGTGTTTCACTTTTTTTTGTATTTTTCCTACAGCGTTTTGGTACATTTTCGTCCCATTCTCCTCCCATCCCTAAAAAATCTACCTGTTGTTGGTAAAAATTTGTTTCACCTTTTTTGTTTTCTCCCCTTTTTGACCATTTCTCGTCCCAACTCGATATCATTTTCACCTGTGGTTGCGAAAATTAGTTTCCCCTTTTATCTCGTAGCCAAGTGTAGATTGTGGACCAATTTTCCAACAAAAATCACAATATTTGATTGGATTGAAGGATTCTGAGGACAAATTTTTTCCATTTTCCAACATTTTCATCCAATACGAATTTCCAAAAATCCCTTCTTAGAGGATAGCTACGCGGCAAAGACTGCATACCCAACAAGAAGCGCATGTTTTGAACTCCTGAAGACATTCCTTACATTCGATTACCAACATACTCTTAAACAAAAGACAGTTTATTTGTGTATCATATTGCCCACATAGGTGGGCGGGTCGTTTTTTCGATTTCATGCCCCCTGCCACTAAGGCATCAGCCATAAATTAAATTTTCGTCATTTTGGGGTAATTTCAAAGACAGCGGCATATTTTTTTGTGACATGTGTATTAGTATTAGTATTAGTATAGGATTTGGCTGAAACACCTAGATATATTGTTTGGTATGGTTGAAACTATAGCTGCGCAAACATTCGGTTCGTTTCGAATCTCGAATTTTATGAAAACCCATTTTAAAAATCCAATTTTATCCAATTTTCTTGTTCAATCTAAAAAATGAAATGAACATGCTCTTGTTAAGATTAAGGTCTGCTATTCATGAGCAAAATTTCAACAAAATCTATTTTTTCCAAAAAATCGAAAATTTTGATGGGTTAACCCCTTTCCTTTTTTTGGGCCAAAATTTTTTTTTTCGAATTTCCAAATCTTTTGCACTGTGATGCATTCTTCCTTCATAATGATGTCACCATATCGACATATAGTTCGTGTAACATTATCCATTACAGAATAACAGTCTAAAAATAAATTTTGAGAGTGCATCGTCGGATAAAATTCTCAATGGGTATGTAATGGTTCTAAAGTCTAGCTTTAATTTGATACTAGTCTTGATAGGTTATTTCGTTGCAGAGAAATGGACCATATAGAATCTCTTATATTGAACAAACCTATTTTCAAAAACCAATTTCCCTCAAACATTTGGTTGCTCAAGAATTTGGTACCGCCAACATTTGGTAGCGCCAACATTTGGTTTCGCAAACATTTGGTTTCGCAAACATTTTGTTGCGCCAATATTTGGTTTGAAAACCAGAAATTCAAAAATCAGCAAAAGAAAAATATTTTATAAAACGATTTAATTATATGGAAGAGGCAGAGATAACTCTTAAACCCTAAGTTATATATAATATATTTTTGTATCTATTGTATATTAATGAAATAATAAATTGAATTGAGTTGAATTGAATTGTATTCATCAATTTCGTTGGTACTACATGACGTATGACTAATATGAATTTCATCCTTTCAAACATATTTAAACGTATGATTAATATTCATTCGATTGACATTGCATTACTCATACGCTCCGCAACACATACAGCATTGCCATAAACTTCTGACAATGAAACAATGGCACGGCATATTAAACGATATCCACTGCAATTAATTATATTCCCACACACTTATGCGTGCGAGTATGAAAGTTTCGAATACTTCACAGTCTATCTGATGTAAAAATACAAAAAGTTTAAATCTCTCACTCCAATGCCACCAACTGTTAAGCGGTGTTTAAAGAAAGAGAGAGAGAGAGAGAGAGAGCGAGAAAAGTAAAATTCAACAAAATCATGTTGGCATTATAATCCTTTTATTAACACACACAATTAATTTTATGAGTACACAGCGAGCAACAAATGCGAGCGTGAATGTATAACACCAACACAACAATAACAATAATAATGATAATAACTTCAGCGGCAACAACAACAACAACAATCAGCAAGGCAACAGCATCAGGAATCCGATTTTATATTTCAGTTTATAAAACGCCCACCATACACACACCCACGCACGCACACACTTACAGGTATAAAACAGGATATACTCATACATGTGCATAGTTACTTTCATATATATGTAAAGTCAGACAACAATAAGGATTCACTCACGATCTCCTCAGCTCGCATTCTCGTCTCTGAACTTGGTATGCATGTGTGCGGTTGTTTAGTGCGTTTCTATGTGTCTGTGTCTGTGTGTGTGTGTGTTTACTATCTGCGAGCGTTACAAAAATAAATTATGAATTGTGAATTTCCGTTTTGCGTAACATTAATTTTTTCGTCTCTTTCAACAAATGAGTAATTCCAAGGATATTCTCATGCCGCATATGCGAAGGCGGTATGTGAGTTGCCCGAAATTGGCGGCAATGAGTCTTAATTAATTTAATTTAAAGCAGCTAAAATTTGAGCAACATGTACAGAAGGTTTAGGTAACAAGGATATGATTTGTTTTTTTAATTGTAGGCGGTTCTAATCGAATAGCAAATGTTCTTATAAAAAATATTTATTTTGCCGGATATAATTCATGAGATCCTTTTCTAAATTAGTAAGCACATAATAACCCTTTTTATTAACATGTGGGTTTCATTCCGGGAACACAAAAGACTGTACATCTAAAAATTTTCATGGATTTTTCGTCGTATTAAAATTTTTGTCTGATTTTTTGCCCCTCAAAAAAGAGTATGGAGGTTTCTAAAAGAGTCCTAGCATAGCTAGATGTGTTGATTTAGACCTGGTATCACCAAAAGCAGCATTGGATGACCCGAAATGTCCTATATGTTTTTCCTGATGACTGAAATCTGTGTGACTGTCTCTCTTGTGACAATCGCTCCTGACTTTTTGAAGTTCATAACAACACGCTGACCTGGTCCCCATTTTACAGTGACGTCCACAGCTGAGTATTATGTACACCTCAGAAGGACATATGTACTTGAATTGAATACATTTTCTTCTCTTGATTTTTTTTTGGATTTGGATTAGGACTCTTTTGTTGTCAATATTATAATGAAATCATGATTTAGTATTCCCTTAGTGGATCAAACGTTTCTGTTTGGCAATTTTCTTCTACTTTTCCAACCTCCCCCCCGTTTAAAAGTTCCTTTTTAAAGTGATTTTATTTTCATTGTTGGCAAATTGTTTGGAAAAATTTCACGCTTTTCCACTGACACGCAAGTATGTGTGGAAGATATGGTGCGTTGAAAATGATTAGTAGTCATATTAATTGAGAGTATATGAGCCGAGTTACTTATACACATTTGTACACATACATGTATATAAAAATATAAATATTTATATTCATACACCGAGACGAGTATAAAGGTCTAAATGTGTATTTAATATTCTAAGGCTGCTTTTAATTAACAACAATTTATTAAAATTAATGTGACGTGAACACCAAATAATGCACATAACTCCCAGCCTACGCAAAAGGATCAACTGGTGAAACAGCCAATGATAATTTCTAAAATCGAAAGGTGGAGGAGAGTAGGAATATGTTTGTAAAAAAATAAAGTATTGATTTAATGAATAAAGGATTTGATTGGAATAGGACAAAACAAAACATTTTTGAGATTTTTTCAGGATTTCCTAACAAAGAATTTCTAGAAATATGTGAAATATTTCAAAATGGTTACCAGTAAAACTGACTTTGAATTTTTAATTTCCTTATATTCTGATATTGAGTCTTTTGTATTTTCCTCTTGTATTTCCATTCATTTGAAATTATTTTAATTGAAATATTGTGACAATTTACGCCTCAACAAATTGGAAAGTTTTAAAAAAAAAAAAAATTTAAAAACCTATTTTAGAAAAGGTATGTCGACCATGAGCCACTGTGAAATTTTGATGTATTGTGTTATGAGTACAAAAATGGTCTAAATTTTGGTTTTCTTTCTAATTTTTTTCTAAAAAACACATTTGTATTTTTTGTTGCATAGTGTTGCCAATTCATTTCGTTTCGATTTTCTACAAATCCCTTTTTCAAAATTTATTTTAAAAGTTCTTTTGTATTTTTTGTTGCCTAGTGTTGTCAATTCATTTCGCTTTTTTTTATTAACCGAGAGTTCCACTGTCGATATCAACTATACTCTTCACTCCCACTGTTCTGCTGCCGATGTATTTTTTCCCGCTTCCATCCAACTTTATGTCATTTTCCATTTGAATACATTCACACTTTGGGGAACATTTAACAGACGGCAAATGGAACGTCAACAAGACCAGTCACAGAGGAGGCCATATCCTCGCATAAGGAGGAAATAACTTTGGTCTCTCTCTCTCTCAGTCTCTCTGTTGTATACATAAAGCTTGCAAATCACAACAAGGAATTACGAGCAGACATGCCGGCAGGAGTACAAGGATATTGACAAGAAGCGCGAATTGCAGCGTGGAAATCCAAACAAAATATATATTTCTAATAATGTCGAATAGGGTAAGAAATGGCAAGGTATGTGTGATGGGTTTTGTACGAGGGTAGCTGTAAAAGGTACCTGGATACATGAATAATAATACCAGATATGTGAGATTTTATGGTTATTAAATGTTATTTCATTTAACGAGTCAACATTTCCATTATTTAGGGAATTACGTTGCTGCATCGGCTGGCTTCGCAGTAGCGCATTTTCTCAACCCAATCTGCCAACATCTTAGTTATGGTTATGTCTGCAGATGACACATGGCTTGCTTGTTATTAATGTACACCTAACATCAATCTTCACAAAAAACAAATTCTAAAAAAGTTGGTGTCTAATCTCAGCTCAAAAGTTATCATCTTTATCATCATCATCATCAATTGCCGTATTTCCTACTATGTCAGGGGCCTTAATAAAGCATCTCCTCACTTATCTGGTCCTGTTCTGGCCTAGAACCTTTATATCATTCCACGATTTGCCGCGAGCTCTTCAAATGTTCGTTTGGGGGCGTCTTCTTTGAGAAACATTGAATCAACCAAAATCTGTAGGATCCTTTAGCAGTGTGAGGGATTATTCTAAGGCGTTATTATTAGAAATTTTAAAAATATTTTCAATGTTATATATGAAATTTCTGCAGAAAATCAGAAGTAGGTCCCGGTCAGTGAGTATACACAATACCCGTCTGTTCCTTCATGGAATGTTAAAGGAATGTTGTACGTAATTTTAATGGTCTCATCTAAAAAAATGAACTAGTTCCCTTTCTCCTAATGCTAAATTGTATCCCAATTGAAGATTATTTGCTCGTGCTGTGAGCAAATTATTCCCACTTCGGCGAATTTTAGAAAACAAAAAACTAATTTCAATCTTTAGGCGGATGGAATTGGATACTGGATGCCGACTAGGCTGCTCTAGTCTGTCTACAATTTATGTCCATGGCCAGCAAATTAATTCAGGGCATTGGAAGGAGAGTGCTATGGATGCCACCTTTGACGACAGCCTAGTCCTTAGGTGGAGGTTTTTCTAAATATCCTACTGTTGGTGAATTTCCGTAGAGTCCTCCACCAGTACCCCTGTAGAATTAGCAGCCTTACTGCTGTAGTTGGAATTGGTAGACAATGTGAGGCCACCGTTGGCTCCTTTATGCTGTCCGCATAACATTTATTCGTAGGAGAAAATTTCGTTTCATGGAGAACATTTGCCCAGGTAAATAATTTGCCTTATTCTCAAAAAACATGGAAAATAACCTTATTTTAGTGTATTAAGGAAAATTGTAGAGCAAAAAGTGGTTCAAGACCGTTCTTTGCTAGAAAATATGAAAACCCTCCATTACACCCAACTAATAAAGAAAACAAAAAGCAATGCTCATATGTTTTTTGTGTTAATGAAATTTTCGGATTTTATTTTGTGTGAGTGTGTGTGTGTGTTATTCTTCTCAGCTGTTTCACCAAAGAAGGCTAAATATTGCTTAAGTAGTCTTGTTTTCTCGTTGGCCAACGATGGCAACAATAATGACGACAGCTTTTGTAACATTGGCAGAAAAAAGTAGGAACAAAGTAAGAAACAAATAACAAGAAGAAGCAGCCAAGCAATAACCACATCAGATGTGTGTGTGTGTGTCTTGTGTTGTTGCCAAAGCAAAGCTGGGGAAACTTTAAGAAATTCTAAACTTAACAACATCTGTTACCTACGCCTTTAGGCGACATTACTTTCCGGTTTCCGTTTTCCGCTTTTACATATACAACACACACACACACCTAATACTCACACCAATACACTGTTGGCCCTTGTTCACCATGTTCTAATTGAAGTATAATATCTTACCACAAAAACGATGTTTTATAAAGTAACATACATACGTTGCTACAAACACACTTACTTACCTACTTTGACGGTAATAATTTCTTTCGGAAACCTCTGTGACCCTGCCTCCCGTCTCGTCCCTTCCGTACCGTTCCGTTTCGCCACCACATCCACCTTGTGCGTTGTTGATGCCACTTGTGGTTTAATAAAGAATTTTTTGGTAACAACTTTGGCATGGGCGGTTGGGTATGGATTGTGGACTGGGTGTATATATATATATATATATATATGTATGTGTATTTCCCACTCCCCACTCTCTGCTCTCTGTGGTTGCCTTAACAATATGCGTCCACATGTTGTTGCGGTTGGTTGCCTTAAATATTGGGACTTGGGTGGTTGTTGTGCTTATTCAACACATTCTGTTTGTTTATTTCTTTGTTGCTGCTTACTTGTCCTTTCCGTGTGTCGTCTTCTCTCACACACACACACACACAGATTGGCCTGGTGGTATACCTTATATTTATTTTTCCATAATTTTTGCACAATTTTCTTGCACATGGCTGAACATATTGTCTGTATATTAAAATAATGAGAAAACAAACAAGACAATCATGTTGGGGAGGGGCTAAGGTTTGGGGGGGGGGTGATGATGACTACCCTTGGCTCCCTACATTGTTGGTAAGGCATCGAGTGTCATGTCTGCTACGACAAACTAATCGGAGATGTTTTATTTGGCACCAGTAGATCATTTGGCACCATCATCATCGCACAGTGGCTTAGAATCCAATGTCATGTAACTTTTGAGCTAGTAAATATTTGAGTTCTATAAAAAACTTATTCTAGACAAGAAGTGAGGCTTTTTTATAAGGTATGATCAATCAATATCGCTCCAATGGATATATTTTAGAAATATTTCCAAAGTTGACTAATTTTCGTGATTTTATGGTGGGCAGTTTTTGGCTGCACAAAATTGCACACTTTTAGTGTAAAAACTCCCAAAAAGAGAATTAATTTTTTTTCTCATTAACTTTGAAAAACAATGAAAATATGAGAAAATTTCCTTACTCCTAAGGGTAAATTTTATCGCAGTTCGGGTTCAGTTGCCGGTGTTTTATTTCTAAAATATTTCCATGAATCGGCAAATTTAAGAAAAAATCCTTTTAAAGGAAAGAAACCGCTGCTGGCTTTAAGAGTTCATAACGTCACAATATTCAAACATTTTGCAAAATTTCTTAGTTCTAATTCAAAATTGTATTCTGAGGAATTTAAGGCAAAAAGCACTGCATAATTAAATAATTAATTAAATAATCTTCCAGCAAATGTATTTCCTGCCAGTTGTGACATTCAGAAATTCAAAACAAATGTCAACAAACACTACTCCCTCTTTCCTCCTTTCGATACCCTAATTTACTTCCGCTAACACAATGTATTGCATTTATAGGGGGCATCCCCTGAGTGTTGGCCTTCAAAAAAAAAAAAAAAAAAAAATAGTTTGTTTTTATTTTAAATATTTTTTTTATTTTTTTTTTATAAAATAAATTAAATAATATTAGAAATCCTTTCAAACTCATCTTCAGTCTGACAGAAATTAGGGATTTATATCTTGAGCAGATTTTTTCCGGTATTCCTAGACCCCGACCAGCTGTCCTTCTCCTGGCCGAGAGATTCTTACCAGAGGTTGTCCCACATCAGATTCCATGTTAAGGTTGTCCCACATCAGACCAGCTCATCCGCTCTATCAGTGCCTGCAATGTTCCTGTGCACCGGCCCGGCTCCTAATTTAGATGGATATCAAACTGCGTTAAGAGATGCTCCACAGTTATGGGTAGTTTTTGAATTCGGAATGCAGATCTCTCTAATCAAGGTGGATATCAAACAACGTTAAGAGATGCTCGACAGCTGTGGGCAGCTCTTGAATTCGGAATGCAGATCTCAGACATTTTTAGTGCAGCCTGACTGCCAGAGTAGATGTTGTTAACCTCCCAGCCATCGAGCACTTCACATGTGACCTAGGATAGAGGTTATTCACCTTAGGCTAAGTAAGCCATTTATAAATTCGATGGGCCTTGATTATAAAAGAGAAGGTCCCCGTCTGTTCCTTCAAGGAATCTGAAGGGAAATAACTACTTAATATTTTCTCTGCAATTTCTTCACAGCAATTTGATTAAATTGACTTTAACAATTATTTGCACGTGTTAACAGAAACGTCACACTTTTCCGATTTCTCTTCTGGCTTTCACTAATCACTGCTCATCGCTAAATGGAAACAGAGCAGGAGGACGATAAAGGCACTGGCAAAACAAAATGAAAACAAATTATTAATCAAAAACAAATATTTTGTCAATTGTTTACTGACACAAACAGACTTCAATAAAATCCAAAAAAAAAAAACACACACACAAGAGAATGAAAATGAAGGCAAAATCTCATTATGATCATAATTATGACGGCGGACTTTTTTTTGTGAGATTTTTGTTCGCCAACAGCCTTCAGCCCCAAACTTATAATTGTGCAAACAATTATATAACAACTTGACCTATTAATACTTTGTACAACAACGACGAATGCCTTGGCAAAAAAAAAACAAAAAAAATATATGCGGCCAAGAAGAAGGAAACACTAAAGAATATAGGAAAAGAAAAGGAATGTGGGCTAAATCAATCAAAAACAATATTTTCAGCTTAATTATGGCATCATTATGAAAACATATTGATGATGGATCGAAAAAAGCAACAGCAACAACAGTACAAAATCCTACTCATGGCCAAAATTAAAAGAGACCCAAAGAACATGGTTAACAGCCAAACTGGGCAAATGGTTAAATACCGTCGAGGCACGAAAAAGATGGTCTGCCATAACCATTCGAACGGGCCAAACATCCGTAAAGGTTGGACAGCGAAAAAAAAGCCCCAAACAAAGTTGCTGACATCAGCAGTAAAAGAGATGTAGGAGCATTTCGTTTTTTTGCCATTCGTTTTGTTTTTTCCCTCAAATAAAGTCGTAATGAATTACGTTATCATACTTGTGTTATTGTAGTTGTTGTTAACGGAATCGTGCAAAGAAATTGGAGATGATTGAAGGAAAAAGTTTGTGATTTCGTGTGTGTGTGTGTGTTTTTTTTTGAAGAGGACAGTACCGGAAATTGAGTAAACTTGACTAAGGAGATAAGAAGACATGAAAGGACATGGTGAGAGCGATTATGTTATGCCTTCCATGACAGAGGTTTCACTAATGATTCAAGGATTTCTGCAAAGGACATTGAGTATAGCCTTATGGCAAAATATCTCGTAAGTGGTCTAATCGAAGATTTCGACATTTTGACAAATTGGTTAAATCAACTAATATAGGTTTCCGGAAGTAATGGACTCTTCATTCAGCCTTTCATTCTGGTAATATTTAACTTTATTTCAAGTCCTTCTCAATATTCTCTTGATTTTGGGTTCCATTGAAAGAAGCAGCTACAGGTGTACAATTGAATAGTGTACAATTGAATACAATTGTCGACAGTGTCCACTCAACTATTTTACTCAGCGCCAGGGGCAGATGAGATAAGTTCGACCTTCAACATCTTCGGAAAAAAAGTTCAGATTGAAATTTTTCTATGAAAAAAAGTTCACATTGACATTTTTTCTATGGAAATAATTTACAAGGAAGTTTTTTCTATGAAAAAAAGTTCACATTGAAATGTTTTCTATAAAAAAAAATTCACTGTGAAATTTTTTTCTATGAAAAAAAAATTCACTGTGAAATTTTTTCTATGAAAAAAAAATTCACAGTGAAATTTTTTCTATGAAAAAAAATTCACAGTGAAATGTTTTCTATAAAAAAAAAAATTCACAGTGAAATTTTTTCTATGAAAAAAAAAATTCAAAGTGAATTTTTTTCTATGAAAAAAATTTCATAGTAGAATTTTTCTATGGTAAAAAATTTACAATGAAATTTTTTATATTTTAAAAAGGTTACAGTGAAATTTTTACAATGAAAAAAATTTCACAATAAAATGTTTTCTATAAAAAAAATTCATAGTGAAATTTTTTCTATAAAAAAATATTCACAATGAAATTTTTTCTATGAAAAAAAGTTCACAAAAAAATTTTTTCTATGACAAAAAGTTCACAATGAAATTGTTTCTAAGAAAAAAAGTTCACAGTGAAATTTTTTCTTTGAAAAAAAAAATTCACAGTGAAATTTTTTTTTATTGAGATGTTCAGTTATCTTTTTTCTATGAAAAAAAAATTCACAGAGAAATTTTTTCTTTGAAAAAAAAATTCTTTCAGAAAAAATTCACAGTAAAAGTTTTTTGTATAAAAAAAAATCACAGTGAAATTTTTTTTATGAAAAAAGTTTACAGTGAAATTTTTTTTATGAAAAAAAGTTCACAGTAATGTTTTTTCTATGAAAAAAATGTCTATGGAAATAATATACAATACAATTTTTTTTTTCAAAAAAAGTTCACTGTGAAATTTTTTTTATGAATGTATAGTTCAAAGTAAAATTTTTCAATGAAAAAAGTTCACAGTAAAATTTTTTTTTGTGAAAAAAATGCACATTGAAATTTTTTCTTTGAAAAAAAAAAATTCACAGAGAAATTTTTTCTTTGAAAAAAAATTCACAGTGAAATTTTTTTTTATGGAGAAGTTCAGTTATCTTTTTTCTATGAAAAAAAAATTCACAGAGAAATTTTTTCTTTGAAAAAAAAAATTCTT
Organism: Hydrotaea cyrtoneurina; assembly: GCA_958296145.1. Taxonomy (NCBI): domain Eukaryota; kingdom Metazoa; phylum Arthropoda; class Insecta; order Diptera; family Muscidae; genus Hydrotaea; species Hydrotaea cyrtoneurina. Next base: position 12,894,845 of record OY282516.1, read on the forward strand.
TGAGAAAAAATTCACAGTAAAAGTTTTTTTTATAAAAAAAAATCACAGTGAAATTTTTTTTATGAAAAAACTTTACAGTGAAATTTTTTTTATGAAAAAAAGTTCACAGTAAAGTTTTTTCTATGAAAAAAATGTCTATGGAAATAATTTACAATACAATTTTTTTTTTCACTGTGAAATTTTTTTTATGAATGTATAGTTCAAAGTAAAATTTTTCAATGAAAAAAGTTCACAGTAAAATTTTTTTTTATGAAAAAAATTCACATTGAAATTTTTTCTTTGAAAAAAAAAATTCACAGAGAAATTTTTTCTTTGAAAAAAAATTCACAGTGAAATTTTTTTTTATGAAAAATATGAAAAAAATGTCTATGGAAATAATTTACAATGAAATTTTTTCTATTAAAAAAAAGTTCAAAGTAGAATTTTTCTCTGGAAATAATTTACAATGAAATTTTTTCTATACAAAAAAAGATCACAGTAAAAATTTTTTTATGAAAAAAAGTTCACAAAGTTTTCAAAGAATAATGAAATTGTCCAATTGCTGAGTAAAGATTTCGAGCGAGAAAGAACTGTCACTTGTATTTTTATATTTCCCTATTTAACTTAATTTGCAAGAGTGTTGGTTCTCCTTCACTCTGTGCACTGTACCTACGATAGGGTACTCCCCTACGTGTGGATCTCTATATTCCATGTGGAACAATTTGCTATTTGTTTGCCAAAAATCGAAAAAACTTTCCGGTTTTCCCTTGCAAATAGTTCGAGTGGCATGAGGCGTTTTGCCAGTGTTTCAATAATTGACGGATCTATAACATTTTAAATAGTTTTTGCTATTAAGCAAATATTTGCTGTTGATGGAATCATAATTTGTTTGCTATTTGTTCGCTGCTGACCTCAATCAATTTTTCGTTCGCTTCTTCTGACTTTTCTCGCAGATAATCAGACATTTTCCAACCAAGAAAATTCCAACAATAACAAAAATTTGTTCTCTGCTATCAGCAGAAAATAACAAATGAACTTTTTCTTCTTTCTATGGTTGTTATCACTCAAACTTTTCGGTTCGTTGCGTGAAAAGCGTAAGAGGAGAGTTTGTGTTGCCATTTGACAAACAAGTGGAAATTTGTTTGGTATCTGCCAGATATTGGTTAATAACAACATTGTTTTGCCGTTGCCTTCGATGATTTGGAAAAAGTTTTCTTTTTCTTGAGATTTTTTTATATGTTTTGATTTTGGCCTTGGGTTCTTTGTGAGTTGTTTTTTGGGTAAAGAAAAACAAATTATTAAACATAATACAAGTGAGTATGTGTGTTTAATGAGAAATAGTTGAGGCCAACTGTTCGTTGATGAGGACTCATTAGATGATGGGGGTGGGTGTTCCCGTTCGTATATGTTATTATGGATTTATTAAAAGATGTTGTCCGGCACTGGGCGCTATCTGGTTTGTTGTTACATCGAACTTCAACAACATTTACGATTTTCATTGAAACTTTTTATTTTTCTTAGGCTTGCAAAATGTTAACGTCAATAAACATCATCAGCTTTGTTAATGGCCGGGCAAATATTTGTGCTATTTTGGCAATAACTAGAGCGATAATCATGAAGATATGGTTCATTAAGCGGGAAATTGTTTTCTTAAGGAGGCAATGGAGACTCTTTAGAACAAACTGATTTTGAGGGATATTTTTCAAAGCAGAGGAGGGTTGTCAAAAACAAAAAAACATAAAGATTGGAGTGGTCGTTGTATGAAAAAGGGAGTGTTAACAAGAAAGTTTTTTTAATGTTCTGTAAGAAATTTGACAGCAACATATCCAAGACAATTATGAGGCAATTCGAGTCATTCTACATCATACAGGGTTTTCCAACAGGTTACTTTGATATTCAAAGAAAAATTAAATTTTTTAAGATAAATGACCGGATGTTTATTTCATAATTAAGAGGAAGTTATGCCGTTAATAATGTAAAACAACATCAGCCGAATGGCCAACACGACCACGCTTACAGGACCACATTTTTTTTATGAAATTGTCCAATACCAAATTGCAAAGTGGTTGCCCTATGTCCTCGATAGTCTCACGGATTCTGTCTTTGAGGTCCTGAATCGACGCTGGGCTGTTGGCGTAGACCTTATCTTTCACGTGGCCCCAAAGGAAGAAGTCGCAAGGTGTTAAATCACAAGTTCTGGGTGGCCAATTGGGATCACCTCTTCGAGAGATAACAAGGTCCAACACGTTTTTTTTAAACTAATTTAAACAATTTCAAATGCGGACTGTAGAGCTCCATGGTTAAAAGTTAACCTTGACATCTTTGTCACCAGAAAGCTGTTGAAAATCATTTCAAAAATTAACAATTTTCCAATGCCATGTTATTTTTAACCACACAATATATTTAGACATGCGTTGCCAAATTTCAATAAATACATTTCAAAAGATATTCCCACCACCCGCTGTACTTCAAATACTAATGCCAATGTTAACTAAGCAACAATTAAATTTTCATTTGAAATATTCTAGAGAAATTGTTGGAATTAAATGTAGTCAATGCATTAATGTTGTGTGCTCTAACAATGTATTAACAATTTGGTGAATTCTACATCTTGCAATGAACGGAAAATTCCGGGAAAAATGTATTTGAAACAAAGCCAGCCACAAATATGTATGTTTTCAATTAAAATTCCAGAAATTCCCCCCGAGATACAGGAGCCACATCCACAGACCACACACACACACACACACAGACAACCCGGCAACCCAACAACCGCAGCGCTTCACAGGAATACGTATTTTAAAAACCCCCACCCTAAATAAAATGATAAACAACAAAAAAATACGAAACACAGTGCCAAAGACGAAGTAGAAAGTAAATAGACAAATCCAAAGATCAATTGAAACCAATAGTGACCACATTGACTTAACGATGTCAGCAAACGATTTGACAAGATAAGCTTTTTGTTTAAAGACAGCCAGCCAAGCAGCCACAGTCAGCCACACGGACAAACTTAAATGTGGCTAAAACAAAACCGACACCCATACATACGACTCATGTCTCAGAGACAGTCATATACACATTCAGCTTAGCGTGATATTGATAGCATTCGTGGGACAGTCAACGTCAGCCAGCCAACAATTTCTGAGACCCTGCAGCCAAAATGCCACTAAAAGACAGCGACAAACCCAATAGAAGCGCCATGGAAAAGAACAAGCAAACGACCAAGAAGACGAAAGAAAAGTGGCTGCCAGTACAACTCTCACACAATGTAAACAGCCAAGACAAGTTAAAGCAAATCCCACTTCCACAACCAATGCGCCACACAAGGCGTAGCAAAAAAAACTGAGAGAAAAGAAAAAGCGAAGACCCACTGAAAACGCTGCTAAATAGCCCTTTTGTAAGCAATAAAATGACAGCAGAAATTGTTCGTCTGTCAAATGTAATTAATTCGACATCAATGAACCAAAAAGACGTTTGTCTTTCATCCATCCAACGGCAATCCACTGAAAATCTCCTCACTCCTTCCTAACTAACTTGCACATCACCCTCCCCCCCATGCTTGAACAAATTCACATGCGGTGGAAGAATTAAATAGAAAACTATTTCCATGCGACTTCACCTGTATAGGAAATAATAGCAAAAACATAATCGGATTGTAAATGTTTCAGACGTACTCACATGTGTATGTGTGGGCCGTGCATGTGTCTCTGCGAGTAGGGCTGTCGTTGGAGAGGAAAGTATGTGGAGAATTTAATGGTTGGACTGCAAAAGCAATATTGACGTTTAAACTCGAGAAAAAATAACGGGCAAATATATATAATATATATGTCTGCATAAAATAATATATAAAGGCCACGATATTCCTTTGGTAGTTGGATTAAGAGATTTCTATCAAACCTGTGCAATGAATGTCTTGAAACGACATTCAAGACATTCAGTTGAAAAGCGAATCAAAAGAACTGAATACGGAAGAAATCATTTCTTTGCCTAGCGCAAAATAACATGACAACATACTTGACGACATACCTGGATTTAAATATTTCCATCAATCCTGAAACGACATTCAAGACATTCTATTGAAAAGCGAATCATTCCATGCTTGCCAAACAACTAAGTAGGGAAGAAATCATTTCTGTGCCTAGCGCAAAATAATATATAAAGACCACGATATTCCTTCTGTTGCTGGATTATTATATCTCCATCAATCCTTTGCAGTGAATGTCTTGAAACGACATTCAAGACATTCTATTGAAAAGCGAATCATTCTATGATTGCAAAACAACTAAGTAGGGAAGAAATCATTTCTGTGCCTAGCGCAAAATAATATATAAAGACCACGATATTCCTTCTGTTTCAAGTTTAAGAGATTTCTTTCTTAATCTCTGCAATGAATGTCTTGAAACGACATTCAAGACATTCTATTGAAAAGCGAATCATTCTATGCTTGCAGAACAACTCAGTAGGGAAGAAATCATTTCTGTGCCTAGCGCAAAATAATATGTAAAGACCACGACATTCCTTCTGTTGCTGGATTATGATATTTCCATCAATCCTTTGCAGTGAATGTCTTGAAACGACATTCGAGACATTCTATTGAAAAGCGTATCAATCTATGCTTGCCAAACAACTGAATACGGAAGAAATTATTTCTTTGCCCAGCGCAAAATAATATATATAGATCACGATTTTCCTTCTGTTTCAAGATTAAGAGATTTCTATCAAACCTCTGACATGAATGTCTTGAAACGACATTCAAGACATTCAGGTGAAAAGTGAATCATTCTATGCTTGCAAAACAAATGGATGGGGATGAAATCATTTCTTCGCCTAGCGCAAAATAGTATATAATGGCATAGCTATAATTTAAATTAAAGTACAGTGTACTCTCTCCATGCGGATACCTCTCTTAAGCGGACACCTCTCATAAACGGACACTTTTTTCAGTACCAACTTTTCTCTTAAGCGGCACCTTTCATAAGCGGACAAAATCCTCAGTCCCTTGGATGCCCGCTAATAAGAGAGTACACTGTAGTGGATAACTTTTAGGTGATTCACAAGTCGACAAAACATTTGTTTCTGGTATTATTAACCATAAAATAAACCATAAAACCGCTAAACATTTTTAACAGGAATGCAATGAATGCAATTTTTCCAGTAGTTACACCGTGTTACACACATTCTGTCTTATGAACCAAATTTGCTTTTTCGGAAAGGGGATAAAAAATAAAAATACACGTGTATCGGCGATTTTCATGTACACCTCAGAATTTTTTCAGAATTTTTTTTTAAGTAGTGGCCTATGTGAAAGCCTTTTGACCGGTTTTTAACCCTTTTCAGTGATCCAATCGAGCTGATTTTTTGCAGGCAGACTCGTGGAAATGTCTGTATCACGTCAAATTTTTTAAAAACAATTTTTATCAATTCTCAGATTTTCCCCAATTTTTATTATTTTTGAAATATTTTTTTCACTTTTTTTCAGAGTACAATTAATTTATGGAAAAAGTTCACTATTCAACTTTATCGGAATGAAATTATTTTATAGCGAACATTTTTCCTCGAGTGTTCCCCAACAACTTGTAACGAAGTTTTACCATGAATAGACGGATAGACTCGATGAAGAACAATTAAATACAAATATATGTACAGGATAGTGGAGTACAGCTGTACATGGTTTTAGTATGTACGAATGTAGGTGTGCTGGTATAGCGACTTGAAATGAATTATGTTACCTACAAACACAAACACCCATACAGGGGCGAAAGCCTATACGCAGACATGTAGGAAATAAAACTGACATTGAGGTGTTTTTGAGAAGGAAACGGAAATTGATTAAAATCATTAAAAAGGTGAAAGTTTCAATAGACTACACATGATTGAATGATTACCCACCACCCCACACACTTTTACAACTCCAAACTCCCAGATTAACCCAGAAAAGCTGAAAATGCATGTGAATGTGTGCGTTCTTATGGTCTCGGGGATAACTAATAACTACAGGAGGGAACAATTAAATTAAGAACATTCTGTTAAGTTTGTAAGCGAAAAGTAATGAATGTGTTAAAGACTTAGTCCATCGAATGGGTCACAAGTGAAAGTGAAAAAAAAAACACTAACCGACTGAGGGACAACCTATATTAGATTGCTTCCCATGACTCGCTGTCCAAAAAGGTTTCTCCTAAATACTCATTGTGTTTGCAAAGGGCCACCAGTTCAATTTGTTGAAATTAAAGCCTTCAAATTCACTGACTGTTGTCTGACTGTTCACTTTTCATTTGTCCGTTACCAATTATAAATCATATTAATTTTACGGCCACATTATTAAAATGGCTTAATAACAACCGCTCATTTCATTTGCAATGATTTTGCTGATGGCTGCCTGATGCCCCACCCCCCAAACGTATTTGGAGAGAGGCACCATTTCTACGCCATTAGTGGATTGTAAATTTCATAACAGCGCAATGGACATGCGAATTATCGAACTCTGGCATCAGGGCCATTGTTTCATGCCCGCACACACACACACACACACACATACGAATGCATCTATGTTTGATGCGCTGATGCTGGTGTTGGTGGCACAGCAGGCGGTGAGCAATTCAAACTGTAATTAATTTCAAGTGATTTCATACAATTTTCAGTTTGTAAAAAGAGTTAAACGGATGCGTTATAAATATCCCTTTATCAAATTACAAACAATAACTAGGAATAAAGGATGGGGAAGGACACACACACATAAACTCTTACAAACATTGCAAGGACATAAGGATGAAACCATGAGCAACCAATATCCTCCGCGCTTGTTTTTGAATGAATGAAATTCCCATTAGCGAGAACTTTGATTATAAAATCAGCGTTTGTTTCGCCACACCATTTTCGGTGGGTGGGGTTTGTAAGGCGTGAATATAAAGACTTGGCTCCACTCAAAAGTTGTCCAGAGAGCAGAGTTTTTGAAATAAAACAAAAACGGCAGCATGTGCCTCACCCAGCACCTGCAGTGAAAACAATGGCAAACATATTTGTAATTTCATAAAAATCTGTTTAAACAATCAGCGGGGTCACAGTAGTTCGAAAAAGGGTCTTGATTAGATTTTGGTAGGTTACACTGGCATCGAGGGGAGGTAAAGTCTGGTTGGGGTTTTAATTTTAATGTTAGTTTATTACTTGTAGGGTATCCAACTGAATTTTCTCACTTTAGCATCACCGGAAAGTGGTTCTATAGATATTCCAACGGCATCTGTTCTTCAGATATTCGTCCCTGATATTGGGACATTCTACCGGGATACGCGGGTATCTAGGGACTCGCATCCGTTCTATTTAGTCGAATGGTCGTTTGATTGCAAATAAAATTCGTTTTTCAGCCGAATTGTTCGTATGCTGAATTCTCTTCCGTCAAATATCTTTCGTAGCAGCTTAGTGAAGCAGAAGAAGTGAGAACATCACAACTCAAATAACTAGAAGTTTTGATGGAAACAAAAATAGAGAGAGCTCCAATTTATGCGTGGACGAAAGTTGACATGTAAAGGGTGTTTTTTTATTGAGGTATAGAACTTCGAATAAGAAAAAGAAAACACAAGAAAATCGTTTTAATGTCCATCAATTTGGCTTTATTGGAAGGATAATTTTATGCCATTAATGTTTAAATATGATTTCGGGCATGTGGCCGCCGCGGCTGGGTCGAATAAAGCCAATTCTACAGGTCCAATTTTCAACCACTTGTTGGAACCACAACTCATCCACATTCATGCCATCCAATTCGGGAACAGAATAGTCGGTTATCATGGCTCTATACCGGTCTCCATTAACGGTAACTGACTCTCCAGCATTATTTCGGAAGAAGTATGGCCCAATGACTCCACCAGCCCATTCAGCACACCAAACAGTCAGTTTTTGTGGATGTAATGGCATAAAATGGACGGAGCTTGCGGTGAACTTCGCGAACTGAACCATTACTTTCGAAATAAATTTGCACGATTTGCAAGCGTTGTTCTTTTGTCAACCTGTTCATGATGAAATGGCAAACCAAACTAAATATTAATCACTTGACAGCTGACAAAATGGCCGCCAGTTAAAAAAGTGATGCCAACTTAAAGTTCTATACCCCAATAAAAAACACCCTTTACAAGTGGTCTAAAAACATACACGGATGATATAGTCAGAGAGATCGACTTTGCTAAGGGTACACAGATGGATGATGGCATTAGTAGACGAACGAACTGAATGAAGCTAAGTAAGGAAGACTTGTAAACATTCTGATAGATATGCAGATAAGCAGACGGAAGTTTGGATATGGAGAGAAAGTTTGTTGAACGGACAAAAATTTAATAGAGAGATGAACGAAACTTCGATTTGACAGACGTTCAAGGCAGATAATGCAATGAAGACCGCACGATATAGTTCAGATAGACTGTTGAATGGACAATCGTACAAAATAAAGGCACTGCAAATTGTCAGTGAATCGAAAGAAAGCTACGTTTGGTAGAGAGACAAAGACGGATGGAGGTTCGGCATAATAATTCAGAGTCGAGCAGTGAAAGAAAATATGAATTAGGAGAACCTATTAACATCAACTCAAGTAAATGCTGTTAAAGTGGCAAAATCATTTTCTTTGATCTCTAGTTTAGTTTTAATATTTTTTAGTATCAGTCACTTGTTGGTATTTGATGGTTGCACCGTATGGTATAGTAGAAGTCGTGAAAGACTATCGACTATCCAACTAAATCATTTGTAAATTCTACCCTTTTTCATAGAAACTAACAATTTGAATTTCTTCCAGGTGTTCATTAGCCAACTGAGGGGCGCAACTATCAGATAGAAAACCGGAGAACACACAGAGTACCAGCGTTCACTCGATATCACAGCACTGTGTCAATGTCAGAGAAATCTGTTCAGACAATAAACCGTTAGTAGACATTCAGTTAAAAGAGTATTGGTTGATTGGTTAGTATGCCAACAGACCAAACCAATCCCCACCTTCACCGCCAGCAGCCTCGCCCAGCAACGAACGATGAAAGTTATGAATTGATGATGGTTCTCGTAATTATTACCATTAAATACATCAAAAGCTTCTACTTCTAGGGGGGAGTTCGCAAGCAGTAAGGGACAGCGGGGAAGAGAAGGGAAATCGGTTAAGGCAGCTTGGATGAAATGTGGCAGTGGGTGTATATGTGTGTGCTGCGATGCGGTGCGTCTGCTTTGTGGGTGATCTCGGTACGAAAATATTTCATAAAATATTTTGTAACTTGCGAGTCAAGCATTTTGGCAGAAACAATAGCGAACGAAGCTTTAAACACTTAACGCTCCGATGATGATAATGATGTTAAATGACAAACGCTTTGCTGTTGTTGCTATTGTTGGCATTGTTGCTGTTGTTCATATTGTTGGGTAACCATGAAAGAGTTCCACAGTTTATTCCTCTGTGTGTCTGCACATTTTCGGGCAGAATGTGTAGCTACGGCAACTAAATATGCATCTCCCTGTATGTTTGTGTGTGTGGGGGTTTTTGTCCTGTGTGTCCGTAGTAAACGGGGAAAGGGTTATGACGTCAATGACAACCGACGGCGACAAAAATGTCAATGCGTTACTATGCTCAGTCTCCGTCTGACAGGCACAAACACACAGGCCAGGCCAGGCCAGGCCAGGCCAGGCCAGGCTGGCTGGCTGGCATGTGATGTGATCGTCGGCATTATAGAATGAGAATTGAGGAGATTCCTTTGGGAATGACTCGACTGCTGCTCTGCTAGTCGTGTTGCTGTTATTGTGTTAACTTGGTAATTGTGTGATATCAACATGGCAACTGTTGCCATATTACATAAAATGCATTACATATTTTAAATAACAATGAGCGATAACCCAGCAAACAATTTTCTAATAGATGCACAGTGAAAGGTAGAAAAATATACAGCTTAAAGTCGGCTTCGTAGGGCGAATGATATTTTTTTTCGGGGAAGTTTTTTTTTTAAATAAAACAAACTAGTGGGTCAAATCCCCATGATGTTGGGAGTCTGTGGACTGTAAGCGAGTTCAGTTACCGAAAAATATCAACAGCCAACCAGTTAAAGATAGAAATTTATATGCTCTAGGGACAGATTATGTCAGAACGGAGAGATGGCAAGAGCAAACATCACCCACATCTCTAACTTATTTACTTACTTATTTCCCTTAACATTCCATGAAGGAACAGACGGGGGACTTCTCTCGAATCAGTGAGCTGTGTACAATATAATTTGTATACTCACTGACCGGCACCTACTGTTTAAAGCCGGCTCCGAACGGCTAGTGCTTTTCTATAGAAGTTTTAGATGGCTTAGAGATTGCTCTCTTACCCGGTTTCGAACTCGGGTTCTTCTGTGTGATAGTCGCTCACACTACGTACCCACCGTGTTACACACAGTCTGTCCTATGATCCAAATTTACTTTTTCGGAAAGGGGATAAAAAATAAAAATACACACGATTTTCATGTACACGTCCGAATTTTTTTTTTTTTAAGTTTGAAGTATGAAGCTCGTAGTGGCCTGTGTGAAAGCCTTTCGACCGATTTTTAACCCTTTTTCAGTGATCCAATCGAGCTGATTTTTGGCAGGCAGGCTCGTGTCTGTATCACGTCAAATTTTTTAAAAAATAGATTTTTATCAATTCTCAGATTTTCCCCAATCTTAATATATATTTACCCTCGACACTGATTCTCTGTCACGCAGTACGTAGGAATTTAAATAGGCATTCTATAATAATTCTATAAATAATAATAATAAAAAAAATAATATTTTTTTTTGTACAGAAATTGTGTTTTCCCCAATTTTTTTTTTTTACAATTTTTTTTTTTACAATTTTTTTTTTCCACAAAATTTTTTTTTTCAACAAAATTTTTTTTTTCCACAAAAATTTTTTTTTCAACAAAATTTTTTTTTTTCAACAAAAATTTTTTTTTTCAGCAAAAATTTTTTTTTTCTACAAACATTTTTTTTTTCAACAAAATATTTTTTTTTTCCACAAAAATTTTTTTCTCAACAAAATTTTTTTTTTCAACAAAAATTTTTTTTTCAGCAAAAATTTTTTTTCCACAAATTTTTTTTTCCAATTTTATTTTTTTCCGAAATTTTTTTTTACAAAATAGTTTTCTCAAAATATTTTTTACAAAATTTTTAAAATTAAGTAACAAATACTTTCTCAAACAAATTAACGGGCGCCATAGGCGCATTACAACTTACTAGTTTTTAATATTTTTAAAAAAAAATATTTTTTTTCTTAGCATAACTTGAAGAGACTCCAAATTTTTAAACTACTTAAGCGCTACGAAAAAAAAATGTTTTTTGAATTTTTAAAAAAAAAAAAAAATTTAGGAAAATCTGAGAATTGATAAAAATCTATTTTTTAAAAAATTTGACGTGATACAGACATTTCCACGAGTCTGCCTGCCAAAAATCAGCTCGATTGGATCACTGAAAAAGGGTTAAACATTGGTCGAAAGGCTTTTACACAGGCCACTACGAGCTTCATATTTCAAACTTAAAAAAAAAAAAAATTCTGACGTGTACATGAAAATCGCCGATACACGTGTATTTTTATTTTTTCCCATCTTTCCGAATTTGGTTCATAGGACAGAAAAAAATCTATTTTTTGTAACACGGTGTTATGGATCGATCCACCTGGGAGGGATGGCAACAGCATTATCTACTAGATCAGCTACATTTAAATATCAACAGCCTAGCGTTTAAAGACAAATAATGATACGTCGTAGCTACAACCTACAGACTAAGGACCTATCGGCAAAAAGGGAGATGATAATAATCGATATCATTGACAGTGTGAGCTACAGATAAATATCAACAGCCAACCGGTCAAAAGGCAGTACGACGTAGGGACAGTCCCTCAAGCTAAGAGGTCAAACAATATAGGCAACATTTTAATTTTTCCAACAGAGGACTGGTTTTTCTACGAAAAGAACACATTTGCTATGACAGACGTAGAAAACTTCTGGAGTTTGCAGACGTACTACAACTTCTGCAAATAGGCTTAGATCGTCTTTCTACAGATTGTCTAAGCCCAAACGAAAGCCTAATTGGTGTTCTTCTTTTTATTTTTTGCAGTTTCGTTTATTCGAAATGAATTTCTTTGCTGGGCGGGTTTAGTTCCGGCCATCCAACTAACACGTGAATGTCCGTTTACAAAATATTCAAACTGTTGTCTAGGTGGAAGCTTTTGTCAATCTCTGCGTTCAATTGTTATACTGTTCCCCTAACCCCTTCCCCCACCATAAGGGTCTCTGTCAGATGCTACACAAAAATGTTGACTTGTTCGTTTATGGGCAATAAGTGATGTCGGGTTGCTGTTGTTGCTATTGCAATATGTCGTTAAACATATTGTTTTTGTAATGAATTTAATGGTTTTATACGAAATTAATTGTTGGCAAATTAATTGAATTTTTATTTTTCATTGCAAGTTAATGGAGTTACTAGCTTATTTTTTTGTTTTTGCCTGAAATATTTTGTAGGGAAAATGTAAAGTTAGGAAAAGGAGGAATTTTGGAAAAATGTTAACTATGTGGGGGGGTTTTTTTCTAGGTGGGTATTGTAGGTATTTGGGTGGACGACCGTGGAAAGGTAGTGTGAGCGGTTATCACACGTCAGAATCCAGTATCGAAATCGGGTAAGACCATCTAACCTTTTTCAACGGCTGTTTCCACATATTTACGAGTAAAAGATCTCAAAGCCATGTGAAACTTCGATGCACTCATACCGAAAAAGAATGAACTGATAACATTCAGACACGAAATCTATCATTACACGGATTTACTTGAATTTCCATTATTTTCATAACGAGCGTTCACAGATAATTTGAGAATACAACGCATGATTTTTCAATGTCTTTTTTCCTTCAGTGTAGAAAAGCCTTTGACGCTCGAGCCGACTTTAAACAGCAGATACCGGCCAGTGTGTATGGGTGAATAGAAAAACAATTTTCACACATTTTTCTTAACCTTTTATTTTTTTTGACTTTTTTTTTTTGGTTTAAACTGAAAATTTCGTTACTGATTTTCCCTTGAATTTGTCACCGTTTCCTGTATTAAAAAAAAAACGGTGGCGCCAAGTGGGTTAGCTAAGGTTTCTCAAGCTCTTATACGTTTTTATGAATACAAGGTTACAGTTCTCTATGCAACACTTTGTTTTTTGTCCAGAGACAAATTTCCCCTTCTTAGCTGCTCAAAAAAAAAAAAAAAAACACATAAACGTCCTAAATCTGACAATGTTCCTGTCACGTTTATAACTCATTTTGAAATCTCAGTGGACAAATTTTTCCGCGAATACCATGAAAACCTCTAGAAAACCACACACACATACTACATAAAAACAGAAAGCAAATTCTTAATCTCAACATTTATTCTAAAACCCTGAGATTTTCTGCATTCCCTTCCGTCGTTTTCGTTCGCACTTAAGCGTCGTAATTTATTAACATTTTGTTTATAACTCTCCACGTACAAAAAAAAAAAAACAAGAAAAAACTCCATGAAATACAAGAAAACCATGAAAGATAATTATAAAATAGAAATAAATTCACAGCTCTGAGGATTACGAAGGCAACGAAGGAAAAACGCACGAAAATCTACAAAAAGCTTTATGTCCCAAAACACAGAGAAAAAGTATCTCGGCAAAATTCAGTGGAAGTAGAATTTATCTCTGAAAAATGTACTTATATTTTTAGGAGATTTTTAAAAAAAATATTTTTTTAGTAAACTTTTTTTTTTTTTAAGTAAATCTGCAAACAACACACAAATGCGAAGAAAACATTCTTCGAAAAATATTTAAGGCAAAGAAAAGAGAAAATAATTATAAGATTAGGGTGTAAGACAGTAACGCCTGAAACGACGCCCAGCTTCTTACTACAGACCAGGCAACATGAGGCACAGTGGTGTGAAAATGCCTAAAGGTGGGGGTAAATATGAATGTGAATGAAGTGGCAGATTTTCTACTTCCTACAGCCAGGGCGAACACCGAACTATGGAACTACTGTCAATGTCAACTTAATTACACAGTGGGTGTTTATTAATATCGTAATTCTTGCATTCGAGCAACAAAATATTTCAAAAAAAATAAATTACAAAATGTTCAGTAACAATAACGAAAAGCATATCAATTTATAGCAGCTGAAGATAAAGATGCTTCGTGATACCGAACTGGAGAAGCCAAGCAGAAGATCGAAGTGCTTGAAAATCACTTATTAACCAGGCCAAGACCAACAACAGGTTGGAAAGCCAACCTAAGTAAGTTACAAAATCAATTTCCACACTTTTCTTTTGAGGTAATATTTCCTCCTCAGATCCTCAATAGAATGGGAATGCAAATTTGTTCAAGATTTTTCTCACAACTAACTAGTATTCCTCGTTGTCTCCTCTCTTTAGCCCACTGTACACGCCATTACAAGTCGCGGCCAACCTCTACAATTAAAATTAGCGAGATTTGTATTTTGTGTAAGATGTTGTCGTTCCCCCTCGTCCACCCTCGTAAAGCAATAAAACGGAGAAAAAAAGTCACAATTAAAAATTTAAACGTTTATTTATAAAGCCAACATGTTTTATTTATTTCCATCCCATAAAGACCGTTGCTGAACGCCACTCGCTACCGCTACCCAAGAGCAAAATGAAAGGCAACACAAACTGGGGGGGGGGGGGGGGGGGGGGGGGGGAAATAAACAATCAGAACAAAATCTTCTACAGTACCTTAGAGACAGACCGACACTGGCTGGTTGGTTTTAAGGCGAGAAGATGAAGTGCATACTAGAGATATCCTAAACCAAACAATGGAGTGTATCTTAAAAATGTAGAAGATTCACATTTTCCTTATTTTTTCAGTGGATGGGTGTGATGCGGTGGTGGCAGATTTCGAGGGGGCCCGTTGTAAAGTTGGTCCTCCGTCACATGGAAAATGGGGGGGGGGGGGGGGGGGGAAATAAACAATCAGAACAAAATCTTCTACAGTACCTTAGAGACAGACCGACACTGGCTGGTTGGTTTTAAGGCGAGAAGATGAAGTGCATACTAGAGATATCCTAAACCAAACAATGGAGTGTATCTTAAAAATGTAGAAGATTCACATTTTCCTTATTTTTTCAGTGGATGGGTGTGATGCGGTGGTGGCAGATTTCGAGGGGGCCCGTTGTAAAGTTGGTCCTCCGTCACATGGAAAATGTCAATTTTTAATGGAAATCAAATTTTCTAGTCTAAGTCGAGTATAGTGTTGAAACCAGTATCGATTTCTGTAGAATACATGGACATTAACTCTCCAGTAAATGGGATTTAATTGAGGAGGTATGTCATAAGCTTCGCACAGATCTTCTGGTCTTTAAATACAGGGTTTTCCAGCAAGAGGTGTTATTTTGGTATTCAAAGAAAAATAGAATTTTTTTGTTATCGCATTCGTCCTCCTCCTGCAGCCTAGATGGCGAATCAACCACCGCGATACTCCCCGGATTGCTGTAAAATATCGCTGCTCAATGAAAACATAAAACTAGACCCTATAATGGGTTGTATTTTACGTTTCTTTTTATTATTTAACTAGTAAGTTGTACTGCGCCTATGGCGCCCGTTGAAATATGGAAAAAAAAATATTGTTGAAAAAAAAAATTTTTGTGCAAAAAAAAATTTTGTTGAAAAAAAAATTTTTTCTTGAAAAAAAATAATTTTTGTTGAAAAAAAAAAATTTCCTGAAAAAAAAATTTGTTGAAAAAAAAATTTTGTGGAAAAAAAAAATTTTGTTGAAAAAAAAAATTTTGTGGAAAAAAAAAATTTTGTCGAAAAAAAAAATTTGGTTGAAAAAAAAAAATTGGAAAAAAAAATTTTGTAAAAAAAAAATTTTTGTTGAAAAAAAAATTTCGTAAAAAATAACATTTTTCTAAAAAAAAAATTTGTAACAAAAAAATTTTGGAAAAAAAAATTTGGGGAAAACACAATTTCTGTACAAAAAAAATATTATTTTTTTATTATTATTATTTATAGAAAATTATAGAATGCCTATTTAAATTCCTACGTACTGCGTGACAGAGTCAGTGAATCAGTGTCGAGGGTAAATATATATTAAGATTTTATTTATTTATTATTTAATAAATTTATTTATTTAATAAATTTTATTTATTTAATAAATTTATTTATTATTTAATAAATCTATTTATTTAATAAATTCATTTATTTAATAAATTTAAAGGAATTTCTTGCATTGCTGCAATTGGCTGGACTTTTGCAAAACATCTGATAGCAGAATCTAGCATTTGCCAGCTTGTGAATCAGAGTTGTTAAGTGTTGCCAGATTGTAGATCATGACAACCTCATGACAAAGGCCGCCTAAGATGTAACCAGCAAGAATGTTTCGCAATTCTCACTTAAGCCCATGGCGACTCGAGCTGTGTTGTTGCCATATCGGGAGTTTAGAAGTCTGGAAAATAGTTTAGATTGTGGATTATGGGAATATAAGCGATGCCAGAGAATTCAAACGGGCAATGAACACATTCGGATTAGTCCATGTTTTGGAAATGTCGCCATACAAGTCGCCGGTTCGAATAAAATTTCGAGCGGAATCCATAAGGGGTTTATTAGCATTCTTTGCTTCATCGAAAATGTGTTACACACAAAGTTTTTTTTAATCTGTAAGCTCTACAATTAAAATTTCGTGTTGTAACAAAAGATTGTTAACTTTTTTTTCTCCTCCAACGGGTATGGATTTGATACCAAATCCAAAACCCAATCCCCCCTCAGAATATCAACTGTGAAACACTCTATTGTACAGTAAATAATGTTAATGCCGGGATGTTCTCATACATTTTTGTTGTTGTTTGAGGAATTCATTTCCCACATCTTCGTTGTTTGTTCGGTTGTGAATTATAATTTAAACACTTTGCTTTTTTTTCTCTGCTTCGGATCCTTATAAGCAACGCCATTATTGTTTGTCCTTTATTTCATTCTCCATTTTGGAAGTTTGTCTCTGTATGTTTGTTGATCCGCGTCCGTCGTTGTCTTAATCTCTCCGTGTTGGCTTTTCTACTTTGGTCATGTCGTGATAAATTTTCTGTTATTTCACGTTTTGTCCTCTTTTTGTTTTCTCCCTGTCTGGCATTGTTCGGTGTGTGTGGGTGTGTGTGTGCGTTATTGTCGGAGTTTGGCGAGCATACGATTTAATGCAGTTTTGTTTTTGTCCATTTGAGATATTTCTTATGGGACAAAGTGGCATTTGTACAATTCAATGTTGTGAAGTCATGTGACAAATCGTTTGACTTTTCAACATTTTTAAATTACAGAACTTTGAAATGGAATGCCGAAGGTTTTAAAGTCAAACGACATGGTGGGACAGGCTGTAAACTTGTGACTCGATGGAATCTGCGGTGTAAATACAATTCCATACAGTGACTCTGTGACAATGACTCACAGATTTACCGATATATATTTTAATCACGGAATCAAAGTCTCATATTTCCGAAAGCCTAACAGACGGCTGCCAAATACACAAAATAATCCTTAAGTGTACTGATATCAACAACTTTAATGCCTTCTAACCATAATTAAAAACCAACCATCATGCCCAAATAAACTTGCATAAACTTAACTTCAAGCAAAAGGATTTCGTTGATTCGTTTTCCTCCTTTTTTTTTTTTTTTTTAGAAATTTATGAATTACCTTAAGTTGGGTAACAGGATTATTTCATAAAATTTATCAACCCTTTTGCATGGAGCGCCCAACCCGTTGTGGACATATTTCGCATTCCAACTATGAACAAATGAATGTATTCGTATATGGATGAGATTAAAACTTATCAGACGTAATGGAAGCCCTACAGGTACAATTATACGAAAACTCAATGGAAATGCCATACGTTCGTATGTCTGTACGAGAATACCTAAACTTGTTCACAAATAAATTCAAATTACAGTGACTTAAAATAAACAAAAAAAAAACACACACACACACAAAAATGGGACGTACGGAAAAACGAAACGAGATTCTGAGATTCATTCATTTGGTGGGGAATCCAGAGAACATTTCATTGTAATTTTTTAGTTTCGTTTGTTTCGGTGTGCTTAAGTAGATTTCCGGGATATATTTTTTTTGTTGTTGTTACTGCCATTGCCTCATTCAAATGGATTTTGTGGAAGACTGTGCTCGTATGTGACTCTGCTATTAAGCTGACTTTTGTGTTAATTAAAGTCTATGCACGAGTCTGTATGGGTGAGTATGTGTGGTTGTATGGAAGTGTATGAGTGTGCTTGTGTCTCGGAAATTAGTTGTATGGTAGTGTGTTGGTCTCTTTATCCTGTATTACCGTAAAAAAAAAAACATTTTGAATGCTTCAAGAGATACCCTACAGCAAGTATTGGTGGAGAATGATTCGAAAATCGAATAATGCTTCAAGAGATACCCTACAGCAAGTATTGGTGGAGAATGATTCTGTAATCGAATAATTGAAAAATATAATAATTTAATGATTGAATAAATAGTTAAATTAAAAATTTAAAAAATGTATGACAAAAACATTGGAACATAGAATATAAATATACTTAAAAATAATTAAATGAATTAATTAGTTGAAAAATAAATATAGTTTTGTAACCATTCCTTTCATTGCAATAATTTTTAAATTAATTAAATTAATATTTAATTATTTAAACTAATATTTTGATTAATGAAAATAATTGTTTAAAAAAAAATTAATTTTTTTAACATATTTTTTGAATTAAATTAATTTAATTTAAATAAAATATTATTAATTATTTAAATAATTCTTAATTAATTAAATTAGTATTTTAATAAATTAAAATAATTTCTAAATTATTTTTTTTATTAAATTAATTTAATTTTTTCATTTTTTTTCATTCAATAAAAGATTTTTTAGTTAAGCGTTAAATTAAAGTAACTGGAAAATAATTAAATAAATTAATTAATTAAAAACTAAATTACAATTTTTAAACATTTCTTTCATTACAATAATTTTTTAATTAAATAAATTAATATTTAATTATTTACACTAATATTTTAATTAATTAAAATCATTGTTTAAAAAAAAAAATTTTTTTTAACATATTTTTGTAATTAAATATAAAATATTTTGAAATACATTAAAATAATTTAATGTAATTAAGCTAATTATTTGCTCTAATATTTTAATTAATTAAATAAATTGATTTATTAATTAAATTAATTTAATTAAATAATTTTTAATTAATTAAATTTAAATTAATTTATATTTTAATAAATTAATTAATTTATTTTTTAATTTAATAAAAGAATTTTTTAATTAAGCGTTATTTTTGTATTTTTTTCAATCGTTGTACACATTTTAATGATTTTAAGCTCGAGATTGTCTTTAATTCAATTATTTATTTAAAAAATATATTTATTTATATTTAGAAATAAATATTTTAATTAAAAACAATTTATTTAGTTGATTACAAAAATTAAAAATCAATTTAGTTTTTTAAACAATTTATTTCATTGATTAAGAAATTAATCAATAATTAATAATTCAATAAACGAATCAAAAAATATAAAATATGAATTAATTAATAAAAAAAATCAAAAATTTATTTTAATTAAATAAAATTTCAATTTAATTCATTAATAAATAAAAACAAATAATGTAAATGAAAAATGTTTTTAATTAAAAAATTAGTTTAATTAATTAAAAATATATTTAATTAATTTTATTTATTTATTTATTAATGTTAATTAAAACAAATATTAAAAAAAAATATTTTTTAATTTAAAAATTATTTTAGTTAATACAATTTTTAGAAGAATATAATAATATAAAAAAACTAAAAACTGAATTATAAAATGAATTCAATTAATTAACAAAAATAATTTAATTACTAAATTTAAAAATTAAAAAACGTATTTAATTCATTAAATTAAATATTAATTAATATTACAATAAGAAAATATTTAATTAACAAATAATTTAATTAAATAAAAAATATTATAAGTAGTTTAAAATTGATTTGATCAATTAAAAACAAATTTGAATTGACTAAAAAATTAAGCTAATTAAGTAAACAAATAAATTTAATTAAATATTAAAATATTTTATTAAATTAATTAAATACCAAAAATAAGTAAAAAAAATCAATTAAACAAATATTTTAATTAACGAAAATAGTGATTAAGTTAATTGCAAATTATTTTAATTAATTAAAATATTGTGTTATTTAATTTAAATTAATTTTATTAAAAAAAATATTTATTTAAATTAACAATTAATTAAAATATTAAATTAAATAGTTAAATAATAATTACAATATTCAATTAAACAAGTAAATATTAATTTAACAAATTAAAAAAATTATGTAAATAAAAAAGTGTCAATTTATATAATTAAAAAATTCTTTAATGAAAATATTAGTTTGAATAATAAAAATATTTTAATTAATTAAAATTTTTTACTGATTTAATTGAATTTATTAAAATAGTAATAAAATTAATTTAAAAAAAGTAATTAATAAGTAGTTTTCGAATATTGCATAGCCAGCAGTAACCATACAATTTCTGTTCGTTGTATGGAAGAGCATCTCTGATTCGTTCCGATGGATAACCATTTCCATTCTAATTAAGGGTTCATCCTCATGTACTTAAGATGACATAGACATTGAGCTCCATCATAAATATAGACGTATATGAATCCTAATTATTTATTTGTTCTCCACATGGACGTCAGTCTGTTCTTATGTCTCCACACGTTAATGCCTCATAAAAGATTACCTTCTCCTTCTGCCACTGCCACTGCCACTGCTGGTGGGATTTTCGTTGTGGCAACATTTTGTTTCTTGTTGGATATTCGTCTTGCATTTAAAGCTCTGGGGATTTTTATTTACTTCGATTCCGAATGAACGAGACACGATGAACAGACACGAAAAAAATCGTAACTTTTGTTACAAATGCATCATTTTTGTTCACTTCACATACGTAGACACTTTTCTGGTGGATGTGGAACATGTTTCACACACACACACACACTCAGACACTTATGTTTGTGTATGAATGACAAACCGCCCGTAATGTTACCCTCCATTTTTAATAATTATCGCCTGAGAACCGGTAGGAATTGTATGGCAGAAGAACTTCACATTACGCACCCCTCGTGATTTTGTGATTTTCACTTATGCCGGAGATCCCAGACAACAAATAAATGAATGGCGCCGTTTCAATGCCGTTTGCCGCTTTCACATATAAAATGCAATTACATACCCCATTAAGCCTGCTCCACCACCCCAATCACCTCATCCTCCTTCTCCTACCTCGTATCCTCCCGTTATTTTCTGATGCTCGTCCTACTTTTAGTAACAGTAACATCTACGCCTCATATGGAAACACCAGAACACACACACACTTACACACTCGTAATGCCTTCCTTGTTTGGTTTGGTTTATTTACACTTATGCACTTCAGGGCTGCCAGCCACTGATGGCTGATGGGGAGGAAGGATGTGTTGGCAGGGCGAGGGGGGTGGTGGGCAATGCTGGAGCTTTATGATTTCTGGTTTAATTTGCCCTTTTGTTATCCTTTTGCGCCATTAAGATAACAATGACGTTGTTTTATTTTTTTTTCTGCAATTTTTCCTGTGATTTCTCCCTCAACTGCACGTATTCGTTTTGGACTAAACGCTCTCCCTCCGGTTTTCAGTGATATTTAGTTTTTAACCTGCGTGGTGTTTTTTTCCCCCCGGTTTGCCATTCGCCTCATTAAAGTTGTCATAATTTTCCATTAGGTTCGCCTCGTACTTGGTGTTGTTGTTGTTCTTATAATTATTTTTATTATTATTATTGTGGAAGTTAACATTCATAATCATCATGAGCCGTTCGCCCTCCCAGCAGCCACGCCACCCTTCTCATCGTAGCCGAGACCATCATCATTAAAAGTTAAATCAGTGCGAAATAAGCACAAGTCAAAGGAAGAGCAACTCCATATCTTTGGTACATTATATGGGTATTACGAGTATTAGTCTTGGAATATGTTTGACGTCTGAATTACCGGGAACGCTGAATCGAAGGGAGAGAAGCCTCATAAGGGGGGGATGAGAATGCACCGAATCCCCCTTGGAGTTAATAGTTCTTAGGCTATGAGTACTATAGCTTATCAGTTGATGGTGGGGCAGGAGAAAATGTTAATTATCGTGATGTGGATTTACTTAAATAAATTTTTTTTAATAATAATATAATTACTATCATTTGTTATTGTTGTTGTTTCCACTGATATTACAAATTATGTGAAGAAGAAAACTATGTTTGTTTTTTTTTAAACGGATATCTGAGTTTTTGTGGCCCGTCATGGTTCATATCCGGATGTCCTCGTAATTGCTGGCTAACTTAAAATCTGCAAAGTGTAATCTCTAAAAATCTCTAAATTGTGGACTTGGATTTATGTTGCCGGTCCCGACGATTAGCAAGTTGCCAGATTATGCCGTGCAAAGCTCATTATGGTGTGCTTCTTATTAAACCATTCATGATCAAGATATTTTTTTAAAAAAAAAGTTGTATATTTTATAATAAGGAGTCCTGAGTTCGAATCTATTGATATTTTTAACTTTACGAAATCCTTTTCTCTGTGCCATATGACATCGCTGGCTATGTCATATGGGTTAAAGTGTTTTAACATTGGAGCTTATCACGAAAAAATCCCCCAAATAATTTATGAAAAATTACCGAATGCAAAATGCCCTAAATATTTTAAAAAATCGCCCCAAAAATACAACAATAGATTTTTGTAATTTGCAAAAAGTGTAATTTTTATAAAAAAAAAAAAAAAAACAAAAATATGGGATTATATTCCATAATGAAAAATCACCCCAATTTTGGGGAGAATGTTCATACATATTTTTTTTTTTTTTTTTTTTGAAAAAAATATGAAGAAAATTTCAAATAAAACCCCAAACAAAAGTGAAACAATCAAATACCGATTTTTTTATAATGTTACTGATAATTACGGTTATCACATTTAAAAATGACCTCAATTTAAACGATGGCCCCTGCATAATTTGAAAAATCCCCCCAAAATGATGATTTACATTTGTTTTGAAATTATGCAAAATAAATAATTTGTCATTGTTCAATTTGTGATGTATTTTCCATATGAAAAACCGAAAAATGAAATAAGGGTGTTTTTTATTGAGGTATAGAACTTCGAATTGAAATAAAACACAAGAAAATCGTTTTAATGTCCATCAATTTGGCTTTATTGGAAGGATAATTTTATGCCATTAATGTTTAAATATGATTTCGGGCATGTGGCCGCTGCGGCTGGCTCGAATAAAGCCAATTCTACAGGTCCAATTTTCAACCACTTGTTGGAACCACAACTCATCCACATTCATGCCATCCAATTCGGGAACAAAATAGTCGGTTATCATGGCTCTATACCGGTCTCCATTAACGGTAACTGACTCTCCAGCATTATTTCGAAAGAAGTATGGGACTATGACTCCACCAGCCCATAGAGCACACCAAACAGTCAGTTTTTGTGGATGTAATGGCATAAAATGGACGGAGCTTGCGGTGAACTTCGCGAACTGAACCATTACTTTCCAAATAAATTTGCACGATTTGCAAGCGTTGTTCTTTTGTCAACCTGTTCATTATGAAATGGCAAACCAAACTAAATATTAATCACTTGACAGCTGACAAAATGGCCGCCAGTTAAAAAAGTGATGCCAACTTAGAGTTATATACCCCAATAAAAACACCCTTTATTACCTAAAAATAGTGTGAAAAACTCACCTAGTTTTGTTTCAATAAAAGCCCCCAGTGCTAAAGTTCTTTCTTCTCCCAGGGAAAGTAAGTGCTTTTGATTATTTGTTAAAAGACTAAGGGACAACTCTTCATCTCCTATCCCGACTCTCGTTAACGATGACCAGGTATTCTGACTGACCCGGTTGACAAAGCTAACCTCCTGGCTGACGTATTTGCAAAGAATTTATCTTTGCCAGAAAGCAGTCAACAACTCCCAGTGATTGAAAACGTATCTAGTTCGTTGGCCCAGCTATTTTTTTCGAAGCTGTGGTGTTAAAAGGGTTCTGGCAGATTTCAACGTAAATAAAACTCCGGCCGCGGATGGAATTTCAGCACTTGTCCTATGTAAGAGCTCTTCGACGCTAACTCGTCCATTGCGCAATCTATTCAACCGTGTCGTACCGTGCTGGTGTTTACCCCTCACGTTGGAAAGTGTCCAATGTTCAGACGATCCCCAAGAAAGGGGAAATTATCCAATTGCATGGTTAATCACCATCTTATTAAGTATCTTCTGTCTTTCATTGACGACCTGTGTGGGGGGTCAGTCGATGAACCCATCAACTCCTCTGCGGATGACAGCAACCTTTGTCATTCGTACTCATTTGACCATCGGCCAAGTCCCCCGGAGGTCGTGGACAAAAGGCAAACGATGAACGACTCACTCAACCGCGACTTGGCGACGATTTGTAAGTGGGGCCAAATGAACAGACTAATTTTTCATTTAGCGATTTTTTTATACGGTTTTTAGTTTTGCTATTTTTTTTTTCCAATTGACACAAATCTGTGCAATGTCGGTAAAGTAAATTTAGTTATAGGCGCCCCGGTAGTCGAGTTGGTAGCGTGCTTGTCTATCAGCGTGGGGGTTGTGGGTTCGATTCCCACCAGAGGCTTTGGTCTGTCGCTGCAAAATTTTAGCCAAATGGTCTGTGTCACCCGGTTTACCCTTGGACCCAAAATTAGTATATAAATTTACTTTGTATTGTAATTAATAAATAAATAAAATAAATAAATAAAATTTACTTATTTCATACGAAATAACGCCCCAACTTACGAAATGAAAAAAAGGCCCAATCATCGTTGTCGTTTTTCCCTGTACTGATGTTTGGGGCCTTATTTCATTGTCACTTTGGGGATTTATTTCACGCCGCCTAAACAAATCTCCAATTGTATGACATTTTTTTGGGGAATTCTTAAATTTTGTTTTTTTTTTTGGGTTATTTTTCATATAGCCTCTCCCCAATTTTTTTCATTATGTAGAATTCCCCAATTGTATGAGACTTTTTTTTTAGGGAATTTTTAAGTTTTTTGTGGGCACTTTTCATAGAGCCGCTGAAGAGACTTTTGCTTCATTTAATTGACATGTCAAAAAAAAAAGCACCAAACTGCTCTCCCACAAATGTCTCCGTTAAATATTTTCTCCATTCCTAAATGACGGACTTGCTGGCATCGTTCTTAGTGTATCTGCCTATGGGCTTATGCGCCCAATGCCGCGGCAATCGCCAAACCAAATGTTAAACAAAGGAAAATGTTTACAAACAATCGTCGTATTAACCGAAAAACAATACTGGCCGTATAAACAAACTGTAATGCGATTGTTTTTCTATGTGTGTGTGTACGATTTTCCGGGAATTATTTTATCTTGACAACTGAAAACTGAGCGAGTATGTGCGGCTGTGTCTGTGTGTGTGTGCGTTGTACCTGATGAATAAATGCACGTACAGGGAATGTACTCCGCCACGTATGTCTGTGAAAATCCTGTATTTTACACACACACACACACACACTGACTGTCTGAATGAAAGCAGTACGCGTATGTTGTATTTTTGTATGCACGTAATCATTCACAGATATTCATTCTTTCATCCCCTTCGTCCATCCAATACTATCTGAAATATTCATATTCATGTGAAAATATGGAATTTATTTTTATATCCTTTTGTTTTGCTTTTTGTATGGAGATTTTGTTTGTTTGTTTGTTTGCTTATTCAGTCTTTTGTGCATTTCAATTTCATGGGAGTGAATGCACAAAATGAAAGCGCGAATAAAGAAACAAAACATTATTTTAATGCGAGCCCCATAATATTTTAACAATGGTATTTTGGGTTGACTTTATACAGTTTGTATGTGAGTGTGTGTGTGTGCGTATGAGTGTTGTTAAAAGGCATTCCATGTTGTTTGTTGATGTGTATAATTAAATAAAACGTTTGTAAATTATGAAATAAGTAGTTGAAATAATTTTCGCATATTTCTTAAAGGCTGGAGCGAATTTATTGGAAATTTCCAGGGGTCCAGGTTGAGGTTTTAAATCTGTAACACGAAAATGTAAAACCTCGATAGAAACACTAAACGCTGAAAACTATTTGTTTTTCAATAGTTGAACAGCGTATTACATTGCAGGAACCTCCAGATGTCAATGCTTTCCCAGAGAGTGACAAATTGTTGTGGATTTTCATGCTGTGGCATCATCGACCCTGTTTTCTTTGACAAATCGGACTAAATTGCCTGGATATGGAGGATTGCTACAGTGATCTTTGCCACAGAACATGAAACTTAACCGCAATGGATTTTTAAGCACCAGATATCGATTGTGTAATCGGCCATCGTGTAATCAGCCGTCTCCTAGATGTCAGTGATCTTTGCCACAGAACATGAAACTTTACCGCAATTGATTTTTAAGCACCAGATATCGATTGTGTAATCGGTCATCGTGTTATCAGCCGTCTCCGGGAAGTCAATTGGCCATCAGGCACTTGTGATTTGACGACGTTATTAGCTTATCTGAACAACTGAACAACTGACGCATACATCGCTTTGCAAACCACCACAGCCGTTCTGTATCTGTTTCAATTGCTCCATAACAGCAGCCCCTTTCCCCCCCAGTACCCCAAAGACCATAAATATTCTCAGCTACTTTACAACACCACCAACACACCATATTTCAAATTCATTTTATTGTTTTCTGCTCCTCCGCCTCATCCTATGGATTTCCTCAAAGAAAAAAAAACATAAACTTTTCCTCCTCCATGGTTACTTTTATAATTTCGGCCCAAAGTTTGGCCTGTTTCACGATATACAGCCGTACCTTGGCGTTGGGTTGTGGGGGGAAAAGGTCATTTGATATTTTGTGTAAAAATATTTTCATAACGTTGGTGGGGGAGAGGGGTTTTTTTTTATAGATTTCCAGTTAAATGCTTTGCCAATAAAATAATAATTATTATTACATTGCTTTGACAGCTGTTGCCGCAGTTGGTATTTAATTTATCCATTCAACCAGCCCAGCAAACGCCTTCTCATCCCGAACACTTACCGACTTCATGTGCACTCCCATCCCATCCCACCCACCGTTCTATTCAAATTATCCTGTCGTCCGTTGTACTTAGTGACTAACCCCTTTTTATTGTGTAGCTTTTTCTTTTCTTTTTTTCGCTTGGCCGGCTCAATTACCTTGCAAGGAAGGATACCACGAGAGGAGTAGGAGAAAAAATAATAATCATCAAAATTATTTCATTTGTTCGCTTAAGAAAAAGTCCAGGCATACGCAACCAATACAAAAGGCCGCAGCAGACGCAGAGTTTGGCCGAGCGTTTATTTTCGTTTCGTCATTTCCAATATTTTGCTTTAGTGGGCTCTTCAACATAAAGTTCTTTATGGCCCTTAAATGCTCAAAGCCTATAAATGTTGTTATTACCTTAATCGAAATTTCCTACAATTGACCCTTCATTGCACAAGGAGCCCGGAATGTTTGTACTGCCCTTCAATCAACCCGCCCCCGAACTCATCCTCCACAGCGCCCCGATATGGCGGATGGATGGATGGCATAGCACCGCTTTGACCGAATGGCATCATTAATATTTTATGACAAACAGCCAATTGGCGATGGTAATTTGAAATTTTAATTGGTTGTACGCGTAACTGGAAATTATGCTAAATTAAATATTTTTCTTTAACAATTGCACAAAAACAAAAGCTTTGCGGGTGAGCGACTAAGCTGAAGCAACGAAAGGCGTCAGCAGTTCGAGAAGCATCGAAGACGACCTCTTAGTGTGGCATATTTGAAGGAGCAAGTGCTGTAGAACAATTACCGAGCGATTTCCGTGCAAAACAGGAGGAAATTATTGCGTTCAAATATCAAATAAGTAGGTGAGGAAGTAATTGTGTAATGTAAGGGTTGAATGATTCAAAGTAGCATAGATACAATGGGCAATTTGTGTAGAACTGATGACGTATTTTCCGTTGGAAGTCTGACATTCACGAAAATGGATCGCTTAACTATCACACAACGCGCAAAAATGATTGAAACCTACTACAAAAATGGTGATTCTCGCACAGCCACATATCGTGCTTTAAGAGCAGTTTATAGTTATGAAGCACATTTCTCAATCGGTGGGTATGTTAATAAACAAAATTGTCGTATTTGGGGTTCTGAGAATCCTCAGCGAGGCCATTACATCCACATAAAAGTCACTGTTTGGTGCGCTCTTTGGTCCGAAGGTGTAATTGGACCTTACTTCTTCGAAAACGACGAGAGAACGACTGTCACCGTCAATTCGGAGCGTTGTGGTCGTATGATAAACGACTTTTTTTTGCCTGCTTTGAAGAATACGACTTGGAGAATATGTGGCTTCAACAAGACGGTGCCACACATCTCGAGCGAATATGGCTTTATTGCAAGAGACATTTACTGGCCGCGTACTTTCTCGTCGTGGCGATATCAAAAGCGATTTGACACCAGTAGACTTTTTATTTTTGTTGGGCTATGCGAAAGACCTCGTTTGAAAGACCTTAGTAGATTTCTAGTAGTCTCTGCTTTTTTTTTTTTAATTTTTTTTTTTGCATTTTATAGTTGTTTCTGCCATTTTTGTTATACATTTTAAAAAATATATTTTGGTTCTGTTTTGGTGTCTCTACCGTTTGTTGTTAAACTTTTTTTTGGAAAAATTATGAGAGTAATTTTTTAGTTGCCTCTACCATTTTGTATACAATATATACAATATATATATATACATTTTTATATTTTTCATACTTTTTATATTTTCTCATGATCAGAGTAATTTGTTAGTTGCCTCTGCCATTTTTGAATAAATTGTGCATGCCACGTAATAAGTCATAGTAGTATTTGTAGTCTCTGTTGTTATTCTTATCATTTTTGGAAAAAAATATCTCTTTATTTTTGCTAAAATTTTTTTTTTAAATTCCTTTGATTTTTCTTAGTTGTCTCTATCATTTCTGCATTTCTAAATTTTTTGAAAAATATATCACAATATTTTTTATAGTCGTCTCTATCATTTCTTTTTAAATATTTTGTCTATATTTTGAAATATACCATTTTTTTAGTTGCCTCTACCATTTTTATTAAGCTTTATTTTCTGAACAAATTGTAGTTTTTTAGACTCTTCGATTTTTGTTAAACATCTTCTTTTTTTTTGAAAAATATACCTTCGAATTTTTTTTTAGTTGTCAGTATTTTTGTTTTGTTAAAATTTTTTTGAAACAGTTGCGATAGCATTTTTTATAGTTGTCTCTATCATTTATTTTTAAATATTTTGTATATATTTTGAAATATACCATAGTAGTTTTTTTTAGTTGTCTCTACCATTTTTGTTAACCCTTTTTTCTGAACAAACTGTAGATTTTTAGACTCTGCGATTTTTTTGAATATTTTTTGAAAAATATACCTTCAGTTTGTTTTTGTTGTCTGTACCATTGCTGTTCATTTTTTTTGAAAAAGCTGCGATAGCATTTTTATAGTTGTCTCTATCATTTCTTTTTAAATATTTTGTATATATTTTGAAATAAACCATAGTAGTTTTTTAGTTGTCTCTACCATTTTTGTTAAATATTTTTTTCTGAACCAATTTTAGATTTTAGACTCTGCGATTTTTTTTTTTGAAAAAACGTACCATTGAATTGTTTTTAGTTGTCAGTACCATTTCTGTTAAAACTTTTTTGAAACAGATACAATAGAATTTTTTCAGTTGTCTCTCTCATTTATTTTTAAATATTTAGAAATATATCATAGTTATTTTTTTAGTTGCCTCTACCATTTTTGTTAAACCTTTTTTCCGAGGAAATTGTAGTTTTTTTGACTGCGATTTTTTTTGGAAAAAAAACCTACCATTGAATTTTTTTTTGTTGTCAGTACCATTTTTGTTAGATCTTTTTTGAAACAGTTACGATAGCATTTTTTATAGTTGTCTCTATCATTTTTAAATATTTTGTATATATTTTTAAATATACCATAGTATTTTTTTTAGTTGTCTCTACCATTTTTGTTAAATATTTTTTTCTTAACAAATTGTAGTTTTTTTAGACAGCGATTGTTTTTTTTTGAAAAATGTACCTTCGAATTGTTTTCAGTTGTCAGTATAATTTCTGTTAAAACTTTTTTGAAATAGATACGATAGCATTTTTTTAGTTGTCTCTATCATTTATTTTGAAATATATCATAGTAATTTTTTTGATTGCCTCTACCATTTTTGTAAACATTTTTTTAAGAACAAATTGTAGATTTTTTAGACACTGCGATTTTTTTTTTATTTTTTTTTTTAAAAATATACCTTTGAATTGTTTTCAGTTGTCTGTACCATTTTTGTTAAAACTTTTTTGAAACATTTGCGATTGTATTTTTTATAGTTGTCTATCTGTAACATGTTTTTGATAAATATGTTGTTTGATGAATATGTTGGAGTAATTTTATTTAGTTGTCAAATATTTTTTAAAAAATAAATACTAACATTTTTTTTGTGTCCACCATTTGATTTATATGTTTTTTCCAACTGTCTCTACCATTTTTGAAAAAAATGTCTGCAATCTACTAGTTTCTGGGAGTTAGAATCTTTTGCCATTAATAGTTAACCTGCCGTTGAATCACCATTGGATCTTAAGATATTAGATTTGTAGAACAATAACAACGACAACTACTATAGTTTAGTCATAACATAGTGTGTGCTTACTTTAGAGTAACATTCTACATGATTTTTAAATCGAGTAGTAAGAGGAAAAAAGAAAATGTTCAAAAACTCCTGGTAACCACGAAACAATGGACATGTATTGTAGATCCATTTTCATATTCCATGTTGTTGTGCGATAGCGCAGGATTCCTTTGCTGTAGTCGTCCTATTCTGCGGTCCGTTGGCAGCTATAGCCTTAAGTCGCTGCAGGTATTCTCCTGGGATTTCCAGGATAACACCATCACGGGTTTACCACCAAATTATTGGCATATCCTTAAATCTTTTTAATTGATGAGGTCTACGAAATAAAGTTAGCAATTGACATGGCCAGCACTGAATGCACTGCACTCAATTGTAAAAGATCTGTTTTGTAATGTTTATATTGACGACTGAGATGATGGATGTACTCCTTCATCTATGTCTTGTCCGCCTTTTATTGTGAAACAATTTAAAAACTCTACAGCTTTATTCACTCTCTTGGCTGTAACTTATACCGGGTCCATTAAATTATGAAATCATAGCAATTTTCAACGAATGTATTCCCGGCGCCATTATCTCTTTACGAAAAATGTTACATTTATTGCAGAAATTCCTTAATACAATTCCTTATGGCCATTAAAATTAATGCTTCCAATACGCCCACGCTTACGCTGTTCCTATTTTTTTTCTCTCGGGCCAATGAATTTTGCATGAACGGAGAAGCTCAAAGAGGAGGAAAAACAAAATTACAAAAAGCTAAATTTTTCCAAAGAAAATTGTAAAGGAAATTCTTTACTTTGTACTAAACGATACTTTTGCCATTTGTAATCATTACTTTTTCCACTCCTGGTCACCGTCGTCCTGTGAGCGCACGCTTGGACTGGTGAGGATGGTGCTACTGCTGTTTTTTAATGTCTGAAATTCTTTTTTAATTTGCTTGCTTGTGCCGCTGCTGGTGCCTTGTGCGATAGCGCAGGATTCCTTTGCTGTAGTCGTCCTATTTTACGGTCCGTTGGCTGCCGGCAACGGTTTATAACGGCAAAGCTGTGCTCTTCCGTGCCTGTCCGGCAATCATCTTCCTCCGGTTTGGAATTGGTTGTATTGCGTTCATTCGTTCGGTACGTGCGTTAATGTTAATGTTTCAATTATAGTCTCCAGTTTTTTTTTTTTTTTTTTTTTACTGTGCCATCGTCCTTTGTGCCAGTGTTTTTTTTCTTTTCTTTTTTTTGGGAAAATGTATCTCGAACGAAGTATGACTAGAGCTGAAAGAGAGTGGAAAAAAAAGATATATTTAAAACTTAATGGTTAGTAAAGGGTTAACAAATTAAGTGCAGCTGTGTTTTAATGTCATTCTGTAAAAAAAAAAGGATAGCCTTTCCGGGAATTCACTCACCCCTTAAGTGTGAGTGCGAAATGAAAGCGGAAAAAAGAAAAACTCTTCAAAGAAGAAAAAGTGTTGGTATGCAAAGAAATTGATTTCCGTTTAAAAGCATGTCACCAGAAGCACAACGAAAAGGAAAACGGCTAAGGGTAAAGTTTGAAATTAAATGAACGGAAATAATTACAACACCTTAACATGGCGCACACACCATTTTTTTGGGGATACCTATTCCTGTCGTCTTTGTTTGTTTGTCTGTTTGTCCATGGAGACAAATAATGTATGGACATTGGCAGGGGTCCGTCCACATGGGCTGGGATAAATTACCAACACAAAAAAAAGGTCAGGGGACACACCGAGTGAAAAATTGTTGTGACAACTTGGAGAGTTGTTCATAAAATATTAAAATTTCTCACTAGAAATTTATGAAATTTTGTTGCCAAAACAGAAGTTGTCAAAGAGGTCAGTTTCATAAGGGGAAGGGGGTGATCATAATTGTTTATTTGTCATGTGTATCATGGAGTGCCTGTCAGTGAATATACAGCCCGATGTCAATTTACAAATTAAAGAAAGTAGTAAACATTTATTGAAATGGAGCAAAGGCGAAAAGGATCTATAAAATCTCCTGTGGCAACACCGCAAATTTAGAGACTATACTTGCCGGGGCAGAGAGTAAAAATTCCACACGTGTTGCGATGAAAACACAATGTCCACAAAAAAATTCCAAAGTTGTATAAAAGGCAGGCAGAAGACGACGAACAGAAACTCGGATTTGTATTGGGAGTACTTGCCTGACTGGGTAAATGATGTCAGCATCGAAATAAAGCCAAGCACCAAGTTGATATTTCTGTGATTTTCACGAATAATCACTTAAGTTCATTTTAGGAGATTTCATAAAACTGCAGTAGGTGACATTTGTATCTTCAATATAGTGAAAGTATTTGTCTGACTGGGCGTCGTCATCGGTAGAAGGAATGAAACGGAGATTTCTATCGTCGAGATTGAGGAAGTATTTGCCAGGCACGACTCTGTCATAAGTTGAAAGAATGATGTCAGTATCGAAGTAAAGTCAAACACCAGGTTGATATTTCTGTGGTTTTCACGAATAATCGCTTATTTTTTTTTAGGGGATTTGGGTTTGCTGATACCAAAGGGCTCTCAACTAAAGTAAGCTTTTTTTTTAAATAAAAATCTATCATTACTCTTTTTTCTTTGTAAACAACAACTTAAGTTAACAATTTTTACAAAAGCCGCAGTTTCAAAAATTATTTACTATTGTAACTCATGCTGTTATTCGTGAAAAGCACAGATTTGTAACGCAAGGATATCCTGAGATGAGAGCAAATAATCGGCCAATGAGAAGAGAATGATAAGCGAGAATCACATACATCTGGTGATGATGTTTACAAGCAATTCGTGAAATTCAATTAAACAAAATGGTTCCAGAATCCCTCAAACTTATGTTTACATATAATACCAATCCTGCGATTTACTTTTCTAGCTTGCTTTGAAAATATTTTCAAATTTTCCCTGAAATCTCTGTCGTTCTCTGTTACACCAAACCCGGCATTAGTTTCTCTAGTTCGCTCTGGTTGCGGTAGACAATTAAAATAAAACCAATTCCATTACTTTGATTTCATTCCCCATAATTTCGCTCGCTTCTCTTTCCTATGTATAACATTTCAAGTAATTCTAATTAAATTAATTTCAATCTCCGGTTAAGAAAATATTACTCAGAACCAAAAGAATACCAGATATGCACTTCATAGATCAACGTTACGTAAACATCAAGTGGGATTTTCTTGAGAGCACACGAGCAAAGGCAAAACAAAAAAAGGGAAACGGAAACAAACCCTTCAAACGAATTCAACTTCAAAAAGGCCATTCAATATCAAGAGCGGAACGGGGCCAGCAGCAGCAGGAAACCAAAAAGAAATGAAGGGATTTTCTTGTAGGAGCTGGATTGTCATTATTTGTAGACCACGGAAGGTGACGATGAAGGCAACGAGGGAGGATGAAAGACAACAACTCTGCATTTGATAGATTTTACTATTTCATTTAGGAAAATGGTGGCACGAATTTTAGAGTTAATGATAGATACAACAACATTCTCAGAGCTAATGGAGTATTTTTAGAAAAATTCATAGAAAGAGTTTCAAAAATAATCCTCCGAGGTGAAAAGCTTTTATTCATTTGGGATATAGAAATGGAATACTCTTTTTGGGACCAGATCCTCGCCGTATGGATATACCCATAATGACTGAAGCTATGTCCTCGAATACGATGTATCGGTAGAACATTTGTTATGCAACTGTCTAGGTCTACTGGAATGTCGACTCACTGAACTTGGGAGTAGGTTTCCTGGTAACCTTAAACAGCTGGCGTGTGCATCTCTGACTTTCCTCGCGAAATTCATTAGAAGTATCAAATGGTTTTACGCGTCATACTTTACCTTTCCCTCCTCCAATTGTATACAAGTGTTCCAATTACAAGTGGTCAAGTGATGGCTTAAGGTTCACATTCAACCTAAACTAAATGGGTGTATCGAACAGGGCCTTAGAAAATTGACAGACAGACAGACAGAAAGAGCTTCCTTTAATAATGGGAATGTTTGCTCTTTCCAATAAATAAATTCTGATATTTTTTTTCAAACTTAGTTACGAACTTACTTACTAACTTACTAACTTACTAACTTACTAACTTACTAACTTACTAACTTACTAACTTACTAACTTACTAACTTACTAACTTACTAACTTACTAACTTACTAACTTACTAACTTACTAACTTACTAACTTACTAACTTACTAACTTACTAACTTACTAACTTACTAACTTACTAACTTACTAACTTACTAACTTACTAACTTACTAACTTACTAACTTACTAACTTACTAACTTACTAACTTACTAACTTACTAACTTACTAACTTACTAACTTACTAACTTACTAACTTACTAACTTACTAACTTACTAACTTACTAACTTACTAACTTACTAACTTACTAACTTACTAACTTACTAACTTACTAACTTACTAACTTACTAACTTACTAACTTACTAACTTACTAACTTACTAACTTACTAACTTACTAACTTACTAACTTACTAACTTACTAACTTACTAACTTACTAACTTACTAACTTACTAACTTACTAACTTACTAACTTACTAACTTACTAACTTACTAACTTACTAACTTACTAACTTACTAACTTACTAACTTACTAACTTACTAACTTACTAACTTACTAACTTACTAACTTACTAACTTACTAACTTACTAACTTACTAACTTACTAACTTACTAACTTACTAACTTACTAACTTACTAACTTACTAACTTACTAACTTACTAACTTACTAACTTACTAACTTACTAACTTACTTACTAACTTACTAACTAACTTACTTACTAACTTACTTACTAACTTACTTACTAACTTACTTACTAACTTACTTACTAACTAACTTACTAACTTACTAACTTACTAACTTACTAACTTACTAACTTACTAACTTACTAACTTACTAACTTACTTACTTACTAACTTACTAACTTACTTACTAACTTACTTACTAACTTACTTACTAACTTACTTACTAACTTACTTACTAACTTACTTACTAACTTACTTACTAACTTACTTACTTACTAACTTACTTACTAACTTACTTACTAACTTACTTACTAACTTACTTACTAACTTACTTACTAACTTACTTACTAACTTACTTACTAACTTACTTACTAACTTACTAACTTACTAACTTACTAACTTACTAACTTACTAACTTACTAACTTACTAACTTACTAACGTACTAACTTACTAACTTACTAACTTACTAACTTACTAACTTACTAACGTACTAACTTACTAACTTACTAACTTACTAACTTACTAACTTACTAACTTACTAACTTACTAACTTACTAACTTACTTACTTACTAACTTACTAACTTACTTACTAACTTACTTACTAACTTACTTACTAACTTACTTACTAACTTACTTACTAACTTACTTACTTACTAACTTACTTACTTACTTACTAACTTTTTTTTTTTTTTTTTTTTCAAATTAAAGCTAGCCTTAATGGCTACTATTTTTTTTTTTTTTTTTTTTTTTAACATGTTAACAATTCATCTTATAGATACATTCCCGCGAAGCCATTGCGGCTTGTCTGCAGGATAATAACTAGATATGTGTATAACATTGTTTTTAATACTATATAAGTTATTTCAGTTCAGCTGTATTCATTACATGGCATCTTATATATATATATTATAAAACATGATTCAATTCAGAGATAATTAATTATGCGAGAAAGTGTTCTTTGATTAATTTCTTTCTACTTCTTGGGTTGTGCAGATTTAACAAGTGTATTGGCATTTTATTAAGTGTTGTAGGCAATGTTACAGCTAAGGACTTCTTTCCATACTCGTTTCGAAAGCTTGGTACTTTATAGCGTCGCTGTGCCCTTCTTCTCGTATTCTGTTGGTGGTCGATACGTTCCAGTAAGCTTACATCATTGTAGAATTCATTTACTATAGATGTTTTATATATGCCTTCAATGTTTAAAATTTTTAGATCCATATATAAGTCATTATCGTTATGTGATGTTTGATAACTTACTAACTTACTAACTTACTAACTTACTAACTTACTAACTTACTAACTTACTAACTTACTAACTTACTAACTTACTAACTTACTAACTTACTAACTTACTAACTTACTAACTTACTAACTTACTAACTTACTAACTTACTAACTTACTAACTTACTAACTTACTAACTTACTAACTTACTAACTTACTAACTTACTAACTTACTAACTTACTAACTTACTAACTTACTAACTTACTAACTTACTAACTTACTAACTTACTAACTTACTAACTTGCTAACTTACTTACTAACTTACTTACTAACTTACTAACTTACTAACTTACCAACTTACCAACTTACTAACTTACTAACTTACTAACTTACTAACTTACTAACTTACTTACTAACTTACTTACTAACTTACTAACTTACTAACTTACCAACTTACCAACTTACTAACTTACTAACTTACTAACTTACTAACTTACTAACTTACCAAATTACTAACTTACTAACTTACTAACTTACTAACTTACTAACTTACTAACTTACTAACTTACTAACTTACTAACTTGCTAACTTACTTACTAACTTACTTACTAACTTACTAACTTACTAACTTACCAACTTACCAACTTACTAACTTACTAACTTACTAACTTACTAACTTACTAACTTACTTACTAACTTACTTACTAACTTACTAACTTACTAACTTACCAACTTACCAACTTACTAACTTACTAACTTACTAACTTACTAACTTACTAACTTACTAACTTACTAACTTACTAACTTACTAACTTACTAACTTACTAACTTACTAACTTACTAACTTACTAACTTACTAACTTACTAACCTACTTACTTACATACTCCATTACATACTTACCCAACTACTTACTTCCATCTACTGCATTTCTAATGTAAGGACACCGGCCGTCCGACCCCTTAAACCGTGCGGCAGATCTTTTTCTCTGTCAGTGTTATGCAATGGCCTACGAGCAATCACGTGCCACAAGTTGAACATTCTCTTACGGCTGTGTCACGTTGCGAAGCAGAGTTCCCGCACCGCGTGTCCTGCCTGCACAACAAAATGATAAATATGAAATTTATTAAGACAACGATGTAGCATTACTCCTACTTTATGACAATAAAAAAGAAAACAACAACAGCAACAACCACAACAGCACCAGTGCCAGGAACATTACAAAACGGACGAGAATGCGCCTGGATGGATTACAAAGATACCTTGAAGAGATGGCTGCATATCATAGACACTTCTGAAACAAGTGTTGCATAATAAAGAAAGATATTTATAAATAATGTTTTCCTTTTCGTCCTTCTGCCACCTGATTGTCGTCTTCAACGGTTTACAACGTTGCACGCGTTTGTCACGAAGAACACGTACTCCGGGCGGAGGGTCATACTCGCCGTGCCACGTCGTCCAATGAAAGACGAGTCTTACTGGCGTGCCGTAAGTTGAGGCGCTGGGCGAAGTAAATGTGCAACATGAACTGAAGAAATAAAATACGCCACAATGTGAGGGGGAGGGGGGGATCATATGCGAAATGGGACCCAGAAAGCTTGCAACGCATCATGAAGTTGCCGGAATACTTGTAGAGAAATCGTATATGCAACGATATGTTTGTAAGCAATTTAAAGTTATGGCTTGTTTGAAGCAAATACATGCAACTACTGTACACACACACACACATACACATATATGTCGATGTTATGTTGCATCTGTATTGGTTGTTTAATAGTAACATAAAACCACTATAATAAAACGTGTTTGTTGTTGCCGTGGTTATGGTTGGTTGTAGCTGTGTTACCCTGGTTACCAAGTCATGAGGTAAGTTCCCGGCAGTCGTCAGACACACTTGCAATGCAACACAACGTAACCTAATATGCAACATCAACTTGAGGAGCCTTTAAGGAGACACGCACGCACACAAAGACAAACAAACAAAAAAACGGGCATGCATATGTGTTGCGTATGTATCGATTGGCAAGGAAAGCCTTTCGTCGTTCTTTACGTGCTTTGAATATTTATAAAGTCGATGCCGGTCGAGACATTAACAACAACATAGCGGGGTTACATGTAAAAAGCTCGTTATGATCGGCAACATCGAATATGGGATACACTGCAATTGGAAAAGTTCTCTAAAGTCTCAGTGGTAGTGGAGAGATTTTTGGTCAATACATTAATTTTTCAGCCAGCATTTTCACCGCGTAAATTCGACAGACTTTACATCTCTAAGCTTTGTAAATACTATTTAGAAAATGTACTGGCCCTGTTGTTTGCTGTGACCATTTTCACCGGATTTGTTGTTATTAGGCGATGGTCAACTTCCAAAAATGTATTTTTTGACCCTTAATCTGTTATGGCTAATTTTACAAAAACCGTATGTGGTTATAATTACACCATTTTGGAAGCAGAATACAACCAACACGAAAAATTTTGAAAATTCGAAAAACAAATTTTTGGTCCATAGCGTAGCTTAATCTGAGCAAGATGGTGTTATCATTTTTCAGATTGAGCCAATAGTTTGGGAGAAATCGGGTTCAGAAAATGGGGTTTTCTCAAATTTAGAGATTCGAATTTGCCTTGACACAATTTGGCCCATTTTTCTGCAACGGACTCAGGTTTTGACACGACTGTGGTATCAAATTGAAGCTCGGATTGTGGACTATTATTAACCAATTCAGAGTATTTTCATTTTTTAAAATGATCAAATTGTTTGTGAGAAATTGGTTACGGTAAAAAGGGATTTTTCTCAAAGTTAGAGATTAGAAAGTGCCTCCGAAACTATTTGTTAAATTTTTCGGCAACGGACAAAGGTATTGACACGACTATTGCAACAAATTGTAGCTCGGATTTTGGACTATTATTAACCCATAGAGAGTTGTTTAATTTTTTCAAATGAACAATGAGTTTGTGAGAAATTGTTTACGAAAAATTTGGTTTTTCGTAAAATTAAGAATTCCAAAGTCCCTTGAAAGTGTTTGTTCTATTTTTCTGCAAACGGACTCGACTGTGGTATCAAATTAAAGCTTGGATATTCGAATATTATGACGCAATTGGAAGTTGTCCCAGTTTTTAAATTTAACAAATAGTTTTGGAGATATTAGTTTACGGTAAATTGGAGTTTTCTCCTTTGAAACTATTTGGCAAATTTTTCAGCAGCGAACTCAGCTTTCACAGTAAAGCTCGTCTTTTGGTCTAATATTAAACCATTAGGAGTTGTCTAACTTTTTAAATTGGGCAATGGGTGTTATTTCATTGTTTTTCTTTTTTCGTTTTTATATCATTTTGTGTGCTTTATTTCATTGGCGATTATTTCGTTTTTCGTTTTTCGGACTTATTTCGTGGGCCCCTTTCAAGTTATTGACTTGTGTGGACGATGCCACGCCTACTTTATGTGTCAAAAATTCAAGTGCCCTATTTTCGCCACCGATCAGCTGCATTCCAAAAATCTAACAAACACAATTATCATCTTTTTAATATGAGCTAGTGCGAAAAGTAGTCAACTTTGGAAATATTTCTAAAATATATCCAACTGTTCCATTCTGAAAGCTAATACCTTAAATTAATCCCAAACTCCTTGGCTACAATATATTTTTTACAGAACTCAAAAATGTCTACTAGATAAAAAGTTACAGACTTTTTGGTCGATGGAATTGGCTTGTGGAGCACTGTGTGCCATAAATGGACGACATCATACCAAACTTTGAAAATATTTCTAAAATATATCCAATTTTAAGATTCTAAAAGCTAATACCTTAAATTAATCCAAAACTCCTTGGCTACAGTATATTTTTTATAGTACTCAAAAAAGTCCACCAGATTAAAAGTTACAGACTTTTTGGTCGATGGAATTGTATTGTGGACCACTGTGTGCAATAAATGGACGACATCATACCAAACTTTGAAAATATTTCTAAAATATATCTAACTGTTCCATTCTGAAAGCTAATACCTTAAATTAATCCCAAACTCCTTGGCTACAATATATTTTTTATCGTACTCAAGAAAGTCTACCGGATTAAAAGTTACAGACTTTTTGGCCGATGGAATTGAATTGTGGAACACTGTGCGCTATAAATAACAAATGAGCTGAAATTATTAGTACACTTTCCAATGACTATAGCTACAACATTGAAACTCCTATGGAGCATATTCAAAGCATGTTTCTTCATATAACACCGATATCGATGGGCCTCTTTGCTCCAGGGAGTGCATTTGGATGGAGGTTTCTTCATAGACAACACCTCATAACATAGTCAGTCTTTGTTGGTTGCCAAGAATATGTGCAGGTTTTATAAAATGCAAAAGAAAGGGCCAAACATAAAGTAAAATATATATTTGTTGTTATTTTATATTCGGTATTGGGTAATAGAATGCATTTTTTTACGTACCATTTTGCCTGAAGCCGTATTGAGTGTTTCCCATCGGGTGTTGGAAAACCAATAAAATAACAAAGTTTTGCTTGAAACAAATTATACCGACGACATCCTTTGACTCGTCTCTTTGCGGGTTATATTACATTCCTTGGGTAATTTTTGAGAAATTCCTTTTTCAAAAAGAACAAATCCCTTGAAGGCAGACGTTTACTTGAAAATATTTGATATCGTATACAGAGATAGTTGGTCTTAGCCTTTAATACATTTGATTGTATTGCTTTTTTATAGACTTTGCGAAAAATTCCTTAAGCCATTAACGGCGTTCCAGTTGTCGCTCACACAACGATGTCTCACAGTCTAATAAAGACTAACCAATTACAGCCCAAAAAGAAAAAAACTAAAAAAGAAGCGAAAATCCAAAATTACTTTCAATTCAAGCTAAAGTCTGGCATCTGAGGACAAAATAAAACTAACAAAACAATATCGTACTATAAACTAACATCCTTGTGCCTTAGACTACAAATGAAGGGAGTCCTTAGTCCTGGGCAGGAAGCTAACAAAAATAAAAATAGAATGTAACTTTAATACAAAATAACAACAACAAGAAAAGAAAAAAAAAACAACAAATTCCATCAGACGCATATTGTTGGTATTACTATTTTGCTTGTTGTTGTTTTTTGTTTGTTTCATTGTCGGCTGTATATAAGTTAACAGCAAAGGCTGACGAGAAAAGACCTCATGCTGTCTGCATGTCTAAAAAAACTACTGATTCCCCCCCCCCCAAATTCACACGGGCTCATTTTCTCATTCATACATTTCGTTGCTGTTAATGGTGTAACTTTAACATGAGGATTGTCGGTAAGCCCTGCATAAATGGGAGGGGCGGTGCAATAATTGCGGCAAGAAGTTTAACTCGATCATTTCATTTTCATTTTTAAAAACATCTTTATTAATAGTTATTATATACATATTTACATTTTCGAAATTTTATCTTTGGATATTAACTCGAAAAATTAAAATTTAGCCTGAAAATTTTAAATTTTGTATATAGATAGCTTAATTTAGAAAGGGCGTAACTCGATTTTTTTTTTTCGGGATCATGCTTTTTACATATTTGGGTAGATCATTGTGAAATACACATCCCAAAAAAAAAATTTCAGGGCTTTGAGATTAAAAATACCTGATTTATTTGGAAAAAAGAGTAACAAAAATCCAAAAAAAAAAATAGTTTCAGAATTAAATTTGTTGCGCATTTTTATTTAAAATTGCATTTAACATTTTTTTATGTCTGAAATTTTTTCAAATGTTGTAAAGTTTTTATCTTCTCCTGTAAAGTTACGACCTTTCTAAATTAAGCCATCGATATACAAAATGAAGAATGCCCACAAATAGATGAAAAATTCCTCAGATATTCCAGAAAAACTCAAACAAATAATTTTTAAAAAATTATTCAATTAATCAATAAAAAAAAATAATATAAAATAAATCATGCAAAAAAATGTGAAAAATTGCCCAAAAAGCAAATTGAGACCAACAATTTAATTTTTTTTTTGATAGAAAAATTACCGAATATAGAAAATTTCCCAGTAATTCCTAAAAAAAAAATCCACCAAATAATTTTGGTAAAATTAACAAATAAAACGAAAACAAATATTACGAAAAAATAGTTAAATTTTCTTTGATAGTCGATAAGATGCCTAACTCAAAAATAAAGCATTTTATATTTTTCTAACCACCCAATAATATTTGACAAAGGAGGAGCCGGTGGTTACAAAAAAATACCAATATAAAAAAATCCAGAAATTTTAAAAAAACTCAACCAAATAAATTTTTGAAAAATGAATGCATAAAACAAAAAAATAACAAAAAATTACCCAAACGAAAATTTAGCTCAAAAATATTAAATGTTTTTGATAGTCGAGATTTTTCTAAACCAACTATATTTGATGGTCACAAAAAAATTACCA
The DNA here is from genome assembly GCA_958296145.1 of Hydrotaea cyrtoneurina. Taxonomy (NCBI): domain Eukaryota; kingdom Metazoa; phylum Arthropoda; class Insecta; order Diptera; family Muscidae; genus Hydrotaea; species Hydrotaea cyrtoneurina. Next base: position 12,937,880 of record OY282516.1, read on the forward strand.
AATATAAAAAAAAATACAGAAATTCCAAAAAAAAAACTCAACCAAATTATTTTTGAAAAATTAATCAATAAAACAAAAAAAAAATATGTAAAAAAATTAGCAAACAGAAAATGTAGCCCAAAATGTTTGATAGTCGAGATTTTTCTTCACCCCTCATACGACCAGGGGTTTTAATCCCGGGAGGTATTCCCTTGCAAGTTTTTCGATTATTAATTCATTCCCGGGATCATGGATGGGCATTCACTGTAATAAAATAGTACCAAAAATTAAACTTTTTACATTTTGACGCACTTTTTCCAACTGTGATTGTGGTTTTTAAACGTTGAAATTATACGATTTTTTACACCCATTCCAGGAATGTTAAAGAAAATCTCACTTTCTGGGGAATTGTAAATGTACCACACAAATCTCCTGTTGCCATCCTTATCATATTAGCCCTCGTCTGTCAAGCTGGAAGAGTCTCCCCCTTCCAGACCTTAACAAACAGAATAGTGAGAGGGGGGGTCTGAAATGAAAAGAACAACAATAACAAGCTGCTGTTAAAGTTAATGCAGACGATGCTGTAACATGTCTGCTCTAATAAAATCCTTTGCACGTTGTGCACGAGACAAGCAATAACAACACACCATACGGCCCTACCCCTCCCCTCCGAAACGAACACTACACCATTCGTTGACGTCAAACAGTTGGCCAAGTTAACACCAGGAGGAAACCAACGAAAGTAAGCAACAAATACAGACATGTTTTAAGCCATCTAAAAAGACACTGATATAGCAAATTATATGCTGCATATCATTGTTGTCCTAGCATGTCTCTCACTTCTGGCTGCGGAGGCTGCCCCATTGCCCTTCATCATGTCACTGCCACCCCGCCGCAAACGAATATCATGCCACATTGGCATAGAGGGTGACCTCAAATAAACAACCATCGTGGTAAGCCATTGTGTCTTATTAACGTTAATAAAAGGACATTTCTTTGTTGTTTCCTTTTTTCCTTTCCTTTTTGGTAACGAGTGTTTTTTGTCCTCTTCGAATGAAACAATAACAACACAACATCAGGAATATATCTTCCTTTTATGCCGTGAGACTAAGACGGCCAACTATTGCCTTAGTAGTTCATGGGAGGAGTCTAATTTTTGGGGCTGCTCACATTACTAGGACTTGGTACAGACACCATCTATCAAAATGTTTTGTTAACCACTACACTGTTGTGTTGTTGGTTTCTCTTCGCTGTCGTGTCCTTAGTCCTTCGAGCTACACAGTTGAATTCTGCCCCAAATGGCACAAGGAAGATGGCAAAAAGGATTTCACAACTATCACTTGTTAAGATGCTTCATATGGCAAATAAATTATAATTAGTGTAAATGTTCGACTACGACTAGAGATAAGTAACCCAAGCAGTTGGATTTTGGCCATGGCCATAATCGTACGACACCACGTAGGCGAAGCAAAGTTAATTTCATATCCCTGCTTTAGTAGGGGAATTTCTTAAGATTACAATGGGCATAACATGTCAGGGTGGATGGAGTCTCAGGCGAAAGTAGGTCACATGAAAACACACACACTCTCACGTAAATAAACTAATTGAATTTTATTCGAGGTTACCATTCGGTTAAAGCAACAAACACTTTAATGCTCTTCATGATGCTGATGACCTGTAAATTGTGATGATGTCAAATTAGTTTCAGTTTAGTAGAGCTGTAAATCATAGGAGCATTCAATGCACTAGTAAAAGAATTACTTCCAGGAAAAGAAAGCTCCGTGCTTTGGGAAATACATTGAAATGATCACAAGAAAAGTAAAAAATCGTCATAGAAACTTCCGATCGGGGAGTACACAAATTATATCCCCGGCATTAGACGACAACTGCCAAGGAAGGTGCAGCCAGGGAATACCGAGACTCCGGCGAAAGAAAAAAAAAAGAAACACTCAACACGAGGGCTGTGGAGTCGGAGTCTAACAAATTTGCCCCGAGCCGGAGTGTGGTGTCGAAAAATGTCCACGTAAGTTTTTAGTTTCATTTACTTACATTTCCCATAAAATAAATAAAAGAAATTAATCTGTGAATATTTTTAAATTTTTTAAATGTTTTCATTTATACGAACCTCAGTGTAACAAAGAGTTTAGGAGTAGTGGACGAAATAGTGTAGACGACTCCGGAGTCGAGCAATTTTGGGCCAAGGCATTTGCTTTCTCGTTTCCTCCTACTCTGTGCTGACCATTGTGCCATATTCAGAGTAAGAGTTAATTCTCATTTTACAATCTAAAAATGATTTCAGTTGAATTTATTCCTACTTAAAGCTGACATTGTATCATATAATTATTTTTCTAGTAATATAAGAAATAAAACATTTCGTATTTCGAAACCTCTGACCAAAAAGAAAAGAACACTCTTGTAAATTCTACTGCACATCGGGCAAATTGTGGCGGGGACATCATGTCTGTCTCATTCGTCCTAACCCCAACGCCAACAACATGGCCCCTAATTAAAAATTGACGAAGCATGTCCGGGAACAAGATTACGCTGCCATTACGCTGTTATTTACCAACCAAAAGCACAATGGCCAAACCAACGCTCTACGAAAAAAAACAAAAAAAAAATGAAAACAAATACGACAATCGAAGAGGCGAGGAAAAACATACAAAAAACGGGACAGAATGTTAAGAATATTGTTCTTATTATTTGAAAATTCTGAAAACGTTTTAATTAATTTGGTGTTTTGTTTATTGTGAACTATTTGGGGGTAGCAGGAGCCGTAAGCCAGAGCCAGAGAAGATAGAAAATACCTTTGTATTGAAAACAGAAGGCCAACGACATCTGGTTCGTTTTCTTTGCCCAAGCGAAAGGTCTTTATTTGAAGAAGCTTTTTTTTTTGAGATAATTTCTTTATATTGACTGACAATGATTTTAAAGGTTGTATTGCTATTGAACTGAAATTAGTTGTTACGAGGTAGGCATTAAAGGTGGGAGCAATTTTAAGGCTATGAAAAACAAAAGTTGATAAAAAGAAAAAAAAAATTTAAAAAAAAACCTTTGTCAAGAAAAATGTATGAAAAGTGTTTTTGTATTTTCATACATATTTCTTAAGAAAGATTTTTTAAATTTTTATAAATACGGGGGTTAGCCTTGGAATATATAAAATTTTATTTTTTTTTATTAAGTTTTTCTTGTCATAGCCTTCAAATGTCTCATTGATTGTTTTATATCAGCAAACCAAGTGACAAAAGGATTTGTTTACATTTTTTTTTTAATAAAACGCTGGGAAACTCCATTGTAAGCTTGGTCAAAGTGCAAAGTATTTACAAGCTTCTGCTTTTCTCGCTCTCTATATTATTGTCGCCATTCGTACTGCCTTCCTTACCTTTCCCACCTCACCTCTATGGATTCCAGTTTTGTAAGGTGAACAATATGCCCCTTTTCCTTTTCGATTCTTTCCTTGTCTCCGCCCTTCACATCCTTTACTAATTATACATAATGAACTTTAATGGCATTACGTGAATGTAATATTTACTGCTGTATTTTCTTATTTTTTTTTGGCGCTCGCTAAGAAAATCTACAGATTTTACTGTGTTTGCCATGTGTAGGGAAAGTTGTTTGGGGACCCCGTCTGTCTCGGCTTTCACTCTCCATTGGTTTTTAATGAGGTTTTTCGTTTTATTTTTTCGGTAAGTTTATTGTTACCGTTTAAGTTTCCCTTTTTTTCCCACTCATTCTAGTCCTGGTGTTTTAGCAAATTTAGTGACAATGTGACACGGTTGAGTTCTTTGTGCGAATTATTTTCATCTTCTCCGTGTTTCTTTTTCTTTCTTCTGGTAGACTTTGGTTCATAAATCATAACGTTTTTTTTTTGAAGTAGGGAGAAATGTGTAAATGAAGTTTTCCGATAATATTAGTGGGGTGGAGAGGGGGCTTGGGTATTTTAATGTGAAAACAATGGTTTAAGTTTGGGTTTTTGGGTTGTTCCGAAAGAGAGCAGAGAATTCCCTTATTATGGCCACATAAAACTTAATAGTATGGAAAATTGTTATAATGCCTTATTATAAATGGCGAAATTATTGGAAATATTTTAGGGATGGGATGGGTGAGGAATTTTAGCGGTACGAAGATAAAAATAAGTGTGGAGTGAATTTAAAAAAAGTCACACTCGGAAAGAAATGTAGAGGGCTTTCCAACAAGAGGTGTTATTTTGAATCACCCGGTATTTCGGGAATCCTTACAACAAATGGAACGATACACGCTTCAACAATGCATTGAAATTATTAAAATTCACTACAAAAATGGTGAAACTCTTTCAGTCACAGTTCGCAAAACTAAAGCATTTTTGGGTCGAAATGGACGAAAAATTCGAGCATTTGGAAAAAGTTAGTGATGTGAAGAATAAAAACCCGTGCACGTCGCTCAAGAACAACTGAGAATATTGCTGCTGTAGCCCAAAGTGTTGAAGAAAACTCAGGTTTGTTCATTCCTCGTCGTTCTTTGGAATTGGGCACTTAAAAAACACCCGATATAACAAAGTAGAGACGTTTTCCCCGATGATTTTAGCCGTTCAGGTAACGCTGACAACAGCGGTCGTTCGTTTCCCCAACGACTGAACTTGACGAAAGATTTCACTTCGAAGCGATTTCTTTCCATTCTTCCTTTTTTGTTTTTTTTTAAGGATGTAATTTTTGGCCCAGAGAAAGGGATTTAGTAAAGTTAAAAATGTCAACTCAGAACTCCTTTTTTATAAAATATAAAACTTTTTTTTAAAAAATATTTTGGAATTTTAAAATCGTGGCTTCGAAGTGTGTTGGAGAAAGGTATTGTTGACTTCTTTCATTTTCCATTTCGATTTACTCGATGACTTTCCACCCGGATTGAACTGGCAAGACGTTCGACAATTGTTGGTGAAGGGGGTAGAGAAGCCAGAGGATTACGAAATAAAAATTAATTGAAAATATTAAAAAAAAAATTATTGTTTTTTTGACATCGTCACTTGTTATTGTTTAAACAAAAGAAGAACACACTTCAGAAACAGGCAGGCATGTTTGTTTCTAAACACTCATCGTGTAAATGCTCATGACTTTTCGAAGGGGTTTCAAAAGAAAATGTCAGGAAAAATTCTGGGGAAAAAGTCATAGTAAAATGTGGGACTTTGTTACGAATCAGCAAGATTCACTTATAAACCTCACCTAAACAAAAAAAATCCCACGGAGTCGCAAGCAAAAAATCATCGTATAAATTCATATGATTTTTGGCAAGCACAGCCAGAAGAGAATTGAAAAAAGTCAAGTTCATCGTAGAAATTGGGATTATTTATTTTCTATACATATCGATGTGGAATATGACATTGTTAGTTTTTTCCATTGTAATGTTTTTATTTTTTGGTTTATTTTGAAATTGGCACTTCCGACAAAGTTCATTATATCAACAACAACAACAAAAAAAACAGGAAAATCCTCTTCTTCCCTAACGGATAGAGGCATTCCGGGAATCTTATATTCGTATGTGGTTTACTGTGTTTCACGTTTCTTGTTGTTTTAATGATTTCTTATCTTCGCCAAAGTTCAATGTTGTTTGTACTGCTGTCTTCTACCTCCCCCAGTTCCCACTAACACTTTCAGTTTCTCCGCATACTCGTAGAAATCTTCTAAAGATTTATGGTTTAACTTTTGTTTTTTTTTTTTGTTTGTCTAAAAAGTTGTTTTAAGGAAACAAGTTAAAAGTGAAAAATATAACGCAGTGTACAGCAACTTGTCAAATAAGGTTTTAATAGGGATCAGGAGAAAATGTTCAATGGTTTGCTTTTGTCTGCTCGCCGACAACAATGACGAGAACAAAGGAGCCACTCAACAAGTCGAGAGGAATGCGCTCAAAAGCTGTTGGGGGCGGAGGAAATTGTAAGTAAAGGTTTTCGGAAAATGAGATTCACTGAAATAATGGAATGTGGGGAAATATATAAGCTGATGCCAGTTTAAGAGAGGTAAGAGCTTGCATTATGTTTGTAATTTAGTTATAGTTATTGTGGAAGTGTATGGGTTTTATTCATCACATCACCAACTTGTTCCAACAGCTTGAATTTTTCGTCCAATTTCTGTATTGCGCTACGACAAGGTGCTTCATGACGACCCAAAAATGCTTTAGTTTTGCGAACTGTGACTGCAAGAGTTTCACCATTTTTGTAGTGAATTTTAATAATTTCAATGCATTGTTGAAGCGTGTATCGTTCCGTTTCTAGTAATGGCGTAGTTTGTACTTGTCAAATGTCACAGAATAAAAGCTTCTACCGAAATACCGGGTGATCTTGTTGGAGAACCCTGTATTATATATGAATAGTCTTAGAGCAGTTCATACCCTTTGGGGAATCCTCAGCGTACTTCAGGGTGTCATGCCGTCTATTTTTGGGCATTTACTTGTCCCTGACTACTTGACTCGTTGAGATCATCCCTGAATGATGTAATAACTTACTGGTTCTTTTTTTTAAATTTCAAAACCCTCTCTCTTTTTTTCTTTCGACATCAACGAGTGATGCTTGGTGTTGCCGTCGGGCCCCGTATTAAATTCCATATCTGTCAGTCTGTCACTCATATTTGATGGAACCTACTTGAATATTTTCCTTGTCCTTCCTCTTCATCTTCTCAAATAGAAACAAAAATGCCTTCATCTTTATTTCAATTTTTAATGTGCCACCTTCGTATTGGGCTGTCATGAAATTGCAACCTTTTTCAAACGTTTCTGGAAAAACAAAAGGAGAATACTTTAAAATAAGTAGGCGTCAAATGTGTCATATTTTCTCTTTTTTCCGTTTTTTTTTATTTTATAAAAGGTGTTTTTATCATTGTGAATATTCAACCATCGTCAAGTCAACCTGGGGTACACACATACCATGCCAGTGATGTGATGTTTGGCCATTCCCCATTGTGATGGGGGGGCAGTGTCGTATGTTAATAATATGACCTCGTTGACATTGTTATGATGTGACATGGCTTCATCACACAACAAGCCCACCTTTAGGGCCAACATCACGATACTGGCCAACAATGCGACTAATAATCATAATAATTTCTATTTTGTGCTTTAATTTACTTCTTTTGTTTCTTTAGTGTGTTTTGTGAGGGGTGGAAAGGGATTTTCTTTGCTGTGGTGTGTGCTCGTATTTCATTTAGTTGAGTTGTTTTAGCTGTTTTCTTGCTTTTTTATTTTTATTAATTGAACGGACATAGTAATTTAACTTATCTTTCCTCTAACTACGCACTGAATGTAATAAAACTGAATTCTTGTTTTGTGTTTTTTTTTTTGGTTGTTGTTGTGGTTGACAGTGCCCTACAGCACGCAGAGCGGGTGTCAATTGGCGCCATAGTCACGAAGGGCACAATAATGCACAGACAAAACATTTCAATAATTGTAGGTTCATCAGGCAAGCTTTTGTGGTACTAGGTCTAGGTCTATCCTATGGGTCTTTGATCCGACACATCCAATGAACAAACTTTCATTTAATGAAAACGCCAGGAAATACTCACAAAAATGTTTTTTCAAAATCAAGATTCAAAACTCAAACTGAGACCAGAAATGTATTCAATTTTTGCCACATATTGGGCGGAATCTCAGCCATAACTTGACGAATGTTGGTTCTTAAATGCTCCAGAGTTAAAGGTTTATCTGCATAAACACGGTCTTTCGCGTAGCCCAACACAGAAAAGTGTAATGGTGTAAAATCGCATGATCTGGGTGGCCAGTTGATGTCGCCACGACGAGAAATTACGCGGCCAGGAAATGTCTCTTGCAATAAAGCAATATTCGCTCGAGTTGTGTGGCATGTGGCACCGTCTTGTTGAAACCACATATTCTCCAAGTCGTATCTTAATATATATTTACCTTCGACACTGATTCACTGATACACTGATTCCCTGATATATTTTTTTTTCCAGAAAAATTTTTTTTTCAACAAAATTTTTTTTTTTCAACAAAATTTTTGTTTTCAACAAAAATTTTTTTTTCAGCAAAAATTTTTTTTTCCAATTTTATTTTTTTCCGAAATTTTTTTTTACAATATAGTTTTCTCAAAATATTTTTTACAAAATTTTTAAAATTAAGTAACAAATACTTTCTCAAGCAAATTAACGGGCGCGCATTACAAATTACTAGTTCTTCAATAGCAGGCAAAAAAAATCGGTTATCATACGACCATAACACCGTGTTACAAATAATAGATTTTTTTCTGTCCTATGAACCAAATGCACATATTCGGAAAGAGGGGAAAAATAAAAATACACGTGTATCGGCGATTTTCATGTACACGTCAGAATTTTTTTTAAGTTTGAATTATGAACCTCGTAGTGGCCTGTGTGAAAGCCTTTGGACCGATTTTTAACCCGTTTTTCAGTGAGCTGATTTTTGACAGGCAGACTCGTGGAAATGTCTGTATCACGTCAAATTTTTTAAAAAATAGATTTTTATCAATTCTCAGATTTTCTTAAATTTTTTTTTTAAATGGTTATCGTTTTTTTTAAGGTTTCATTTTTTTTCGTAACGCTTAAGTGGTTTAACAATTTGGAGTCTCTTCAAGTTATGCTAAGAAAAGTGAAAAAAAATATATTTTTTTCAAAAATAATAAAAATTGGGGAAAATCTGAGAATTGAATCTGAAAAATCGGTCGAAAAGCTTTCACACGGGCCACTATGAGCTTCATACTTCAAACTTAAAAAAAAATCGAGCCCATAAAAGCTCGGATCGACCACAGTCCTCCACTTTGTATTGTAAGCGATCAAAGCAATCGTTGTCTCATTAGATACAAACCTTTTGTCCAGGCCAATTTTCCCAACCCACCCTATGAGTTAAATGGCCATAGCGCCCCCCTGTATGTCGATGTCTATACGCTTTTATTCACTAGCCTCGCACCTGGGCACACTTTCCACACCACAGAGAAGAAAAAAGTCATAACAATAATTTTTCCTTTTGTTGCTGTCGCATTTGTTGTGAAATTTAAGTAGGTTTTTGTTTATAACACCGAACCGAGAGAGTATCGCCTTTCAACACATGATTCTCGGCAATTCATTTTTTTTATTTTTTTTTTTATTTTTCTTTGCGTGTGTGTGTGTGTGAGACATTTTGATAAATAACTAAAATACCATTGAAATTGAGGTGTTATATACGGTTAAGGATATGAATGAATAGGATGGACTTTCGTCCCGTTTTAACTGATGTGAGTTTTGCATGTATTCAAATAGTTGGAAGAGTTTCTGGTGGAAATTGTACAGCGGGGTGGGGGGGAGGGCCACGTTTAAGGAATTTGCTATATTTACACAAAGAGGTTTTTGGCATGTCCCAAAGTGATTAAATGAAATCACTCGCTGATGATGGAAATGCTGAAATGACTGTTGGTTCTCCCACCCAATTGTGACTGCCAGAATTATTTTTCTTTTGTCACCGCAAACTTTCGTAGGTTTGCTGCGTTCCGTTTTTTGTTTTTTTGTTTTCTATTTATTTTGTGGGCATGTGGTTCTCCTTTTTTCCAATTAACTATAATTGTTTTCAAATTTCAAAATACAAATAAACTTTTTAGCAAAATATTTAAGTTTTAGACGGATGCACGAGTGTGTGTGAGCGTGTGAGTTTGGTTTTCTTTCAGCGTTTCGTTGCTGAAATGCAATACCAACAGGAATTTGTTTTCGAGTCAAGTTGCATTTGATGTTCTTACTCGTAAACACCAGAGATGGGCAACAGTTTGTACCGATTTGTTAGTCGGACAAGTGAAGTATTTTTTTTTTGTAAAAGCCGTGCGTTCTTGGAATGGCATACATTTTTATTAAAGAACTCGTGGAATATCTCCAAGAATTATTCACGTAGCGGTTTCACCAGTTTTTGAGGCAATAAATCACAGGAAACAGTCGGACCTTTAAAATTTCATACGAATTATTAAAATGACTTCCCAAGTATTAAGTAACTCAAGTAAATCAGGCAGTACCTCGACCATTTCCAGTAGGTGGAATGAAAGAGCTACTGGGGCTAGCTGCTTGTGAGTACGAAAAACCGTCAACTTGGGAAATATTTCTAAAATATTTCCAACTGTCCGTTTATGAATGCTAATAGCTTAAAATAATCCCTCACTCCTTGCCTAAAATATATTTTTTTCCAGAACCCAAAAATATTTAGTAGATCCAAAGTACGAACAGATATATCAAAAAGGTTAAAAATCATGAAAACAAAAATTTTGCTCCCACCCTAAAATCATAAAATATGAAAAGTAGTCGACTTTGAAAATATTTCTAAAATACATGCAATAGTACGATTATGTAAAATAAAATAATCCCTCACTCCTTGTCGACAATATGTGACTTTTTCCAGAATTCAAAAATATTTACTAGATCAAAAGATACTGATGTTAAGGCGATGGCATTGGATTCTGGACATCTGTGCCGCGGCGCTTAAGTTTTTTGTTTGTGTTACACGGGAATTATAATGCAGTATTTGGATAACTTCAAAGTAGTATTAACATGACCTCGTTTTGCGTTCATTTAGTAACTCGAAGGTAGAGGCTTTGACTTATGTCTGTTGTTCTGAAAATAAGCCTCGTGTTTCTTTTTATCTGTCCATACTTGTACTAAACATATAATAATAATTTAATTTGTATGACAGTTCACATGGAATTAAAACCAGTTTGGAATTCCTGCCAGTCCAAAAAACTTCTCTGGTGAATCAAAATCGCCAAATCAGCATTTTGGGGTATTGTACTCCCAACTATCCCACGTACCGCATGTAGCCAGCCTCTTATGCACTCCATTGTATTGCGTACGAGTATATTACGTCTCTGTGACTTTTCTCTTATTTTTGTATTTTTTGGCAAACAGTCTTGTTGAAAACTTCTTCCCCAAAAGCAAGAAGAAATTCAAATTTTCAAGAAGTTTTGTAAGTTCCATGTATTTCTTTCGACAAAACTAAGTTGGTCTTTGCATTTCGTCATAGGTAACTTTATTGAATTAAGTTGTTAAATTGTTTAGTTGGTACGAATGTTGGCATGTCGGTGCTCTCTCATGTCTGTCTGTCTGGCCCGGAGTAAAGAAAGGACAACGAGTCACATGTATGAAAATGCTCTAAAGTAGGGGGGGTTTGTTTGAGTGTGTACGGGGAAAAGCACGTGAGTTTCAACGTGGCCATTCATTTTAACTTTGAAGAAGTTCAACAGTCGTGTTTTTAGATTCTCCAGAGTAGAGTAGATTTGTTGTTTTTTTTTGGTGTGGGGGAAGTCTTTTGCGAAATTGTAGGGAAGGCATTATGAATTTGATGGGACGTTTGTGTCTGAACTTTTTCACGGAGAGTCTGCATGCTTCTACAAGAAAATCGATTGAGATTCGAGTGCTATTGGAGGGTCCTTACTTAAAATCCTCTGTAGGGAATGCGGTTTCTCGGACTGTGCTACTTAGTCCAGAAAAATCGATTCGCAATCGATCACGATTCCCCCATTAGCCGGATGCAAATTGGGTACAAAGACATCACATTTCGATTTCTGATACAAATTTTGGGGATTTCATCCATAATTTTAGGAATTCTGGAATTCTTTTCAATGAATTTCTACATTTTATTTAATTTTTCAATTTCTAATGCCAAATTTAATAAAAAAAAATTTCTGGGGATTTTATCCGCAATTTTAGGATTTCTGGGATTCTTTTGACAGAATTTCTACATTTTGTTTAATTTTTCGATTTCTAATGCCAAGCCTTATTATAGAAAATGTAGTAAAAGAAAATCCCAATTTTGGGGATTTCATCCACAATTTTAGGAATCCTGGGATTCTTTTGACAGAATTTCTACATTTTGTTGAATTTTTCGATTTCTAATGCCCAATTTAATAAAACATTTTTTTTGGGGATTTTCTCCACAATTTTTGGAATTTTGGGATTCTTTTGATTGAATTTCTACATTTTGTTGAATTTTTCGATTTCTAGTGCGAAGTCCAAATATGGCAAACTGAAGTAAAAAATCCCAAATTTTGGGAATTTCACAATTTTAAATTTTTTTTTAATTTGACAATTTCTAAATCCCAATTATGGGTATTTTATCCACAATTTTAGGAATTCTGGGATTGATTTGACAGAATTTCTACATTTTGTTTAATTTTTCCATTTCCAAAGCCCAATTATGGCAAATTTAATTTAAAAAAAAAATCCCAAATTCTGGGGATTTTTTTGACAATTTCAGGAATTCTGGGATTCTTTTTACAGAATTTCTAAATTTTGTTTGATTTTTCCATTTCCAATTCCAAGCCCTATTATGGAAAATTTAGTAAAAAAAATCCTAAATTTTTGGGGATTTCATCCACAATTTTATGAATTCTGGGATTGATTTTACAGAATTTCTACATTTTGTTGAATTTTTCCATTTCTAATGCCTAGCCCAATTATGGTAAATTTTATAAAAAAAAATCCCAATTATGGGTATTTTATCCACAATTTTAGGAATTATTGGATTGATTTGACAGCATTTCTACATTTTGTTTAATTTTTCCATTTCCAATGCCAAGCCATATTATGGAAAATTTAGTTAAAAAAAATCCAAAATTTAATAATAAAAAAATCCCATTTTGGGGATTTCATCCACAATTTTAGGAATTCTGGGATTCTTCATTTTTTTTTTTTAATTTCTCGATTTCTAATGCCAAGCCCAATTATGGCAAATTCAATAACAAAAAATTCCAATTTTAGGGATTTTATATACAATTTTAGGAATTCTGGAATTGATTTGAATGAGTTTCAACATTTTGTTTAATTTTTCCCAAAATCCCAAATTCTGGGGATTTTTTTGACAATTTCAGGAATTCTGGGATTCTTTTTACAGAATTTCTAAATTTTGTTTGATTTTTCCATTTCCAATTCCAAGCCCTATTATGGAAAATTTAGTAAAAAAAATCCTAAATTTTTGGGGATTTCATCCACAATTTTATGAATTCTGGGATTGATTTTACAGAATTTCTACATTTTGTTTAATTTTTCCATTTCTAATGCCTAGCCCAATTATGGTAAATTTTATAAAAAAAAATCCCAATTATGGGTATTTTATCCACAATTTTAGGAATTATTGGATTGATTTGACAGCATTTCTACATTTTGTTTAATTTTTCCATTCCCAATGCCAAGCCATATTATGGAAAATTTAGTTTAAAAAAATCCAAAATTTAATAAAAAAAATCCCATTTTGGGGATTTCATCCAAAATTTTAGGAATTCTGGGATTCTTCATTTTTTTTTTAATTTCTCGATGTCTAATGCCAAGCCCAATTATGGCAAATTTAATAACAAAAAATTCTAATTTTTGGGATTTTATATACAATTTTAGGAATTCTGGAATTGACTTGAATGAGTTTCTACATTTTGTTTAATTTTTCGATTTTCAATGCCATGCCCAAATATGGCAGATTTAGTAAAAAAAATCCCAATGTTGGGGATTTTATTCACAATTTTAGGAATTCAGGGATTCATTTGATTGAATTTAAATTGGCCACTTCGGAGTTGGGATTTGATTCTGTTCGACTTTTGTTGTGTGTTAACAATTCAGCCCCTCAAACCACAAATCGTCATCAAGTTTCTGGAAAATTGGGTTGACAGGATGAACCGCAGTAAATACTGGGAAAGTACGCTTCTTCTTTTCTATTAAAAAAAAATTAAGAGAATGACAATTGTAGAGCAAGAATTTATCTATCTCGCCTCTGACATTATTAGAAAGAATTATGGCGGCATCGAAATTAACTATCGAGCTGGAAAATATCCGGAGCAGAGATTTCTACAGAGCCATTCAAAACTACTGTGGCAGATTATTGTCAGAGGACAAAACTAAATATGTAGATTATTGGCTGCACTATTTTATAGTCTACCATGCTTGACTTCACCAATTGGCTAGAATAATATAAATAATATGGTTAGAAATGAAATGAAAATTAAACCGAAGAATACGTTACTTTAGACGAAGAATACGTTACTTCCAGAGCAGAGTTGTGTTTTGGAATTTATCTATGTCAACTTTGCCATGCGTAGAAAGATAATGGCGGCATCGCCGAAAGATCATCCTGACAAATAGAAGCTAATTTGGTCTAAGCATAAAAATTCTTGAGCAGAGACTTCTACAGCGAGTGTGGGTTTTAATACAGTCCACCCTTCATGTCTTCGCGATATCGATATTATGGTCCACATATATATGTCAAAAGGGTATCCCTAGGTCTATATGGACCAATCTAGTTTGGTTTGGCGACTTTTTTTTTTTAATAAAACACTCATATTGTAGAAGAATCCTTTACATTTCATGTATTCTTATTTGCCAAAGAAAACAAGGAAAAAGAAAAACGGCAAAGCCATACTCGCTGGCAGGAATGCGAATGGATGATAAGTATCACAAAGTACATTAAGTTGTTTATAATATAAAACTTGTTGAAGAAACAAACTTTCCAAATGTTCCTTCGGTTTTTTTTTGTCTTGGCCATTTTTATCAGCTCCATTCAATCGGAAATTGTTTAGTGTAAAACATTTTTCATTTTGAAATTCTTCAGGTTGGATTTTGTGATTTCTAATATCTATGATTTCGTTGCCTAACTGCTGATCCCAGTCGACTCTGACGTAATTACTGCCAAGTAATTATAAAATGTAAATTTTGTTCCCTTTGCATTAGCTTGTGATGCCAATGACCGCTACATTTAAGTAGTGGCTTTGCGAAATTAGATGGACAGAAAATATGGCATCATTTCATTTCGCTTAACTTTTAGTGTTTTGTTGCGGGCTGCTTCTCCGTTGCTTCGTGAAATGCAAGGAAGTCAGTGAGGATATCTTATGTTCTCGTAATTAGTTCCGGCCTAATACTCTCTGACCGTTGTTGTTGTAGGTCTTGTTACAAAATTATATTCGCTGTTTTCTTTTTCGGTGTGTTCTCGGTGTGTCTCTCAAGAAATGACAATTTGCCCTTAATATAGTTTCAGTTTAATGTTGGTTTTGCTAAGCAAAATTGTTGTTGTTGGTTTTCTGGCTAGCTGACTTTCTAGTTGTGCTCGTCGTGTCCTTTCTGCTGTTTAGCTGACATAGCCATAAAACTAATTGGGAGCGTAATAAGCTCGAATCAGCGTTGAGGAAAATTAAAGGAATTTCACTTGATTATGTTAACCGCACTCACTCAAAGTATGGGGTATGGGTGAGGGGGAAGGGGATTTTCTTTTTCTTATGCGAGTATTTATTCTATAAATTGTGTGATTTTTAATCTAGCAGTGTAATGGAATTAGCGAATTGTGTGGCAGTGGTATTACCAAAAAAATAAAATAGTTGAAGAGGGTTTTGGGACAGAAAGTTGGACCCTTTTTCTAGAAGTGTATTTTGCATGGAAATAAAAATACTACAAAATAGAGTAGAGATTTCCTTAGCCGGAAAAAAAAGTGTAGCTGGAAGATTGTCTGTGCTGCCTTTTTACGAAGACACTTAAGTTCAATATCCGGGCAAGAACATTTGACATTTTCCATATGATTCTCCTCGTAACTATTTAGGAAACTTTGGGTCATTGCCAGTTAAAAGTATCTTAGATTTTCCAAACGGTCAGCAAGAAAACAAATTATATCGTGCACAGCTCATTGATTCGAGAGAAGTTCCCCGTCTGTTCCTTAATGGAATGTATAAGGGAAATAAGTAAGTAGAATTTCCCAATGGAAATTTATAAATCAATTAAAAAAAGTAACCTTAAATTCGGAAAGAAGATCCCTTCACGGATGATATAGCCGAACATGATCCTATTCAGCCCTATTGCGTTTGTCGACATCGTCCCCGACTGTTTTAAGTCAACGTCACATCTTGTCGATGTCGACAACAATAAAATCCCAAGTGTTTATTGATAATTTGAATAAAAAGAAACGCATTCCCAGTTGAGTCTGTTGTTTGGTATTTTTGTGGGAGGTTTCCCCGTCCATTTTCTCTGCCTAGATGTGAATTCGTAAAAATCTCATTCATAATTACTCCATATGTAGTCGAAACTATTGTCATCTGCCCTCATATTCTGGTTTTATAATTAAAAATATTCAATTTGGTTTTACTTTTTCGACTACAATCCAATTAACAAATCAATAATGCCAATTATTTTACCATTTATTTGAAAAAACTTTTTCTTTTTTTTTTTGAAATTGTACAACCAATTCGAATGAATTGTAAATGGAATACAGAACAGAACGCTCCTTGTTGCTGGCATTGAATTCATCGAAACTGAATTCAGGTCATTGGTGGGCCGTGTATTTTTGTACATTTGGCCTATTCAGGTTATGTTCTGTGTATGCGATAAAACCAATTTTGAACTAATAATAATCGCATTAAATTAATTAAGTTATAAAACTTACACATTAAAACCATTAAGTGGTTAAGTAAACTTTTTCTCCGCCACCTGCAATGGTAATGCTCGGTTTTTCTGTTGTTATTATTTTCCCATTTATTTCATGGAAATAAAAACATTAAAAGTAGACCAAATCGAGCGAATTAAAAACAAGTTCCGACAGAAATAAAAAAAAAAACAGACATTATAATTGCTTTATTAACGATCAAATTCAGTCGGAATTCAGATGATGGCAGGGCAACACATTAGCCGACGTTGGCTATGAGTTACAAAAAAAAAAAAAAACATCCAGAGATTATGTGTTTTTGATGTTGTTGGGGGCCGGTGGAGACGGTTGGCTGACTACATTGAAGCGAAATTTACCATTAAATTACGTGGTTACCCATAAAAGGCCCAGTCACCCCCGTGTTTCTGTGTCGTTTTTGTTTTGTTTTTGGTGGTGGGATAGCAATAAAAAATGAATAATAAAAATTACTCACTTATTAATTGAATTAAAACAACAGAGTGAGAAAAAAAACTCAGTCTGTCATCAAATGACTTTTGGGAACGCTGAAATTTGATTAATAAAAGTGATGTGCAGTAGTGTGGATTATGATGACTGGGTGAGAAGTATCCAACTGGATTTTTAGATCATATTTATATCTAACAGAATATTAGAATATGAAGAGTTTGTTCTGAAGAAAAAAAAAAAAAAAAAAAAAAACAACGTGTACGATTCAAGTGACCCATTGCCAAGTTGAGCTGTGACAAACACCCTGTATTTAAAATGAAATAATTTCCCAGCTTCAGAATTTTCTATAAAATTGGACGTGGACATGATCAAGAGCAAGTAATGATTAAGCAGAGAATATCGAGGCTACACTCCTTCTTTTTAAGGTAAAAATTATGGTTCGCTGCTTAAGGACCCAAAGATCTTCAAAGACAATCAGCGATAGACAGCCGTTTGAGGTAGAATTAAAAAAGTCCGGACCAGGTGTAATTGCTGTTACGAAATGTTAACCAGGGTTCTTCTCCAAGTGCGCAGTGATACAAGTTCAAGATCTGAAGCAGCAAATATGCTTACAGGAGATTCAATTGAGTAATAGACATTTTGAAAACTCTTATACTGAAAATAACTCCGTATGTATTCCGATTGTCTTTTCCGCCATGGAACGTTCGTTTTTCTTCGATCTATTGAACATGATATGTGATTCAAATCGAAGCAGACTTTTTGTTTTAAATACCGTAAAGTGCAAATGAATTGATCTATTGTTTTGTTGTCATTTGTTACGTTTTAAACTCGAATTTTTACAATGTCGACTTGTAACGCACAAAAACTCGAAAAGTAGACTTTTTAAATTTCGAAAAAATTCAAATGAAGATTTTCGCAAAAAAAATGTTATGCATAATTGGGGAGTTTTCATAATTATTAGGCAACATTAAATTTTTTGGGTCATTTTTCATATGAAAATGGACAATGAAAAATTCGCCAAATTTTTCGTTTTTTTTTTTTTGGGATATTTTCATAGCAGAAGTCAATCATATATCGTGGTTTTTTTAGAATCTTGTTTTTTTTTGGGTATTTTTCAGAATTTTTGGGAAAATTTTCATATTGGGGGATTTTTGTATTTTTTTTTTTATATATTTTTATTCATAATTTCCCAAATGAAGACAAATCTCATACAAAATTGAGGAATTTTTTATAAAAAATTTCATAATTTTTAGGCAACATTTAATTTTTTATTTTTGTAATAATTTTTTTTTCGCCATTTTTTTATTTTTGGAGATTTTGTCGTTTTTTTTTGGGCATATTTTTATAACAGAAGTCAATCATATCACGATTGACTTTTAAAATGTTGTTTTTTGAGGTATTTTAAGAGAATTTTGGGGAAATTTTCATATTGGGGAGATTTTGGTTTTTTTTTTTGGTTTGTTGTATATATTTTATTCACAATTTCCCAAATGAAGAAAAATCTCATACAAAATTGGGGAATTCTTTATAATAATTTTTTAAAAAAATGTAATAATTTTTAGGCAACCGTTCGTGGTTGGTTTTAATTATAATTTTTTTTATAAACATTTCATAATTTTTAGGCGATATTTAATTTTTTGTTTTTGGGACATTTTTCATATGAAAACATGGACAATGAAAAATTCCCCAATTTTTTTATTTTTGTGGCATTTTTCATTGCCCATTTTTGATAACACAAGTCAATCATATATCGCGATTTTTTTAGAAATTTTTATATTTTTTTTACAAAATTTGTATACAAAATTTCCCAAATGAAGGTGAGTTTTTTATAACGAAAAAAATTTAGAGAGTTTTTCATTAGTTTTAGATAACATTTCATTTTTTTTTGGATATTTTTCATATGAAAAAATTAGCAATGCATTTGTTTTTCTATATTTGGAGAATTTTCCGGTTTTTTTTGGGATATTTTCATAACGATTTTATTAGAATGTTGCTTTGTTGGGGTATTTTTCAGAATTTTCGGGAACATTTTTATATTCGGGGGATTTTTTTTTTGTTTTTTGTATATAATTTCATAATATCCCAAATGAAGAAAAATCTCTTACAAAATTGGGTAATTTTTTATTAGAAATTCATAATTTTTAGGCAACATTTAATTTTTTGTTTTTATAAAAATTTCATAATTTCATTTTTTGTTTATGGAAAAAAATTGTCATTTTTTGTTTTTATGATAATTTTTTATAAAAATTTTATAATTTAATTTTTTGTTTTTGGAAAAAATTGTATATGAAAACATTGTCAATGAAAAATTCCCCAATTTCTTATTTTTGGGGAGTTTTTCATTGCCCATTTTTCATAACAGAAGTCATATATTGCGATTTTTTTAGAATGTTGTTGGGGTATTTTTCAGAATTCTTGGGGAAATTTTCAAATTGTGTATATTTTTATACAAAATTTCCCATATGAAGATTTTCCTAAAAAAACCGCAAACAAAATTGGGTTTTTTTTTTATAATGATAAAAATTTAGAGAGTTTTTCATTATTTTTAGATAACATTTTTTTTTCATATAATGTTGTTTTTTTTGGGGTATTTTTCAGAATTTTTTGGGGAATTTTTCATTTGGGCTTTTTGGGGGATTTCTTATACAGGGATGACCAGATGACTTAGCAACAAATATCTGACCTTCATGTATATTAAAATACCACATAATCCAAACCATATACAGCGTCCGCCAAATAACTTTTTTTTGTTTTGAAAACTCTATAATTTCTATTTTTATTTGAAAGCACAATCCTTCCGGTTAATAATGGAACATAATTTCATTCAAATGCCTGCCTTGTTTTCAATCAATCAGGCCAAACGATTGACAAATGTCACAGTTATTCAATGTTTACTTAGCAACACAATTGTTTACTTAGCAATTACCTAAATTGCTTTCACAGTCCTCTCCAATTTCCAAACCCGAGTGGGTTGCAATAATTTGTGGTTCCAAATCATTTATGGAAAAAATTACCAAATCTATGAAATGTAAATAAATTCATATGTTAAATGGCCTCTGCATAATTCGATTTCTTGTATGTGTGTGTGCCTTAAAGTTATTCTCTAGCCTTTGCAAACACCAGCTGACCAATGTGATCCAACATCGACAAACGTTGAAAATTCACGTTCAACACCAGACACCGACACCGCACAGGCCCGACAGCGACAGGAAACACACAGAGAGAGAAAAAAAACGTGTATTCAATAACGTATTTCCGTTTCTTGTTTGCGTGAATTTCGGTGGGGAAATGTGTGGGGTGTACACACACACACACACACACAAATCCCTGCTTAAATATAACGGTGTGTCCGTGTGTGAGGGAAAGTGTGCTTTGCACCCAATCACACTTAAATAACATGAAAATGGTAAACGGGCCAAAACATTATTTTAACTCGAATATATTGAATTATTTATGCCTTTTTTCGGCCTTTCTATTAACCCCCTTTCCCGCGCAAATGAAATCCCAATTCCCCTTACCAGCAGTTGACGGCTTCTTCTACGTGTTTCTTTCTCTCTTGTGCCAAAGTCTCCTCCAATATCCTGCCATAGCCGTTATTGGCCCTTACCAATTTGTCTATTTAGTTCACCTCATGCAAAAACATGTTCTCGTCCATAAAAACCTGACCGGCATAAGAAATTTTTCCCACTCTCGGTGCTACGGCACGCTGGCCAAGATTTTAATATTTGATTTACAATTGCAAGGGAAAGGGTTAAATGTGGAAAAAAAACACAGTTGCACGGACGGAAGAGCGAATGGGAAGGGGGAAAATCAAACAGGGTTAGTGTTTGATTAAACGGATTACAATACAAGCAACAAATTGGTGTTAAGTCATACATAACCCTTTGCTGGACGTGAGAGATTACATGAAACAAGATTGGAAAATGCTCGACATATGCTCGTACAAATATTTTCAAATTGGAAATTAAAACAAAGTGAAATGCCAAACGCAAGATATACATTAGGGTGGAGTGAAAACATGCTTTTTTTTTAATTTGAAAAAGTTAACCTCGGAAAGAGATGTAGTCTGGGGTCCTAATGAGGGGAAAAATAAAGAAAAAAATTTTAAAAAATTTTTAGGGGTCGCGCCACTCCCTCGAAATTTGGAAATTATCGCTATTTTGGCGTTGATTTTAGAAAAATCCTAAAAATTAACGACTTAACTTATTCGAAATTTAAAAGTTTGAGCTTGTTCAGTGCCCAAACAAAAGTATTTGAGGCAAATATGAGGATAATCGACTAATATTTGTAGCTTTGGTGGCGATTTCATTGTTCAGTCAATTTTCTGAAGAAGGGACGATTTGACTTATTTTACTTTTTGAAATTTTTGAACAATGAGACAAATTTTTTTAAATTTGTTCATGCCCTTATTTAATTGTTTACGCTATTGCAAACATTTATTGACATAAAACTTTTTAGGACTTTTCTAAAATCAACGCCAAAATAGCGATAATTTCCAAACTTCGAGGGAGTGGGGCGACCCCTAAAATTTTTTTAAAAAATTTTTCTTTATTTTTCCCCTCATTAGGACTACATCTCTTTCCGAGGTTAACTTTTTTTTTTTGAATTTCACTCCACCCTAATATACATGTCCATATACAGGGCATTGAGGGAATCTTTGAAAATTTCGTGGGATAAATTCATATTTTGTGGTTGGGATTAGCATTATAAAACTATTCGAATATTTTAATATATTTAACAAAATTTTAAAAAGCTGACAATTGGATATATTTTAGAAATATTTCCAAAGTGGACTACGATTTATTTTTCGAAAATACAAAATGTAGTCATGGTTGGAAATATTTGTAAAATAATAACAATTCTTCGATTTTTAATGTTTATTTCTTAAAGTAACTGCTTACTCTTTGCCAACAAGCAATTTTTTTCAGAATTTAAAAATGTTTACTAGACCCAAAGTTACAAATTTTTGGCTGATGTGCGACGATCGCTCGATTTACTCAGAAGGAGAAACCACCTGAGAGCTTAGAATCAGCAGAGCTTAATGTCAGCCGAGCTTAAGGCCAGCAGAACTTAAGGTCAGCAGAGCTTAACTGGACCAAGAACCAACTCTGGACAAGTTGAAGCATAACCGTTTTTTGGTCTACCCCCTAGGCAAAGGCTTGTTTCGATTTCCGCTCCTGCTGCTCTGGAAACCTCAGGTACAGGTCAATACAAATTATGCAATTACTTAACTAAAGTTCCAGCCTGTCATTATCGGTCATGTTGCCATATCCGTTCATATTTCATCGAGGCTTTCTGTCCTTGTGTTTGTGTAGTGGTGCTGGTGGTGGTGTTGATGGTAAACGTCAATGAGTATTTGCTATTGAAATTGGTTAAACAAATCAATTCACTATTGTACACTACTGTTTGCTAAATATCATGATATGTGAGTTTATGTGGGTGTGTTTGTGTTGCGTGCGTGAGGCTATTGCTGAAGTGTGTTTGTATTGTTGTGGTTTTATTTACTTAAAATTTGTTGTAGGTAAACACAATTGGAAAACAATTAAATGATATGTACACTACACACATACAAGCGAGATATACACACAGTGCATACACATATACCTTCCGTGTGAATGCATGTGTATAAATCCTGTGTCTAATTTCTGCGTTCAACTGTGTGTGTTGATTTCTGTTGTTTAACCTTTTGTATGGCATTGTATTACCAATAATTGAATAATTGTTTGTTTAAGTGATAATGGGAAAATATTTGTTAACGTATTTTGTAGAGTCCATTGTAGTCGAAAAAAAAAATAAATAGGAAAAATTGTGCTGACATCTCTCATTGTTGAAATGTAGAACATTTTAAAGTCTTTGTTTACACATAAGGATATTTGTTCTGGCGATGGAGGATTACAATGGAAATCCTTTGCAATGGGTTAAATGTATATGAAAATGTAAAAGCTTTAAGAGTGCCAGTGATTATGGCAGTGGTATAAGTTCCATACATTTCCAGGCATTACACAGTGGGCGAATTGGAAAGAATTGTGGAATGATATCTGGCATTTCAACAAACACTGGTCTGACTTCAAGGACATATGACATTTGAATTGGATTTGATTTGATTCAAGAAGAAAACACTTTTGAGCTCAAGTCTAGAAGATGGACGATTTGAATGGAAATGGAAACAGACAAAACTGAAGAAACTACGAGTCCATATGCACAAGATTGCCATCTCTAGAGGTGGCCTATGGCGTATTTTGTTGTTAGAAACAGTCACACCAAATTTATAAGAGGCGTTATGGGTATTATTTCTCAAATTTTTTGTTAACATTTTTTTATTGGTTTGTATTGGCGGGGAGTGTAAATAAGCATCTAAGCGAATCATCTATGGACTTAAGTTGGCCCAAAATAATCACCAATGTCTACCCAGACGATATGGCACAAGAAGATCACCTAGAGTCACAGATCAAGCCGAGAAATTCGAGGTGGATTGATCACACATTGCGGAAGTCATAAATCACAAGAATGGCTTTGAATTGGAATCGGCCAGGACTATTTGTCGCCCTAAAATGACATGGAGGAGAACACTCTTAAAGGACCTTAAGAAATTAAATGTATCATTGAATGATATTAACGGAAATACAACTGAGAGAAGTGGCCCGGTAGGCGAGTTGGTAGAATTTGAATATAAATTTACTTTATATTGTAATTAAGTAAAAAATAAAAAATAAAAAATTAAAAAATAAAAAATAAAAAATAAAAAATAAAAAATAAAAAATAAAAAATAAAAAATTAAAAATACAAATCTGGGTTCGTCAGTTAAAATAAAAAATAAAAATAAATAAAAATAAATAAAAAAATAAAAAATAAAAAAATAAAAACATAAAAAATAAAAAATAAAAAATGAAAAATGAAAAATAAAAAATTAAAAATAAAAAATAAAAAATAAAAAATAAAAAATAAAAAATAAAAAATAAAAAATAAAAAATAAAAAATAAAAAATAAAAAATAAAAAATAAAAAATAAAAAATAAAAAATAAAAAATAAAAAATAAAAAATAAAAAATAAAAAATAAAAAATAAAAAATAAAAAATAAAAAATAAAAAATAAAAAATAAAAAATAAAAAATAAAAAATAAAAAATAAAAAATAAAAAATAAAAAATAAAAAATAAAAAATAAAAAATAAAAAATAAAAAATAAAAAATAAAAAATAAAAAATAAAAAATAAAAAATAAAAAATAAAAAATAAAAAATAAAAAATAAAAAATAAAAATCTGTGTTCGTCAGTAAAAATTATTTATTTTTTATTTATTTATTTATTAATTACAATACAAAGTAAATTTATATTATAATTTTGGCAGACCAAAGCCTCTGGTGGGAATCGAACCCACAACCCCCACGCTGATAGGCAAGCACGCTACCAACTCGCCTACCGGGGCGCTTGTCAGTAAAAATATAACATAACAATAAATAAAAAATAGAAATAAAATAAAGAATGAAAAATAAAAAAATAAAAAATGAAAAATAAAAAATAAAAATCTGGGTTCGTCAGTAAAAATAAAACATAAAAATAAATAAAAAATTAAAAATAAAAATAAAAACAAAAATAGAAACAATAAAAAATAAATAAAATACTACTGATAGTGATTATTATGAATGTATTGCTGGTGATCTCTGTTCCGACCTATGGGCGTGGCATCGTCCTCTTTTCTCCAGGACGTATTTGTTTCAGTTTTAATGTCTTTATAACTTTAAAAGATCATGGTATTCGGTCCCGCAAAGTTTTGCGATGTATGGACGGTGCCACGCCCCTTCGTTTGATAAAATAGCCTTTGACAATTTCCCGGGCGACTGTAAAACATCATAGTTACATCATAACGGCAGATATGAGATTTTTTTTTAAAAGGGGGCGTGGCACCGCCCACATTTTTCCTGGACGGATTTAAATAGCAATGGCATATATACCAAATGTCATACAGTTTACTAATATGGGGTGTTAAAGAAATCAAAAGATAGTTGATGACACAGCACAAGTCCAGAGGAAAATCCCCAAGTGCGATCAAGAGCCGCCTACACTGAATGGCCGAACAGAAAAACAGTCCTTGATACATTTAAAAATATTTCTGATACACACCTTGACACACCTCTCAAAAGGAAATCCTAATATTGTGCTTCAATGTTGATCAGCGTAACGAGTCGGTAGACGAGCCGACCTTTCTTTGCCATTCATTCACAAATGACAAATTTTCTAGCACTCTCTCTCTATTTATTCATAGATTTACTTCCCCCACTGTACACCGAACACTAGGTCATGATTTTTAACTATAACACAGTGGGGTTTTGCACAATCTTCTCTATGCATTTCATAGATTTGCTGTCCCCTTAATGTTGGCACACTATGTCGCCACAGAATATGTTAACATAAGTATACGCTGGCATAGTTTCCAGGCATCTAAGCACGATTCTCAACGTGTATGCATTAAGTTAGCCAAATACAGTATATTAATTCTGCATTCATTCCGAAAAGTTTTTATTCTCCGGCATGTTCTTAGCTCGTACTCAAATTTGCATGGACTTTTCTTCGTTCGTTACGCTAAATTAAAAACTTATGTTAATGTGCATTTTATCTACGGGTGTTGCCAAAGACAAGGAAATGCACTCGTTCGTGCTGCCACTCCGGTCATGTTCCTCCGAAATTGCATATGACCCATATCACAATTTCAAACTAAAAACTTTCATATGTTGTGAGAACATGAGATGATGGGTTTTTGCCCCGGCGTAGCGTTTGAAAAACATTCCTCAAAACATTTTACTGCATGTTTCGAAAAACTCGCAAACTTTGTTATGTTCTTAAGGTTTTCTACGTTTTCGGTTCTCTCTGTGTGTGTGTGTGTGTATGTTTTTTTTCCTCGCTTGAGAAAAAATTTTACTTAAGTGTATTTACAAGTAACTTTAAGTCGAAATGGCTGCAAGGAAATTGTAAATTTCCTTAAAAAGTAAAACAAAAAAATGAAACGGAAATGTTTCCATATCACAAAATCAAAAAAGGAAAAACTGGAGAAAAAAGATAAGCTAAATAAAGTGCCAGCTATAAGCAAGCACACTGGAGTGCATGTCTTGCAAGATTTCCAAACTAAAAATAAATATTTGAATTTTATGTTTCACCGTTTTCCGTTTTTTTTATTTCGGGGCAATTCTCTGCGAGATTGGTCACTTTTAGTCCATCGCTAAATGCCATATCTTGCCGGAACGTATTTCTTTTCGGTCGTCGCAATATTCATTTATTGCATGCTACTCGTGTGTATGTCGGTCTCACACATACATACAAACTTCCATATCTACATATATTGAGTCCTTTACGGCCATCCTTATGGCCTTTCTGTGTGTTGTAGTGTTTTTTTTTTTTTTTTTTGCGAATGTCTCATGTTTGTTTGATTTTGATTTATTTGCAGTTGTTGACAGATGGCATTTCTAAATGGCCGTTATTTGTGTTTGAATAACAACAATGGTAGGCAACACATAACGGCCAGTCTAAAAAAAAAAAACTCCGCCAGGAAGAGAGAACGAGAGAAAAAAAAACGATTCCAAAGAAAAATTCATGTCAAATGACTTTATTTGTCCTAAGGCCGTTGCGGCATAAAGAAACGAACCAGAGTAAATACAAAATATTGAATGGGTGGCCAGTAGTGACTGTAGAATGCCCTACACAAATGAGGTGTTTTTCGGAATTAGGATTTTATTTTATTTTATTTTATGGTATGTTTCAGTTAGACCCAATGAGTCAATGAGTCGAGGTTGATCTTCGTTTTTCGTTTAAACTGTTAAACTTCAAACTCTTTTTTTTTTCAGCCAACATTTAACTGCAGTTTAATCTCCAGTATTGGGTGTTTACACTAGGATTGTAATGAATATTCTCTTCATTTTGAACATTCGCATACGAATTCGCAAAATGTCATTCTGCAACATTCGCTATCGCATTGGCAAAAATATTTCTACATTCGCTGCCACCGAAATTTGTAATAGAGTTCAATAAGAAAAATAATGAGCATTCGACTAAATTATTATTGTTTAAATAAATTATTGAAATGATGCAGCTGTGTAATTTTCCGACCACCACCAGTTCCACATAGATGTGTCTTTTGCCCGTGCCAAATAGTCTTGTGTGCTGCAGTTGAACTAGCCCTAAACCTTTTCTCAGGCTCTGGTATTCTTTCAGAACGTTTCCAATCGTTTAATGAATTAATTTGACTTAAACAGTAGGGTGGAGTGAAATTTAAAAAAAAAAAGTTAACCTCGGAAAGAGATGTAGTCTGGGGTCCTAATGAGGGGAAAAATAAAGAAAAAAATTTTAAAAAATTTTTAGGGGTCGGGCCACTCCCTCGAAATTTGGCGCTATTTTGGCGTTGATTTTAGAAAAATCCTAAAAAGTTTTATGCCAATAAATGTTTGCAATAGCGTAAACAATGAAATAAGGACATGAAAAAAATTTAAAAAAAATTTTCTCATTGTTCAAAAATTTCAAAAAGTAAAATAAGTCAAATCGTCCCTTCTTCAGAAAATTGACTGAACAATGAAATCGCCACCAAAGCTACAAATATTAGTCGATTATCCTCATATTTGCCTCAAATACTTTTGTTTGGGCACTGAACAAGCTCAAACTTTTAAATTTCGAATAAGTTAAGTCGTTAATTTTTAGGATTTTTCTAAAATCAACGCCAAAATAGCGATAATTTCCAAATTTCGAGGGAGTGGCGCGACCCCTAAACATTTTTTAAAATTTTTTTCTTTATTTTTCCCCTCATTAGGACCCCAGACTACATCTCTTTCCGAGGTTAACTTTTTCAAATTAAAAAAAAAACATGTTTTCACTCCACCCTATTAAACAGCCATTAATTAATATTTTCTAGATGTCAACATGTGGACAATTTTCTCTTTTCAAGCAAATGTTACCAACACCAAGCACATGTCCCTAATGCCAGGTAGCACCCGAAAATGCAACCCCATCGTGCAAACAATCCACCACGTTCGCTAACGCTGACAGTTAACAACTGAACACATTTTATGCAATGAAGAATAGTTGGCAATTTTGCCAGCGCCACGATTTATGACCTCACACGCTGACCATTAGGGGGCTGATTCCACAAGAACTTTAAAGTAACTCTCTGAACATAACATAACTTCAAAAGCGGACGAAACCTTAGCTGCAACAAAGTTAAATAACAATTTCCTTAAACGCACTTCAAGCGATAAGGTAAAAGTCCATAATAATCAATAATAAAATGAAACAAACAAAGATCAACAAAAGATTACGAAAAGCAACAACAGCAAAGTATAGAAAAGAAAGAAGAAAAAAACTCAAATGTTGGTTAGAAACTTTAAGTACATACAGACTATTAGCAGCTCATATAAAGTTTTGGTCGTTGGCCATATTTTCCAATTTAAGCAAAAAGACGGAAGAAAACTTTGGTTTTTTTTTTTTGTCCTTGTTTAAAATTGCTTGGAAAAAGGACAATGCAAACACTCACTCATGCCAGGACTGGCTGGCACACAGCAGAGAAGTGTAGAAATTGAAATGTCAAAAAGGCCAAAAGATTTATTGCTTGACAGGACAGCAAACTGTTAACAACGAATCTAAGCAGGAGTTTGAGCAGCAACCAAACATCCCCCGCTCCCCCCCAAACGCCAAGGTGCCAAGTAAATCCAATGCACTTTTATCCTTAAAGCCTCAGAAAAACCACACTGCCACTGACGACTGACTGTGTCGTATATAATTTATACACCACCCCGAGTGCTGCTATCATCCCACACCAGGCCGACACCAGGTCTACTTGGGTTTGTCAGAGTACGAGTCCAAGTACTCCTACTTGTTTGTTTGCCCCGGTAGATTTTGAAGTTTTCCTACCTATTTTCATTATGTTCTACATCCTGTTAAGGTAGCCACACCGCACACCTTTCTCTACCTTTGCAACCAGGATTTGTTATACTGTTACTTCTGATACACTCGCATCACCCACTTCATCCCCCCCCCGTACAGAGCGGCATTTGTGTGGAAAGTAAGAAACTATTTTATGGTCTTAAGTTATCCTTGAAGGAATTTTTGCAAGTAGTAATGGAAAAATTTTGTGATTATCTTATGGACAATGACTTTTGTGTTCCTTCAGTAGAAGTCCAAGGATATTTTACAACGCCAGCTATTGCTGGCAGAAGCGTCGCCATCAACAAGGTAGTTGAAGTATTCTTTTCTTGTCCGTTTTTTTTTCTCTACGTAGACTACGAAATTGTTGCCATTGGGTGTTTGTACGGATATTCGTATATAGGAAAACCGTTCGTGCTGGATGTGTGCCTCGGAGAGACAACAAACAATTGGTCAACAACGGAGTAATGAGGACGACGACGATGCTGATGAACAAAGCAACAGTTTTGTTCCAAGTGGGATTACAGGGTTTGGAAAGGAGTTTCGTGAGATGGGTTTTTTTTCCTGTGGAGATTTGTTTAAAGAAAATACTATTTTTTGGAATGCCCTTATTTTATTTGATTTTATTTGATTTTATTTGATTTTATTTGATTTTATTTGATTTTATTTGATTTTATTTGATTTTATTTGATTTTATTGGATTTTATTGGATTTTATTGGATTTTATTGGATTTTATTGGATTTTATTGGATTTTATTGGATTTTATTGGATTTTATTGGATTTTATTGGATTTTATTGGATTTTATTGGATTTTATTGGATTTTATTGGATTTTATTGGATTTTATTGGATTTTATTGGATTTTATTGGATTTTATTGGATTTTATTGGATTTTATTGGATTTTATTGGATTTTATTGGATTTTATTGGATTTTATTGGATTTTATTGGATTTTATTGGATTTTATTGGATTTTATTGGATTTTATTGGATTTTATTGGATTTTATTGGATTTTATTGGATTTTATTGGATTTTATTGGATTTTATTGGATTTTATTGGATTTTATTGGATTTTATTGGATTTTATTGGATTTTATTGGATTTTATTGGATTTTATTGGATTTTATTGGATTTTATTGGATTTTATTGGATTTTATTGGATTTTATTGGATTTTATTGGATTTTATTGGATTTTATTGGATTTTATTGGATTTTATTGGATTTTATTGGATTTTATTTTATTTTATTTTATTTTATTTTATTTTATTTTATTTTATTTTATTTTATTTTATTTTATTTTATTTTATTTTATTTTATTTTATTTTATTTTATTTTATTTTATTTTATTACAATACAAAGTAATCTGTGGGAATCGAACCCTCAACCAACACGCTGATAGACAAGCACGCTACCAACATGCCTACCGGGGCGCCTATATTTTATTTTACTTTATTTTATTTAGAATAATCTCCGCTCTCCACAAAAACGTAAATCCCTCACTTTCAAAATGTCGATTTTTCAAGATGCGAGGTTTGGAATCATCTCCGCGGTTTAGTTTGACTGACTCCACGAAATAAACTTCTCCGGCAGAACAACATGTGGCTACCATCTGGACGGAACCCATAAACACGATCCCTAATTTCAATATACTCCCTTACAACCAGTTCCTGGCCTTCTGTGGTCTTCCCCGTCATCAGTTTACTTTTACATTCTTGCAAACTGTCAACTAGATTTTTAGTTAACCCCCATTTCCAAACCCTGTCATTGCAGTTGGAAATTCATCTACCTATTCAACGTGAAGCACATGTGTGTACATGTGAGAACTGAGAGCATTTGCAAGAAAGCAATAAACCACAATAGACCAGGCAGCAGAAGAGGGTTAATAGAACAAGAAAAACACAGTACATAACAGAAGAAAGAAAAAGAAACACACAAACACACACACACACTAGCAAGAAAGCAAGGAAACACAACTAAAGTCATCTCCGGATGCCATGGGTCACACTATAAACTGATGAACTTTGTATTAAACCAAACACTAACTATGGACTCAACAGCCGGATCAGGCAGCAGTAACAAACCGACATCCATAAACTGCTTGCTGACAAACTGTTATCGAACTTGAGTAAGAGGCAAACACAGAAAACCATCGGGAGCAAAATAAAATGACACCTACAGAGAAAAATTGGTAACAAACACATAAGAACCCTAAACAATATTTCTTGCTGTACGTTAACAAGGCAAGGCGATTTCATATGAATGTGTGTGCCACTTACACCACTCACCCACCCACTCAGGACATGCGACCTCAGCCATAGCTCCAACCACTGACAACTCAATTCTCCCAAAAGGAGTTTTTCCCAGACAGCCCAAGCTACCGAAGAAGAAGAAGAAGAAAAAAAATCGAAAACCTCCCCACTAATTTTTTTCATCTTGGCCGGATATGAAGTTTGATTTGGCGTAAATCCTCTTGTAAATGAAAAGAAGATGCATTGTGGACTTTTGCGGTTTGGCTGAACGAACGAAGGAATGGCATAACTGGAAAACGGAAACCAGCGATTCGGGGGTAGGCGGCAAGTGAAAGACGAAGAACTAGCATCAAGTCATTCTGCTGCAAGAGTTAAGCTCAGAGGAAAGCGCCAGAAAACTGAAAAAAAACAAAAATAGCAATTCATATCACTGCAAATTGAAGGGCTGTTAGGAAAACTCACTGGAGGTTTTTCCTACAGGATTTCTGTTGTTGAGTGTATATTTGTTTGGATATTATTTGTGCAAAAGCAAAAAGGAAATTTAAAATAAAATTTTTAATAACGTGAATAATTTTCTAGAGCTGCATGGAATGCCAAGGTAAATTTGTAACGTAACGTAAAGCCAGTAAACAAAAATTAAAAAGGAGAAAAAAACCTAATTCGTAAATTTGTCGAAAAGCAAAATGTGTGAAGTCAAAAAGAAATTTCAAGAAAAACCCATGGTACAATAAGCAAGGTAAGGTCATTAGCCCAACAACAAATAATCAGATACAACTCTGGTGCTCTATATTGTCAAAGTTGTATATGTCAAGAATATAAAATAAAGTTACTGACAGTTAATTTTTGTTATTGTTGTAAATATTTGATACAAAATATTTACATTTCCATCATTAATATGTTCATAATTTGTTATACCCTCTATCATAGGATGGGTTTGTTATTCCGTTTACAACACATCGAATGTCAACTTTGACAATTTAGAGCGCTGCGAGAAAAAATTGTAAATCAGCTGATTGCTTGGCCTTACCTTGTTTATTGTACCATGGAAAAACCTTAAAATGTGTGAAGTAAAAAGGAAATTTCAAAAAGAAACCCCAAAACGAATGAAGTAGAAAAGAAATTTCAAAAAAAAAATCAAAATGTGTGAAGTAAAAAAAAGAAATTTCAAAAAGAAACCCCAAAACGAATGAAGTAGAAAAGAAATTTCAAAAAAAAACCTCAAAATGCATGAAGTAAAAAAGGAATTTCAAAAAGAAACCCAAAAACGAATGAAGTAGAAAAGAAATTTCAAAAAAAACCAAAATGTGTGAAGTAAAAAAAAGAAATTTCAAAAAGAAACCCCAAAACGAATGAAGTAGAAAAGAAATT
This sequence comes from Hydrotaea cyrtoneurina, assembly GCA_958296145.1. Taxonomy (NCBI): domain Eukaryota; kingdom Metazoa; phylum Arthropoda; class Insecta; order Diptera; family Muscidae; genus Hydrotaea; species Hydrotaea cyrtoneurina. Next base: position 12,970,164 of record OY282516.1, read on the forward strand.
TCAAAAAAAAACCTCAAAATGCATGAAGTAAAAAAGGAATTTCAAAAAGAAACCCAAAAACGAATGAAGTAGAAATGAAATTTCAAAAAAAAACCTCAAAATGCATGAAGTAAAAAATAAATTTCAAAAAGAAATCCCAAAACGAATGAAGTAGAAAAGAAATTTCAAAAAAACCAAAATGTGTGAAGTAAAAAAGAAATTTAAAAAAACCTCAAAATGCATGAAGTAAAAAAAATAAATTACAAAAAAAAAATCAAATTTGTGATTTGAGACTTTTCCTACACCGCAATCTCTACACTTTTCGCCTAGAAACTTGAAAATCACGATTTAAAATCAAGCAGAAAGTCATCGTGTAACTCGGGTCTTAGACTTTCCACCCGGGTTGAACAGGCAAGACCTTCAATTATTGTTGGCGACGAGGGTAGAGTCGCCAAACAGTCACCAAATGGAAATTTAACTATTTAATTGAAAACTTAAAAAAAAACTATTTTTAATTGAAAATTTCAAAAAACAAAAAATTCGCTTTTTAATGAAAATTTCGAGAAAAAAAAATTGAATTAATTGAAAACTTAAAAAAAAAAAATATTTTTAATATACAAAGGAATACTTGTGCCTTCAGAAACAGGCACGCATATTTATTTTGAAACAGTAATCGTGTAAACCTTTATGACTTCACAAAGGGTTTTCAAATGAAAATGCCAAGAAAACAACTGGGGAAAAAGTCATTGTATAAAAAGTCACCACTGGGTTTTGGCTAAAAGGAAATCAACATTCTCATAAGAGTCTACACAGGAAAGTGTACGATAGGAAACTTGGCCAACAATTTGCGTATATCCCGGGATGACTACTGCAATCACGCCAAAGAGAAATTAACAGTGGTCAAGTTGTTTGGCCACTGTCCGGGTCTAGAGGAACAACGACTCAGTTACCTTGGGATCAGGTTATTTCACAACCTTGAACCGAAAGTCAGTGTGCCTCCTAGGTTGAGGCATCAGCGTGTGGGTTAGGGTTCGATTAACAACAGATGCTTTGGTTGGTCGCTCCAAAAATCTAGCCATAGCCCGGTTTACCCTTGGACCCAAATTTAGAACATTAATTTACATTGTATTGTAATTAATAATAAATAAAAAGAAAATAAAAAAAATATTTTCCTTAACATTACATGAAGCTCTCTCGAATCTGTGAGCTGTGCTCGCTGTAATTTTTACACTTACTGATCGGGACCTACTGTTTTAAGCTGGATTTTTTAGAGAAGTTTCACATGGCTTAGAGATTACACTCTTGCTCGTAAAGTCGCCAGCATTAACGAGGATGTGCCTCCTACTTCCCTAGCGATATTATGAGAAAGTATCCAAAGTATCGAATTATCTACATTCCCCCTCTCTTTTTTCAACAATGGGTATCACAAATGGGCGAACTGATGACCTGCGAGTGAACCCGCTTCCATGAGCGGGCAACCCATGTAATCTAACCCATGGGTACTCAAATTTTTATACAGTTGGAAAAATATGTCTCGACGAAACAAATGAATCTTTTGCGTAGCACTCGCTCCTATTAAAGAACACTCAGCTATAAGCTGTGTGTGCCTTCTACCAAACCCCAAACTCAATATTGCTGCCGGCTGGGCAACTTCCCTTATTATGTTCCATCGAGCGTAAGAAACATTTTCTTTGTTTTAATTGTGAAATTGTACCTTAATTTCTTTTTCTTTTAATTAAATACCTTTTTCTACAATGCTCCCCTCCTCCCCCCCTCCTTTAGCGATAGCAAGAACAATTTTTATTGCTTACCTTTTTTTTGTCGTACCCAGAATAGCAGCGATATTAAGTTTCACATACGAGGAGTTGCCAAGTAAAAGGAGAAAAATTCACCGCAATTATTTCAGTGTGTCCGTCCATACCGTTCATCTAAACCAGGGTCTGTCTGTCCGTCTGCCTGTCTATCTGTCTATATTGTAGCACTTAATTATAATTGCTGTGTTAGAATTTCACTTAATTGTTTATTTTATATCCCAAAATGTTTGGTGTACGGACTGGCGAACGGTTGGATCGTCCCCGACTGTGTGGCATCCACACTTTATTGTATTAGACAACAAGAACGGCGATAGGAAATATTGCTGAATTCAACAGACACTCGCACTCGGATAGAGTTAACATTTTGTTTATAAAAAAAAAACCCCACTAAAAATTCACGAAAACGAAAACTCAACAACATGAAGTTTTGATATAACACGAATTCATATGTGTTGATTGTTAGTTTGGAGTTTTCACTCAGCTTTATTAAAAATTGCCTACACGCGGTGAGTGGGGGGGGGGGGGGGGGGGGCGGAGAAATAAAATAAAGTGCATATTTTGTGAATGAGGAAAATCAAAAGTTTTAAAGGTTTTTGGTAAAGAAAAAAATAATCGAATACGAAGAGAATCATTCGGAAGGGTGTCCAGACTGGAACAGTTTTCTTTGGAAATTATGACTCAACGACTTTAAAATGCTTTTTATTGACTAACTTGTGCTTGAAATACGAAAAACTCAGAATACCCAAATTTTCCAACTTTTCCAAAAATTCTGGAAAAAAAAAATAAAAATACTTTACCTCATATGCGCGCAAAAAAAAAAAAAAAGAAGATTTCACTATACTGGACAGTACTAGAAAAATATAAAATCGAAAAGTATGAAATACCATATCAAAAAAATACCATTCAACAAAAAATTTTTTTTCCAAATTTTTTTTTTCAACGAAATTTTTTTTTTCAACAAATTTTTTTTTCCCCAAAATTTTTTTTTTCATCAACATTTTTTTGTTCAACACAATTTTTTTTCCCCAAAATTTTTTTTTCAACATAATTTTTTTTTTTCCACAAAAATTTATTTTTCAGCAACATTTTTTTTTTCAACAAAAATATTTTTTTGAACTAAATTTTTTTTTTTTCAAGAAAAAATTTTTTTTTCAACAAAATTTTGTTTCCATACTTCAACGGGCGCCATAGGCGCATTACAACTTACTAGTTTCTAATATTTTTCCAATAGTCCGATAGATAATGTAAATAACTTAAAATACTCTCTTGCTCCTCGCCTACAACCAATTTTTTACAGAACTCAAAAATGTGTACTAAATCAAAAGTTACACACTTTTGGCCGATGGCATTGCACTATGGACCACTGTGAGTCTTTGTATGGTGCTCACTTTCGAGAATATGTCTGCCGCTGTCCTGAGTGTGCGACTCAGTTCTGGAATATCGACACGCTATCGATGACAACCACTCAGCATTGAGGAGAATTTTCCCACAAATAAATCGCATTATTCGCTTGCAAATGTCAAAAGGACTGAGAAATTGAAAGCACCTCCGCTTCTCAGTTGGGGACACAGAAATATATTTAAATCAAACGCCAGCTAGTGGAAATATATTCCTACAAATTATATCAAACTAGTAAGTTGTAATGCGCCTATGGCGCCCGTTGAAATATGGAGAAAAAAATTTTGTTGAAAAAAAAAAATTATTTGTGGAAAAAAAAAATTTTGTTGAAAAAAAAAATTGTGTTGAAAAACAAATTTTATCTTGAAAAAAAAAAATTTTGTAAAAAAAAAATTTTTGTAGAAAAAAAAAATTTTGGTAAAAAAAAAATTTGGAAAAAAAAATTTGGGGAAAACACAATTTCTGTACAAAAAAAAAATATTATTTTTATTTATAGAAAATTATAGAATGCCTATTTAAATTCCTACGTACTGCGTGACAGAGTCAGTGAATCAGTGTCGAGGGTAAATATATATTAAGATATATTTCGTGCTGGAATTTAAGTTTACCTTCTTCTACCGAATATTCACATGGTAGGTTCACTTTTACCTATTCCATGGTGAGAAATATTCGACTCTCTCCAATGACCCTCTGTGACGTTTGTCCACAACTTCCAATTAAATATAATTGTGACTGAGAAATAACGACCCATAAATAAAATGTCATCTGTGACATACAAGAGGGTGGGGGAGGTAGGAGTAAAACAACACACTATGTGCGAGAATTTACATATAAAACTACTTCAATACAAAACAATTAACGCAATTTAAAACACATCTAAATAAAGAAATAATTAAACTTTGCATGCATCCTCTCTACCCACAAAGCCAGGAATTCAGCCACTCTGAAAAAATACGAAAGGTGAGAAAAAAACGCCAGAACCACCGCCCCTAGCGTTTCTACCTTTGCTTCATCCTTCTCTCTCTCTCTCCCTCTCTCTCGCTCTATGTGACACCTACAGAGGCCAAACACAATTGGTCTTAACAAACAAACAAACACAAAAAAAGGCGACAACAAGGACAATTTTCACATTGTATATTTAAACAATTGGACAGGAAAGGCCAGCCCAGTGTCCCATCACAACATCACACTCGCCCTCGCACATGCAGGCCACGTAACCCACAAACATGAACCGACATTTCTGTTCCCAGTGGCTCTGCTCCTTTTGTGTGCTTTCCGCACAAGAAGCCGTCCACTGGCCAAAAAAAAAAAAAAAGTGAAGTTAACGAAAGCACGAGTTTAATTATGGCCACCAGACACGAACACTCTCGTGAATGTTAAAATATTTTTATAAATTCGTTAGGTTTCTTCTGTTTTTTTTTTTTTTTTTGATTCGTCCTCTCTGTCTGTCAGGATGGGATGAAAGCCGCGTTTAGTTTTGTTGTTCTCTTCTAATTTTGAGCAGTTTTTAACCAATCTTTTATTTCATGCAACTATTTCGTCTCTCCTTTCTGTTATGTTTTATTCAGTTTTTAGTTTTTTTTTTGATATGTTGTATGTGAATTGTGTGGCTGTCATTCTGGCCGTGGTAAGCCTTACATGTTTGTTTTAGCCCGAAGACACGACGTTTGTTATATAATGAAAGCATAACTCTCGTCCATTGACCCATACAAATTTTTGCTGCAGTGTTTGTTAAGACCCATCACATGTTGCGACATGGAGTTGCTGCTGTACTTTGGTATTCATGCCATTCTTGCAACAGAAAACGAGGAGGCAACAACAAATCATGAACTAACTAGTCTGAGTTTGTACTTGGAATGTTAAATTAGTCTTAAACTAATTAAAAGATAACAAAAGACATCTAACTTTAAGACGACACAACACGAGCTAGACGATTTGGAGGAGTTATCAGTAGAAGAGAATTAAAGAACAATCCTCGATGACTTGGCAATTAATCAACTAATCATCAGACAAATGAAACAATCGGCAAGTTATGAAAGGGATTTCGCAAAACTAAAGCATTTTTGGGGTCGTCGTCAAGCACCTTGTGGGATCGTAATATAGAAATTGGTGGCAAAATTCGAGCTGTTGGGACAAGTTAGTGATGTGAAGAATAAAACCCATTCCTCGTCGTTCTTTGGAATTGGGCATTCCACAAATGTCATTACACCGTATTTTACATAAAGACTTTGGTCTTAAGGCTTATAAAGTGTGACAGCATGCTATCGCCTCCGACTTTAATAACACCGCTTTATCAGCGCCACCTACATATGAGATTTCGACAAGCTGCTCAAATGTTTCAGCTTCCTCGAAGTCTACTACTCATCGAAGATGACATCTCCACCAACACCATCTGTCGGACAGTTCTCCGGTCTATACACAAAAAACCGCCCATAAGGACAATTCTTACCCCACCTGACTGTGTGAATTCCCAGACTATGACCATATAATTGTTGTGGTAGCAGCAGCAGCTGCATGTCCTTCATTGGGAGTGGTACTCCCTCCCTATAATTTATATCAATCATAGCGTAACTTTGTTAATAACAACCCACAACCTACAATGTATGCCCGTTCCTCTCCACCGCAGTTTCTTACTTTGTTCTGATAATTTTCTGGCTTTTTCGCACAGCATGACATGCATGCAAGCAAACTCACAAAAAAAACAAAAACTTCGGCCAACATTAATTTGTTTGCTTCTCGATAGGCAAAACATATGAATATGAGTAGCGTGGACGTGGACTGGTGAAGTCTAGGTATAGGCGTTTCAACGGGTCTACGCCTATTGTTAGACATTATTTTTTTTCTGCGTCGTAGGCGTTGTTGTTGCTTATGATTCGGGCGTATGCGTGTAGAAAGACCGTAATTAACAAATATGTCACTTAAACCAACTCCAGAAAATTACGAAGAACAACAGAAAAAAAAACAAAAACGCGAATAAACATACCGACAACAAAATAGCAACAGAAATTATGGAATAATCGTTGAGTTGAGTTGAGGCAAGGAAATGGAAATGATAACAACGACAATACAAAAATGTTTTAAAACAATTAAAACTTTTGCCGTGCTCCTTTATTTGTTTAACGCGTACGCGAGGGGGGGGGGGGGGGAGGTGGAGAACGAGCCAACGAAAGTTTGTCGTAATAATTATCATATCAAAATTGTATGATTTATGTTAAGTTGAACTTTTTGCTCTATTAAAGCGAATGAAAACTCGGCATAAATCTTGGTTAAAACATTAATTTACTTGTGGTTTTTAGCGATATCGGACAACCTCCCTCCACCTCGTCTGCAATAATAACAACAGCCGCCGCTACAGCAACACGGGTAATAACTTAAGAGGTATGCGTATATGTGAGTGGCTAGTGGCTAGTGGCAACCTCGGTTGGTTTCTGAAGTTTTGGGAAAACTTTTGCATATTGTTTTCGATATAAAAATATTGAAAACAATTTTTTTTTTTGAAAGAACAATTCTTCAGATTTAATTTTTTAAAAAATCTCCAATTTCGAAAAAGTGCTAGCACCGACATTTTGTTTTTTTTTCTCCGAGAAATTATGGAGAACGGACAAATATTGATGTAACGATTGCAGAAAAATTCTGAAAAATTTCACTTTTGAGAAAATCGCGTTTTTCAATTTGACATTTATATAAAAACAATTATTTAAAAAATATTGAAAACATTTTTTTTTAAACAATTGAAAAAACATTTTTTTGAAAAATTAAAAAAAGGTTTTTTTTTTTAAAAAAAAATTAATATTGTGCAGTATTATTTTTAGGAAAAGTCCACTTCTGAGAAAATCGCCAATTTAAATTTGTTATATTTTTTATATTTAAAAAACAGAAAATAAAAACAATTGTTTTCAAAAAAAAATTTAAAAAAAAGAAAAAGAACAAATATTGATGTAACGATTGAAGAAAAATTCTGGAAATTCCAAATTTGAGAAAATCACATATTTCAATTTGTCATTTTTTGTATATAAAAAAAATTAAAATAAAGCAGTTATGAAAAAAATATTGAAAAAACATTTTTTGAAAAAAATTTAAAAAACATTTTTTTAAAAAAAATTAAAAAACATTTTTTTAAAAAAATTAAAAAAAGGTTTTTTTAAAAAAATTAAAAAAAGGTTTTTTTAAAAAAATTAAAAAAAGTTTTTTTAAAAAAATCAAAAAAAGGGTTTTTTTTTAAAAAAAATTGAATAAACATTAAAAACCATAAAAATTTAATAAACATTTCTTTTTAAAAAAAATTAAAAAAATATTATTTAAAAAAAAAATTGAAAAAAAAACTGAAAAACTATTTTTTTTTAAAAAATTAAAATTGTGCAGTACTACTTATAGGAAAATTCTATGTCCGAGAAAATTGCCAATTTGAATTTGTTATTTTTTCTCATATTTAAAAATTTAAAAAAAAAATGAAATAAACATCGTACAATTTGGAAAAAGTTTTATTTTTTGAAAATGCTATGAAAATGCAAAATTTTTCAGTTTACGAAAAAAATCTAAAAAATTCCAGCTCTGAAAAAATCGACATATGACACTTTTTTCGATTAAAAAATAAAATCGAAAACAGCTTTGAAATGGAAATATTTTCGAATTTTATGTGCAGTTTACGAAAAAATTCTCAAACGTTCCAGCTAAAACATTCGAGCACATTTTTCGATTGAAAAAAAACGAAAAAATTAGTTTAAAGTGAAAATTGATCTGGATTGGGATAAAAGAACCCTGAAATCATATCCGTTAACATATCGCTACTTTTACTTTAGTTATTTCCCTTAACACTCCGGGAAGGAATAATAATTTTGCTAATTCGAAAAATGCTAACATTTAAAGTTTTGGAAAAAATCGCTTTATTATTTTATACGCTGATAAAGTTACTGCTCATGTCGGTAGGCTAGATTAGGTTGTGAACTCGGTCTCTATACGGGAAACTCTCTGGGATTCTGTAGGCCATTGAGGTGACCTAGAAAAAAAGTATCCGAAATCTCCCAAGGTGAATCATCCTGATCGCTGCCAAGTCGGCCAATAACAATATCATCCAGGACCCCAACGAAATAAGACACCAGTCATGATCCCCGCAGGACATATAACCCAGTTCTTCGACCACAGATTTTACAGTAGACGCTGTCAGAAAACTTCCAATTGCATTGCGAGCCTTCCTGTAATGACTATGAGACATCATAAATGCAATACTGCACATTTTTTCTTTTTTACAATTTTGTGTTTTCCATTTTTTTTTTTCAAAGAAAGTGCCAAATCGAAGTCAGCAATTTTGTTTGGATTGTTTTATAATCGGCACAAATAGCAAGGTCTCTCTATTTCGCAAAAATGTCAGTTTCAGAAAAACATGGCGGTTTGGCAGTTTTTCGAAATTTCTTAGACATTTTTCTTAAAAGAGAGAGATCGTGTATTGGTAGCAATAGGATTTGTCCTCATAGCGGTCCACGGCTCTGACAAAAATTTCTCGTGGCTAAAGACATTCCTGCAGTTTCAAATGCCCCACTATTAAAGTCGGTTGATTTAGTATTATTATCAATTTAGTATTAAGTACTTCCGATTTGAACTTCAATTCCATTCGATTTAAAACCATTTCGAATCTTTACCACCCTCGTTTCTTGCCCTCGCAGTATCGGCAAGTAGTGATGGCCTAGTGGAACTGGATACTATTTTAAATCATATTGGTGGTAATGGCTTTGCATGTTGTTCGGTTCTAGATTATTGTCACTTTAGTAATGGCCAACGTGGTAGCGGTAGGTGTAGCTGCTATTTTGCCTTATAGCCCATAAATAAAGTTATTAAAAGTTGCCCACACATGTACAGCCGGCACACACAGCTGCACACATCAGCCTACAAATAAAAGCCGGCCAGCATGGGTATGGTTGTGTAAAATTGGTTTAAAAACGATGGATTTTGGTTCAATATTAACCCATGGGTTGTTGTTGATGGCTGTGTGTGTGTGTGCGTGTGTGTCTCTCTCTCTCTCTGAGTGTTGATAAACCACAAATTATTGCTTTACAAGTAAATTCTTAATGTTACGCCATGGAATACGAAATACATAACGCCCGCGTCAGATGTTGCTGGTGCTGTATGAGGTCTTGTTTGTTTTTTTTTTTTAATCGTAATTATCAAAAATACCGCAGAAATATGTTACACAACACCGGACGATCATTATCCCTTGGTTAGCGCTTATTTATATCGTTTATATATTGAAATTTAATTTTATTAAAACTGTTTTCAAAAACGAAATGAAAGTGAACAATTTGTGTGGTAAAACATTGCAAACTCTGGCCTATCCGAATTTTATATAAATATTGGCAAAACCAAAATGAATACACTTTCATTTGTTTCATTTTGTTTTTGATAATATTTATAATATTTATAATATTTATAATATTTATAATATTTATAATATTTATAATATTTATAATATTTATAATATTTATAATATTTATAATATTTATAATATTTATAATATTTATAATATTTATAATATTTAATATAATCAACTTATATAGGAGAAAGTCCAAATGGAGGGATGTGATAATCACGTGTCACAGTGTCATTCAAAATAACACCTCTTGTTGGAGAACCCTATAATACTGATAGCCTACCACAGCCTTCCAATTACTTTGTGCGACAACGATGTGGCGTATAATTAATTGCAACCTTATCATAAATCATACGCCCCATTGTCCACCATCATATTCGATTTCTTAACTGAACCTACATACATTTATAGGGCGTATAAGTAATATTAAGTATTTACCATATTATCAAAATTCATACGCCCCATTGTCCCTACTTATTATCTTCCGACACAAGGAACTCCTCCTCCTACTCTACGGCAAAATTATTAAAATTGATTAAATTTCCACACACAATTCCATTCAACATCCTGTCGTTCTTTTCTGCACAGTGCAAAGCTTTGGCAACTGACATCCTGTCGAATTCCTAACAGAAACATCAATGCTAGAACTAAACCCCGGAATGAACATGAGAATAAACTTGAAAAACTGTTGTTGTACTTAGTTTAACGACGGCCAGACCAGTGTTGCCCACACAACATGGAGACAACAAATGCCAGCCTAACAATGCAACAAACCGGAAAGTCAGAAATGCATTGAAACTCCAAGTTTGACTGGCTGTCTGCGGGAAAGGCAGACATTCGTATGTGTGGAGGGGGTGCATGCTGAAGATAGACCGAAGATATTATGAAATTGAATGCAATATTAAACGTTTGGTGAGGGAAATTCCGGTATTGATCGTAGACTTCTTCTCTCGAAGGAGCATTGGGCCTCAACAAAACCTCGCCATATATTTCGATCTTTCGCTAAATTCTTTACTTCGTTGAGAGAATATGTCATTTAATGTATGTCTTTTTCTATTGTTCCTTGTGAAAAGTTCATATTTTCATTGAATTCAATTTATTTCTTGTTTTTACGGGACTCCGAAGAAACGCCATAGCAGCAAAACCAGCAATGACAGAGGCTTTTAATGGTTAAAATATTTCTTGGGCCTTCTGAAGTAGTTAATAAAGCAAATCTTTCCCGAGTGTCCTTAGTTGAGAGCCCTGGAGAAATAACCACAAATTCCGCAGACTCCGAAGAAACGCCATAGCAGCAAAACCAGCAATGACAGAGGCTTTTAATGGTTAAAATATTTCTTGGGCCTTCTGAAGTAGTTAATAAAGCAAATCTTTCCCAAGTGTCCTTCGTTGAGAGCCCTGAAAAATAAAAACACAAATTCCACAGACTCCGAAGAAACGCCATAGCAGCAAAACCAGCAATGACAGAGGCTTTTAATGGTTAAAATATTTCTTGGGCCTTCTGAAGTAGTTAATAAAACAAATCTTTCCCGAGTGTCCTTAGTTGAGAGCCCTGGAAAAACAAACACACATTGACGATAGTGAATTTCCGTACAAAGTTTGTTATGCGATTCAACCAAATTTAATATTCTTTACTCTCTGTCTGAAATGAGTTTCCACCCTAAACATACCGGATATTTTCTGAATATTTCTTCCCGAAATATCCACCACCCCACAACGCCAAGCTATTTGACATGACACCCAACAACTCTCAGACATTTCATTTGTTCTGTCATAGCAGAAATTTCGCTTAAATGAAATGCGACAAGCCCCTACATTCAGCAAATTATTTAACGCCAAAAACAACGTTAAACAATAGCTTTTCAATTGTTCAGACTCCATTTAACAATACAGCAGTTTTTGGCCATTATTTCCGAAAAACAGAAATGGAAATGTGTACATATCAAAATGTCAGTTGATTTATAACGGAAAAACTCTGTTGTCTTTGTCTTTGTCTATGCTCTGCTTTTCCTTCACGGTTTTCTGATTTTTTCCCTCAGTTTCATTTGCGTTTTTTTCGTCGTACTTCTCTTTCGTCTTGGCATGTAAACAGTTTGTCACTCTGTCAGTATTTTTGTGAAAAGATATTTGTTAAAATATATTTATTCGAATTGTGCGAATTTTTTTTTCTGCCAGAACGCACCGGAACAAAACAGAAATCCACTTATTGTGCTTGTCTCTGTTTTGCCTCCACGGTGTGTTGCTGCAGCACAATGGAAGTTTCAGATTCGATTGTTGCTTCGTTGTATTTTTTTTTTATTTTCAATTACAGCATTTGAAATCAAAACACTTTTGAAATATATTCACTGGAAAAGAAACGGGTGAGGGCTGTGCATGTGGTGGGGCGGCACTGACATCAGATTGATTTCCAAACCATTGTTGTGATCTTTACCTTGTGTAATAACGGGTCGTATTCCTGGCAGCATGAAATTAAAGTTCCCAGAAAGAGTCAATCAAATCACATGAAATTGAATAAAGAAAATTTATTTCAGATTCTGAATTTTGTTTAATTCTGGAAAATTTATGGCAATTCTACCTCAGTCCCAAATGTTCGGTTTCCCTTAACCTTCCCAATTACTGTTCAGCTTAACCTCGTATTTTCATATTATTTTTCGTAAGTCTTTTTTTTGTTTTGTTTTCATTCTTCTCTCATCATTTCAAAAGAATGCGACTACAATATTTATTTCCATTTTTCTGTTGTTTATATTTTTGCTTGTGAACGCTTCACTGCGTACTTTGCAACTCTTTCTATTGAATATTTATTTCCTCTGTAACAGAACAAATAAAAGGGAATCTTCTATTACATGAACACAGATATTTTTGACATCATTTAAAAGGCAGTTCTTTTTTTTTTGTGCGGGCATCAAATTTCAAACGAAATGACAAAATGAAAAAGAGTAACAATACAATAAATGCGAAAGGATTCCCAGCCAATGTTACTTCTCTAATAAACATCGTTGTCATGGTCGCTGTCATCTTTTATTCTTATGCTTATTCTTATTCTTCTTTTTGTGTGTGTGTGTGCGAGTTTTGTGTTCTCCGCCTGGTAAACAAATGCTTTGTTAGATTTGCCAAAGATCTTATTTGCGATGGCATTTTCTTTCATTTCACCAGTAGTTAAATAACAACTGAGAGTATTTATTGTTGATAGTTTGTCATTTCTGGTATTTATTTGTGTAACTGTAACCATTTTTCCCCATTGTCCTTAGCCTCCTTGCCGCCTGCTCTTATTTATGCCAGTTACCGACCGAAAAACACTACAATGACATTCGTTCGAGGAAAGGAATCTGTTAGTTTGAATCCACAACCAACGTTGCTTGGTTTGCCCCTCAAAACGGTTTCTCGGAAGGTGAGAAAATGTTTTACTTTGTTCTGAAGATGAACCTTCCTGAAGGCCAGCGACATTCGATTGTGGAAAACAAAACAATTAGCCAGAGCTAAACGGATGTCAAACAGAGAAATTCGTCTTTGTCAAAACGACTACATTGTTCGTGGTTGTCCTGAGTTTGGCTAGGAAATGACAAACGCAATTTCCTCAAAGATTTAAGCAGAAAATAGTTGAATGCAAAGCTTCAATGACTTACAGTGGGGGAGATGTTTAATTGAAGGGACATCTATGTGTAAAATTCTATGGAATCTTCTATGGATGAAGAATATATTCGCCGTTTAACGTTTTTGATATAAAGGGTTTTCCAACAAGAGGTGTTACTTTGAATCACCCGGTATTTCGGTAGCTGTCACTTGTGAAGCTTTTATTCTTTGGCATTTGACTAGTAGAAACTACGCCATTACTGAAAATGGAACAATACACGCTTCAACAACGCATTGAAATTATTAAAATTCACTACAAAAATTGTGAAAATCTTTCAGTCACAGTTCGCCAAACTAAAAGTTTCTCTCGTAGAGGTGATCACAATGTGCCACCAAGATCTTGGGATTTAACACCTTGCGACTTCTTCCTTTGGGAGCCACGTGAAAGACAAGGTCTACACCAACAGCCGTCGATTCAAGACCTCAAAGATAGAATTCGTGAGGCTACCGAGGACATAGGGCAGCCACTTTGAGATTTGGTTATGGAAAATTGTGTGAAAAGGTTGTGGTCCTGTAAGCGTGGTCGTGTTGGCCATTTGGCAGATGTTGTTTTTCATTATTAACGGCATGCCTTCCTCTTTATTATGAAATGAACATCCGATCATTAATCTCCAAAAATTCCATTTTTCTTTGAATACCAAAATAACACCTCTTGTTGGGGAACCCTGTATTATTTTAATAACATATTCAATAAAGGGTTGACAAACTTGAAGATATTTGTACAAATATTTTTAAATTTAAAAAAAAACAATAATATACAATAAAAGCTCCCGTGGACGGACAAAACCACTGCGACCGTCGGTGTCTGCCCACCGAAGCTTTTACTGTGTATTAGGGTGGAGTGAAATTCAAAAAAAAAAAAGTTAACCTCGGAAAGAGATGTAGTCTGGGGTCCAAATGAGAGGAAAAATAAAGAAAAAAATTTTAAAAAATTTGTAGGGGTCGCGCCACTCCCTCGAAATTTGGAAATTATCGCTATTTTGGCTTTGATTTTAGAAAAATCCTAAAAAGTTTTATGTCAATAAATGTTTGCAATAGCGTAAAAAATTAAATAAGAGCATGAACAAATTTAAAAAATCTTTTCTCATTGTTCAAAAATTTCAAAAAGTAAAATAAGTCAAATCGTCCCTTCTTCAGAAAATTGACTGAACAATGAAATCGCCACCAAAGCTACAAATATTAGTCGATTATCCTCATATTTGCCTTAAATACTTTTGTTTGGGCACTGAACAAGCTCAAACTTTTAAATTTCGAATAAGCGATAATTTCCAAATTTCGAGGGAGCGGCGCGACCCCTAAATTTTTTTTAAAATTTTTTTCTTTATTTTTCCCCTCATTAGGACCCCAGACTACATCTCTTTCCGAGGTTAACTTTTTCAAATTAAAAAAAAAGCATGTTTTCACTCCACCCTACTGTGTATATTGAGTGGACAATGTGACGTGTGAATTATGACAATATGGTAAATATTATTACGTATACGCCCTATATGTATGATGAGTTAAGGAATCGAATGTAATCGTGGACAGTGGGACAATATTAAGTATACGCCACATATTTGATGAGCAAAGGAAATGGAATTGGAAGGGTGTGGAAGGCTATCAGTAACTTTACAACCCACTTGTCGCCGCCATCATTTTAAAAGTACAGGAGAATTTAATAAAAAATCAGTAACAAAATTCAAGTCATTTGAAAACCAGAAAAAAATTAAAAAGTTACTTGAGTTTTGTTGTATCTCAACAGATTTTTCATAAGACACAATAAAAATCACAAAAGGAGTTGGATGACACTTAACATTTCTAGAAGGCGCACGCGAGGAACATCTCTGAAATCAGTGAGCTAAGAAGAATATAATTTGTCTACTGACCGTAATTTACTGTTTAAAGCCGACCCCGAAAGGCTAGTGCTTTTTCTACAATTGTTCTATATAGTTGTGGTGTATTCCATTTTGGTTTTTGAACAATTTTTCATATGCATTTTGACACAATAGGTTGGTTTTTTCTATTGTGCGGTAATTTTTCATATAGAAAATCAGTTTCGGTGCTTACTCCAATTTGTTTCCAAAGCGGCCCGGTAGGCGAGTTGGTAGCGTGCTTGCCTATCAGCGTACCGCTTGTGGGTTCGATTCCCTGCAGAGGCTTTGTTCTGTCGCTGCAAAAATCTAGCCATATGGTCTGTATGACCCGGTTTACCCTAGACCCAAAATTACAATATAAATTTACTTTGTATTCTAATTAATAAATAAATAAATTTTGGATCATTTTTGTTGATCGATTGCATCAAAATTTCATATTTTTTTTTATATCAATTTTACCCCAAAAAAAAGACTTTATTTTGATTTGGGGTACTTTTTCAGGAATCCCTCCTTAATACCAGGGCTAAGGATTCGAGCCAGAATTGCTCGACTCCAACTCCTACTCGAGGTTTTTGCAATAGCTCGACGCCGAAGTCGATTCCTACTTCAGCAGAACACGAATTTTGATAACAAAACTCTTCGCTGAAAGGGAAACCAACAGTTATTGGTCACATTACACATGCTGACTCACCACGATCAAATAATTTCATATCTGTCTATCTTCAAGAGTAGGTCCTTATAAACTGTTTTGAGATCTCCTTTTTGTTGGTTTGGCCAACAAACAAAATCTCAGCACAACTGCAGCAAAAAGAAAGAAAAAAATACTACGGAAAACAAAAAGACGCCTCAACAACAATGGCAACAGAAAATTCCTAACAAGATGACAACACATCACACCATCTGCTCTAACTTGACAATGACAAAGTTTGCCCTAAGAAAGTAAGCAGACGGAAGAACGAAAGCGCAGAGCGAAGAAAGCGCCAGGAGAAAGGAAAACTTTATTCATGAGTAACACTAAACCAAAACAGCTTTAGCTGCTGAGGCAGAGGATGCCACAGTCAGTTTATTTTTTTGGGTGAGTAACACGTCGTTGGCGATGAGAAAAGGCCCGGATAGAGAGAAGGCGGTGGCCATGCGTTGATGAGGTGAAGATGCGGTGGCTTTGACGGAGTCTACGTAGGTGGGGTTGTACTTACATTTTCTTCGTTATATGTGTGTGTGTGTGTGTATATGTATGTTCGTATATTACAACGTCTGTACTGAACACCGAGTTTCAATAATTTCACGGCTGTCAAATTTTCTATTAAAAAACGTTTGTTTCGTTTATTTTGTTCGCCTTGTTGTTATTGTTGCCGGCTGCTTGTTCTCTGTGTAATTTTCAACAAGACAAACATCATCATGGCGTCACCCGTTTCTGTGGAGTCGTCGTCGTGCACAGTTTGACGGTTAACACTTGAAACGTTTACAGGCAGCAGCCGCTTGACTCCACCGCCAAAACGGCTGGGGATGCTGTACGAATATACATTTGTTGTTGTTGGCGTTTGGCGCTATTGTCGTGTTGTTGCTTTTGCGACAATTGACGCGTCTCGCCGCGTTTGTTGATATAATGTTGTGTGTGTGTGTGTGTGTGGTGGGATTTTCTCTTCTTCCACTCCGACTTAACAACAGTTTTTCCTTGGTTACTAAAGGAATAATAGAAAAATTCTGGGAATGAGGAAAAAGTGGCCACTTTGTGTTTATTATAAACACATTATGATTGCATAGTAACCAATAGTTTTCGGTGGGTCTCCTTTGTTGTTGCCAGGAGTTTAGAAAACTTTATCGTCTGTGGATTTTGTAAGTTTCTTAGGGATACAATTTTAATAAAGTTGCAGACTTTGCTTTGTTTTGGCCACAGTATTCATAGACGGAATGTAATAAATTTGATGGTCAAATGTGACGCAGATTTTTAAGGAAATTGTGGAATGCGTCTATTTCGAAAAAAGAAAAGAGAAGTGGATAGACGACAGCGTGAGGAGAATCAAATGTATGGCAATAGAAACGATGCCACAAAATGCTATCAACGAGTGCAACACCAAACAATACATTCGAGTACTGGCATAACTTTGTGAAGAGATGAAAATGGGAATCTGGTTACTGGTAACAACATTTCTCCCGTTTACTAGCGGCCGAAAAACCAGCTGAAGATAATAACCCGCGATCAATCATTGACGATTGTTTGGAATGTCCAGCACACAACAATGATATCCAAATTCTACGCGCAAGAACGAAGTTTTTAAGGGAGGCCAAAACCTACAACAAGAACTGAAAAATCGCCCTACTATGAAATATTGATAAAATCGATGAATATTTTACGAACACTCGGGCATATTTTCCATATCAAACTGCAGTCACAAAGGAAGTTATGCCAGTCAAATGAATATAATCGGAAATCAAAAAGGGCTCTATGAAAAATACATCAAAAGAATAATGCCCCCAAAGAAATTAAATGGGGCAAAATAAATGCAAAATCGCCCTAAAGCCATATATGAAAATTTTCCAAAAAAAAAATCTGAAAAATCCCCCAAAAAATATATAAAAAAATATTATTAAAAATGTCCCAAAAACCTTGTTTTGGGCATTTTTTTAATGGCATTTTTCCTAGGAGCATTTTCTTTCCCAAAATTAGACAAATAATAACACCCAATAAAGGGGAAATAATTCCCAAAGGGATTTTTCAAAAATTGTTGGTCAACATGTTTGGTTTTATGAAAAATGCACCAAAACACAACATGAAATATTACCTAAAAATTATGAATTTTTCATAATAACAATGCCCCAATTTTGTATGAGTTTTTTTTTTGGGGGAATTATTTAATAAAAAAATTTTCCAACAAATTTGGTAATTTTGAATAATTTTTTCATTTTTCGCTTCTATGACATTTTTCATATTTAAAAAATAAAATTTGATACAATAAAAAATTCTCCAATTCGTGCGGCCCGCTTCGCCATCGTCTACATGGCGCACTTTCTTTTATCATTTTTATTTGGGGGCACTTGGGACGATTTTCGTAACGACGAAAAAATCATCGAAGAGTCCAACATGAACATTATCAATAACAAAATTTGGAAAATTTTTAAAACAAAAATAAGGGAAATTTTTCAAAAAAAAAATTTTTTGAAATTAAAAAAAAAAAAAATTGGGAAATTAAAAAAGAGTCCAACATGAAAATTATCAATAAAAAAATTTGGAAAATTTTTAAAACAAAAATAAGGGAAATTTTTCAAAAAAAAAATTTGGAAATTAAAAAAAAAAATTGGGAAATTAAAAAAAAATTGGAAATTTTTCGAAAACAAATTTGGGAAATTATTCTAAAAAAATTTTGGGAAATTGTTAAAAAAAATTAAAATTTTTCAATAAAAAAAATGAAAATTTTTCAATAAAAACATTTGGACATTTTTTCAAAAAAAAAATTGAGAATTTTTCAAAAAAAAAAATTTTAGAATTTTTCAAAAAAAAAAAATTTAGAATTTTTCCTACAAATAAATTGAAAATTTTTCAGAAAATAAATTGAACATTTTTTAAAAAATATTTGGCAAATTTTTCAAAATATATTTGAGGGTTTTTTTTTGAATTTTTGGGGAATGTGTCGTCTTTATGAAAAACGTCCCAAATAAAAATGAAAGATGACCCAAAATCCCCCATATAAAATTGTTTACATTATTATGAAAAATACCCCACAAATTGGCTATTTGTTGCAAAATGTTGGAAGACGTTGGAAGTCGCTTTTTCGTACTGTGTTTCTGTTTTTCTTCCAAAGCAAAAATACATCGATTAAAGTACACTTTGACTTATTGTTTCAATTGAGATTTCAAATTTGCTTTTCTTTTGAAGTGAATTTGATAAATTATCGAGTAGCTTTTTCAACAAGTTGTGTGTAATAATAAGACAAATTAAAATACTGTTTTAAAAATAAAAAAATTTATTGTTTTTAATTTTATCGAGCAAATCTAACACAAAATGTGTGGACAATATTTAATTTGTTTGTTTTTAGGGGCGTTTTTCGTTTTTAAAATAAACCAAAATTTCAACAATGAAAAATTGTCCAATTCATAAAAAGATTTTTTAAAAACTTTGGAAACATTTCCATATTGGAAATTCATTTATTTAGGGGCAATTCTGCATTTTTGGATATTTTTCATTTCTTTTTTTTTTGGGAATTTCCACAGATCCGTTTAATGTTTTATATTTTTTTGAGGATTACTTAATAAAATATAGAAAGTTCCACAATGCATCGTACTGTCCCGCCCTTTTCTTTCTCAGCCCATTCCAAAATCGTACTTCCCCAGGTCTCGGCACATAACAATGCCCAACAATTTATCATTAAATTTTCGACGTTGACATCTCCGACGTATGAGACATTTTAATTTTCCAGCCAACATTCATACGCCCCCACATGACCTTTAACTTGGGGTAAAAAGAAAAGTTTTCTGCATTTTCCTCATATTTCTTGAACTTTTTCTATGTTATTTCTTATTGTAAACAGTTGTGTTTTTTCTCTGGTCGTTTCTATTATCAGAAAACTTATTGAAAGTTTGCATACTTTTTTTGTGGCCTTCCTTGAATGAAAAAGCAAAAGAAAGAAAAGGCCATCTCGAGAGAGTTTCCGAACAGGACCGGAAACTGGCCCTAAACGAAGAAACGGAAGTCAAGTTAAACGTATGTTTTCTTTTGCTTTTAGTTTTTGGTCCGTTGGCTATCAAAGAGTATGAGTGGGCTTTTGTTGGCGTAGAGAGTTTTTCTTTGGGTATGAAAGCCGAAAAGGAAAAACGGAAAATTATTTTTTATTAAAATTAATTTCATTTTTTTTCTGTTTCGCCCTTTACACACACACGCACACATCGTTCTTCTGTGGATGTTGTTAAGTTTGGTTGGTTTTTTTTCGAGTGCCTGTCTGTGAATGGGAAAAATGTAATCAAGGAAAATATTTTAACAAAACTTATTGATTTCGGGCAATACAATACAATGCAAGAAACAGAAAACAGAAAAACAAACAGAGATTTGTTTTGGCAGAAGATGAAGGTTAAATACCAGCCTATGATGTCCGCTGCTGAATGGTTAAGTTTTCAGAGGAAATCTAATGAGATTGTGCCCCAATCATTTAAAATTAATTAGTATCACTCAACTGTTGTGTGTCGCTTTTGCAGTTTCTCAGTTTCTTTTATCAGAGCGAACATTTTGCATTCCCCTTAAAAGACACACACACACACATACATACATGTATACAATGCTTGTTGTAAATACTTAATCAGACGATTTGTCAGAGAAAAACGAAAACAAACAAACTTTTCCTCTTCGGAATGGTATGGCTTAAATGGCGACGAGAATGTTGATGGAAACGATGACAAGGTTAGCTAACAATGTGGTTGGTAATGTTGGAAATTACAGACGAAACGGTGGGCTCTGGATGAAGGAGCTGTTGGCAAATTGATGTGCCCTTGGGAAGTAGGCATGCGAAATTGTTTTAAAGAAATCATAATAGCCAAAAATAAGCACCAATATTTACGAAATAATTCAACCTTGTGGTTTCAGAGACTCCGCTAAGTTCTGGAAAAGACCAATGACAAGCAAAACGATACGATACGATATTTGAGATGCATGTAAAACCTTTTGCCTTAATTGGTGGCGAAATCTATGAAAATGCTAAGACAATACAGTTAGATACATATTGTAATCACAGATTTCAGTAGTTTACCCAGGACAATGGCTTTATCCACAATTCCCATCAGTACCCCCTTCATGTTTAGTATGGACCACTGTGCCCTTTTGCCATTACAACATTTTTGACAAAGAGAGCAAACAACTGCCACAAACTGTCCCCTCACATTCGAATACCCATTTTTACAAAACAGGAAAATAAGGTAAACAAAATGTCGTCAACAGATTGCGTACAAGAGCTAAGAAAACAACAGTCACAACAAAAACAAACTCAATCAAATTGCACTCTAAAATGCACAAGAGATTCCTAATGAAAGCTTGGCAAAGTTCACAAAATTTCCCCACCACCACCCTCCTCAGCCGGTCATTTGTAGTCGAAATGGTAAAGCAATGAAAACTAATTGAAAGCATTTGATTTTGCTCAAAAAGACTGAAATTGTTTTTGCATTTTTAATTAGTTACAGAACGAAATTTAATTGATTTTATTTTCTGTGTTCTTTTTCTTCTTCTCGATTTCCATGTTGTTTCATTCTCTTTCCAAGTTTTCCATATCATTCAAGTTTTCCTACATTTCATGAGGAAACGACCAAAGAAAAAATTTCTTTACGATCCTGGCATTGGAAATCATTACAGTTAAAAACATCATAAAATCATATAGAAAACCAGAATACCACAATATGGAGAAGGAGGAAGGAAGGAAAAAATTCTGTGGGCAAATAAATCGTCATAAATGAGAAAGACCAACTTTTTTTTCTCAAAAAAAAGAAGAAAAGAACAACCATTTGGAGTAGGTACACTTGAATGGCTGACTGTTCTGTTCGGTTCGGTTCTGTAAAGTAATAACAATAATCATAAAATATATCGTCCACAACAACAACAAGTTTAGTCATCGAGAAAAACGGAAACGGAAATAACGTAAGTGCGTGACAGCAGCCCAGCAATGGCAATGGTGAACTTGTTCGGTGGATTTTTTTTTATCAACTGTGCATAAAATCTCAACTGCGAAAATGTGATATCTCCGGTTGAACTTTGTCGAAAACAAATTTTTATTGAAATTGTCTTTGGTAGTGACAAAAAAAATACATTCATGAGTTCAATCGTAAAATGAGGGTATTCTCTATAATAGTTGTATTCAGCTGAGCAGGTCATTGGTGGACAATGAGGAAGTGGTGGAATTTCCCAATGTACGTTTTTGTTGTAATTAATGGGTGGTGGAAATATTTTTATTTTTTTAAATTAAAACGCAATAACTGCTATCCATTTTTTGTTGATTTAGTTGATTTATATTTGCTGTATTCCTATTATTTATGGAAGAGGATTTCATTCATGCGGCTGTCTCGCAGTAGTGCATCCTTTCCAAGACCTTTGTGGCTATAGAGTCGGGCCAAAAATGATCGACTCCGACTCCAGCATTTTTAAATAGTCCGAAGGGGTCATTGGACCTTACTTTTTCGAAAATGAGAAAATGAGATATGATTAATAATTTTTTATGGTCGGAGTTGGATAATATTGATATGGACAACGTTTACTTTCAACAAGACGGCGCTACGTGCCACACAGGCAACGAAACCATTGCTCTTTTACAGGAAAAGTTTCCGGACCGTGTTATCTCTCGAAGAAGTGATCACAATTGGTCACCAAGGTCTTGTGACTTTTTCCCTTTGGGAGCCACGTGAAAGACAAGGTCTACGCCAACAGCCCAGCGTCGATTCAAGACCACAAAGATAGAATTCGTGAGGCTATCAAGGACATAGGGCAGCCAATTTGCGATTTTATTGTGGAAATTTTCATAAAAAGGATATGGTCCTGTAAGTGTGGTCCTGGTGGCCATTTGGCTTATGTGGTTTTTCATTATTAACGGCCTAACAAACTTCCTCTTTATTATGAAATAAACATCCGATCATGTCTCCCAAAAAAATTTAATTTTTCTTTGAATACCAAAATAACCCCTCTTGTTGGAAAGCCGTGTATATATATATTTCGACAAATTGGAAAAATAAAATGAATGTTTTTTGTAATTTCTAAACCTAAAAAAGCAGAAAAAAAAATTTTAATACCAAAAATTTTTATTATGGCCAATGTGAAGAATTTTGTCCAAAAAGTGCCTAAAAAACCCAAAAATATTATATGTTTTCAAACCAAGGTATGCATATGTTTCGTTTACTGTTTGAATCCGTGCTTCAAGTTTTTTTTTTTAAAAAATCGAAAAATACAAAAAGTAGTCAACTTTGGAAATATTTCCAAAATATGTTCAATTATCTGATTTTAAATGCTGATACCTTAAAATAATCTCTTACTCCACAACTACAATGGATTTTTTACAGAACTCAAAAATGTTTACGGTATCAAAAGTTACGGACAT
Source organism: Hydrotaea cyrtoneurina (assembly GCA_958296145.1). Taxonomy (NCBI): domain Eukaryota; kingdom Metazoa; phylum Arthropoda; class Insecta; order Diptera; family Muscidae; genus Hydrotaea; species Hydrotaea cyrtoneurina. The sequence continues at coordinate 12,993,256 of OY282516.1, forward strand.
TTCACCGATTGAATTGGATTCTTGATGCCTGTGGGCCGGGATAAGCTCTCAAGTTGGTCACGGAATTAATTCCGTGTATATTTTTTTTTTTTGCTTAACTCTTTTATGCCCGAGTAAATTTTTTTGTAATAGATGTGTGATAGTGTTGAGTTCAATATGACATAAATGGCAAAATCCTTGGTTACAGGATGTTGATTCTTGGCAGTAGGAGTAAATTTTGCCAATAGATAAAAATCAGAGAAAACGTTGCAGTCGACTGACTTATACCCTCACCGTCAGTAAAAACATACAAGTTTCATATTCCATAATAGCAACCTGAAAATACCGAATGTTATAGAAAAATATTGTATTACACGTTTTTACAAAAAAGGGCGGAATATAAAGCAAAGTTTTTCTCTCGAAAATTGTATGTAGTTAAAACTTTACTAAATATAGAATTTCGGAAAGATTCGTTGAGCGAATTTATATAATTACACGATTTCTAAAGTGGGTGGAATGGTACATATGTATGGGAGGTACCAGAAGGGGAGTTGCCAGACTTCCAAGTTGTTGTCCAAAACTTTTTCTAGCTATACCTTTACTAAATACAAAATTTGGGCAAGATCGCGTTGGGCATGTTGATATTATTACACGATTTCTAAGTTAGGCGGGATGGTACATTTGTATGGGAGGTACCAGAAGCGGAGTTGCCAGACTTCCAAGTTTTTGTCCAAAACTTTTTCTAGCTATACCTTTACTAAATACAAAATTTGGGCAAGATCGCGTTGGGCATGTTGATATTATTAGACGATTACTAAGGTAGGCGGGATGGTACATTTGTATGGGAGGTACCAGAAGCGGAGTTGCCAGACTTCCAAGTTTTTGTCCAAAACTTTTTCTAGCTATACCTTTACTAAATACAAAATTTGGGCAAGATCGCGTTGGGCATGTTGATATTATTACACGATTACTAAAGTGGGCGAAATATCAGATTTGTATGGTAGGTACCCGAAGGGGTTTGGCCATATAGCCCATATGCAATCAAATAAGCAGTTTTGGGAAAATATTAAGCCATGCTAAATTTCAGAGTGATTGCTTAACTCTTTCGAAAGTTATCGTGCCTATCAGCAGGACACCCTTATCTTTAGTTAATTTATTCCTAACTTGGTTTGGTACTATAAAACGATTATTTTAAGGCTTTTTTAACATTTTTTTAGACTTTAGACTTCAGTATAATATTTATAGCATTTCTTCAATACTCTGAACTGAACTGATAACGCGGCTTTTATAAGTCTGATGGTAGGTTGTAGTTGGAATCGTGTGTAGATGTGAACTAGCCTTTAAAATGTATTCTGCAAAATGGTCCCTGCAATTCAGAGGGACAAGACAATTAGCTAAGCATACAAAAGACATTTTCCACAGATAAGCCCACTGAATTACATACGAAAATTATAAAAAGTCAACAAAAACTTATGAAATCGTATCTTGAATTATATGGGCTCGTAAACACCTTTTGGGACTTCGTTAACATCCACACGGGATTATCTTTACGAGTAAGTCTTTGGTATTTTTTTTTTTTTTGTATTTGCTTTATTGCTTTTTTTCCTTTTGTGAGCAGCTCATAAACATTTGTTGTTTTTATATATTCATTATTATTTTTAACAATAAATTTGTGGCCTTCTGTAGGCAGGATGTCTGTAAGTGTGGATGTTGGATTTGTAGGATCTCCATTACATGCACATGAAATATATTGCCTGTTGACAGTTGACATTATGAATTTATTACTATTTATTTTATGTACACTATACTACACGTGTATATACCTTTGTGTGTGTGTGTACTGTTTTGGTATATATGTCACAGAGTATTGTATAATTCATTACATGCCATATCTTAAGTTTTAATACTAAAACAAAACAAAACTCAAACTCATTCATTCGCTCACTCACTCAGCCGGCCCAGCCCAACCAAAAAAAAACGAACATCTATATTTGTTAAAAAAAAAGAGCAGGCAAATGTTTATTTCACCCAGTGCTATCATAGCTGTAGTCGTGTAGTCTGTGTGTGCATTCAGTTTATAAATGCCTATCCATTCGTAGATCCCGAAGCCACCTTCCACCTTCCACCTGGCCCTGATACCCTGCTGGAGCTGGTGCTACTGATACACCAGGTAGGAAAATGGAGTTTTTGGCACGTAAACAACAAACAGAACTAAAATAACATAAATTATCAATACTGTCATCAGACCTAAAAGTAGTAATGTTCGTTCTACTCGCATTGAATAGGCTGTTCTTGTATTTTACGTATTCTTTTTTTTATTTTTTTTTGCCAAGTTTGAGTTTGAAGTTTATTTGGTGACACACGAGTTGTAGTTGAAATGTACTATGACTCTATTAACAAACAAACAAAAAAAAGAGGAAAATAATACTCCGACCATGAATGTCGTAAAATGCATATGGAATTTTCATAATGTCAACCTTTCCCATTGGAGGACATTCAACTTTGCTGAACAAAAAAATAAAGCTGTTTTTGTTTAAAGAGAATGTCTTGAACTTTTTTGTTCTATAAATTTACAAAAACTATTCGAACTATTTGAATTCTTACAAAGACTAAAATGAAATTTGAAAATTCAGTTTTAAAAAACAATTAGTGTTAGAAGAAGACCATAGCTGTTAAGTAATGATTACTAATTAAATTAAATTTTTTTGTAGAAGTACAATAAGGATTAAATAAGCTCGATTGGATCACTGAAAAGGGTTAAAAATCGGTCGAAAGGCTTTCACACAAGCCACTACGAGCTTTATACTTCAAACTTAAAAAAAATAAAAAATTATGACGTGTACATGAAAATCGCCGATACACGTGTATTTTTATTTTTTCCCCTCTTTCCGAATATGTGCATTTGGTTCATAGGACAGAAAAAAATCAATTTTTTGTAACACGGTGTAATGATTCAATTACGTTAATATTCAGTTTTTCAAGACTTATAATTGATTACAGTTTCAAATACTCTAAAAATAATCAGGATTAATGGTGATTACTGAAAATAATCAAAAAGAATCAGAAAATAATCCGACTACTTCCAGTGATTCGTTTTGATTCTTTTCGATTATTTATAGTAATCGGAAGTAATCCTGATTACTGTCGTTATGTAGATGCTAATTTTTGTCCACATGAAATTCAATCAGTATTTGGTTTGAGTTATTTTGTTCTGTACCGGTATAAATTGTACAGGGTTCTCCACGAAGAGGTGTTATTTTGGTATTCACATAAAAATGACATTTTTTGAGATAAATAATCGGATGTGTATTTCATAATAAAGAGGAAGGTATAATGTAAAACTACTTCAGCCCATATCCATATCCTTTTCATGAGATTTTCCACAACCAAATCGCAAAGTGTCCTCGAGAGCCTCACGAATTCTTTGAGGTTTTGAATCGACGCTGGGCTGTTGGCGTAGACCTTATCTTTCACGTGGCCCCCAAAGGAAGAATTCGCAAAGTGTTAAATCACATGACCTCGGTGGCCAATTGTGATCACCTCTTCGAGAGATAACACGGTCCGGAAACATTTCCCGTAAACGAGCAATGTTTTCGTTGCTTGTGTGGCACGTAGAGCCGTCTTGTTGAAAGTAAACCTTGCCCAGATCAATATCATCCAACTTCGACCATAGAAAATCATTAATCATCTCTCGATAGCCCAAGCCATTCACTGTAACTGTTGATCCAACTTCATTTATTTTTTTGTATTATTGTGCCAGGGATCAACAGAATACCAGTTTGAAAAACGGAAAGGGTTTCCTTTTTTTGCTGGGAAACTTTTGCCAACCCGAAATTGCACACTGGGAAAATAGGGAACACTTTATGCAAAAAGGGAATTTGTATGGACCAAAACGAAAATTAATTATTTGGATAATAAGGATGAGCATGTTTGCTTTCTCCTAATTCTACATTTGATGCCAGTGCTGTGAGCAAAATATTCCCGCATTGGCGAATTTATTCTTATGGTTTTGCCGTAAAAACGTTAGTAACGAATTTGTTTTTAAGGTAATGCGATTTATTTAGGTCCACAACGATATGATACTGGCTTTCTGTCAAGCTTTCGAGCGGGAAGGAGAAATTACTGTCTACATAACAAGCAAAAATAAACCATGAGATGGACCACCCGGCATTGGTTGATCTATAGAATGTAATATCCTAAAAATCTAATTTATAAAAATGTTGATAGATGTTTCAGAGAATTCCATTATTGGCTTTGAAACTTAAACAAGCCTGCCCTTCGAAAAACGAAACCCCTTTTAGCAACGACAACTCATACTCAAGCCAAAAACTGTTGAGGTAATCTCCTAAACCGACCGTTATGCATTCGTGGCATTGGCATTTTCTAACAACACCCTGTATTGAGTCATAACTCATACACTATGACATCTATTTATTTGTAAGCCATAAAAAAGTGAACACAACATAAAATCTCGAATGTATGTGTAACTACTATAAAACAATAAAAACGAAAGGGCAATACATTTAAGTCATAAACAAACCGGAGAAACGCGAATCCTTTTTGGATTGGCTTTTCTGTCGTTTAAGTTATCATTACTTATATAGCAATAATCATAATCGTAATAATAATGAAATGCACGATGTGTTTATGGCGGCAATAAAATTATTTAATGCTTTATGTTTTGTGTTTTATTTATTTTCATTTTTATTATGTACTAATATTTAATAAATATATAACAATAGATATTGTTTTTACTGTTTCCACCTTCCGTTTCTTCGACTATGAGTTTATAATCATGCCCACAACAGGACTGGCACAAAAGTTTTCACCGCACAGCCAGCAACACCGAGGAGAAATATTAAAAGGAAAAAAAAAATACAAAGGTTTTGAAAGTAATAAATATGAAAAAAAATAAATAAATAAAAACCCTAAAAATGTTAATAACACGCGAAAAACTATTTGACAACATTACGGTCGTATATTATAATGTGTGATCATTATAATAACGCGATATTTAAATAAGCAACGATAAACGACGACACAATCACACAATTCGCCATATAACAATAGAGAAAACAACAACAACAACACGAATACAAAAAATAAGCTATAAATGATTTATAAAACCCAAAAATGCTACCATTGTATTCAAAACAAAAAACAACAACAATACTCCAAAGGAACTCCAGTCTCTCAGGCCTACACTCACACGCAGGGATACCTAAAGGTAGGTTAAGGAACCAAAGGACAGACGACTAAATAAGCTGCTCACAAATAGGTTAAATGACAGCATGTGTGTGCTCCACGGCATGGGGGTTGACAATGAAGAGTTTTACATGAAATTTCTAGCTATTCGAATTCAAAATATTGGGGGGTGGTTTCCTTGCAGCATTATTGGCTGGCAGTAAGACTGACTAGAGAATATGAGTATGAAATTTATTTTAAAACAATTGGAAAAATTCGGAAATTGCATGTGCGAGATATTAATGAAGCCATAGGCACTCACATGACACTCACTGTCTTCAATTTTGAATGATTTCTTGTTTATTAGAATCTAAACAAACCCAATCGTGTGACAACTTGGCCGAAGTGTTTGGCGTTGGATGAGTTTTTGCACCATGGATCCACCACAACACCGCGGAGATCCAACAGCAGTGAAACATTTAGGTTCTCTGGCCAAAGAAGGCAGCGGTGGGTTTGTCAGTCATTTAAATCAAGTTAACCGTTTTTATTGGGCTGCGCTCGGTATAATCCACATTGTTTCGACTTAATAAGGTTTTGACCACGAACAATGCAAGGCTGCACATTACGATGGAAACATAATTTTTTTTATAAATTGAAAATTTAATGTTGTTTGGGATTTTTAATAAGGAAAAAAATTAAAAATTTTAAAGGTCCCAAAATGCCCTAATTGTGAATCGGTTTCGCTATTTTGTTGATGATTTAAAAAAAATTCTAAAAATTAATGAATCAAACTATTTACAACTGTGAGTTTTACAACTTTTTAGGAGTTGGCGCCGCGTCCTTCAATTAAGGAAATGTTTGCCATTTTGGTGTTGATTTAAAAAAAAACTAAAAATTAATAAATTAACTTATTCAAAGTTTACCAATTGGAGCGAGATCAGTGCCCGAAGAAAATTATTTGGGGCAAAGTAGGCAAAGACCAAAACTGATGGCACCGATATCGATTTAAATGTTAAGTTTTTTTTCTTAAGAAGGGAATGTTAGGGTTATGTGGACGGCCGTGGTCTGGTAGCTAGCGTGTGCGACTATCACACTGAAGAACCCGAGTTCGAAACCGGATAAGACCATCAAACATTTTTCAGCGGCTGTTTTCCACAACGTTTTACGAGTAAGAAAGTAATCTCTAAGCCATGTAAAACGTCTCTAGAAAAGCATTAGCCGTTCGGTAGGTCCCGGTCCCGGTCCGTGAGTATTCAAATTATATCGTACACAGCTCACTGATTCGAGAGAAGTTCCCCGTCTGTTCCTTCATGGAATGTTAAGGGAAATAAGTAAGTAATGTTTGGGTTATTTCACTCTTTGATATTTTTCGACCATAACATTTTTTTTTCCTTTTTTAAGTGGTGGACATTTATTGAACAGAAAAAATAATTTTTTTTTAATCAACTCCAAAATTGCGAAATGTTTTCAAAAATGTTCCTTATTAGGGGTTTTATTTTAATCATTGCCAAATTTGCTAAAATTTTCCTTATTTTTCCATATTAAGGATCGAGTGTGACTTTTTTTATTTCACTTCCCCCTGATGCAGTTTCCAATGCAAAATCCATGAATTACGTTACGAATTGCTCCCTCATCCGCCCTATTCACCGTATTCAACCCCACGTGACTTGTGGGGAAAGAGATTTACAGAGAAATATCTATTATGATGACCGGGAAACGTTGGACAAAGTGTGCAGAGCTCAATGTAGACTACGTTGAAAAATAAAATGATTTTTGTTATCCGATATGACTTACAAACTAGAGTTACTGAAGATATAAGGCTAAGCGGTATTGCCAAAGTGCAATATTTAATACAATTGTAATTTAATCATTTTCATTTAATAAAAGCAACTTATAACTTTATCCAAAAGCCTGTCTTTTAGCGGAAAAGTCAGAAACTTATTGACGCGGCCTCATAGTTCTCCACTTATTTACATTCCCCATTTCTCCGCTTTTTATCCATATTATTTCAGTTTTGCTTCTTCTCTATTTTAAATTGCTTACTTTTGGAACAACTTTTCCAGCTTATGAGTGTTTTGTAGAATTTGTATGCCTTTTCTAATCCATTTTCAAACCAACACATAAGTAACCCCCACCCTTTCCAAGCACTTGTTTCTTAGGCTGAACAATTTTAATTATATTATTAGTGTAGATTTTTATTGGGTCATTTTTAGTAAATGGTTTGAGGGATTTTTCAGAATTTTTAAGGAAACTTTTGCAGAGAATTTTTCATGTATTTTTGGGGCTTTTTTTATATAACCAATTCAATATACAGTACAATGTAATTTAATACACAGTACGGCAGATTTAAGCCGAATATAAAACAATTTTCCTCCTCTTACTAATCGTTCCGAATCAACTTTTTGTGCAGCTTATCCAGCAAAGGAATTTCGCAAGCCAAATATAAATAGCATCTTAATTAGTTGAATAATTGTTTAAGAAAATGCGTGTGTGCCTACGTATGAATGTGTATTGAATTTAATAACATTTATCATGCGACATAATAAATTGACATAAACCATTTGTAAAGTTTTACTTACACACACACAGAGATTTGCATTTCAGCACACATATAAAAATATTTACACGTACACCCACTGCCACACGTAGGATCTAAAGGTATGAGGATTGAAACTCGAACAACTCCATCTACCGAAAAAGTTCAAAGTTGACAAATTACAGCGACAAACAATTAAAACAAATAATAATGATATACATACACAAGCGCACACACACACGCACGGTCTCGTACTGGGTATTTTTGAATATGGGACATTACACACATCAGTTAACTGGTTTTCTGTGCAAACTCCTTTTTTTTGCTGAAATAGTGATACTAAAAAATAGTGATAGCAGATTGATGAAGACAACACAATATGCGATGAAAAGTAAAATCATCAAGGGAAAAAATGAAATCAATGAATTTTTTTTATTTAATCCATGAATATCATTCGAAATCTCTTTTGGATTTAGTTAATGTGAAGATTTTCTTTTTTCATACGCCGAAATATCAAGAAATGAAGGGAAAATAACTTCAGATTTACCACAAGAAATATTTCCTTGTTCTGGGAATATTGTAATATATTTCCTTATTCCCAAAATAGTTTCCTTTTTCGGAACAGATTTTTCTTATTTTGGAAATATTTTCCATTTGTTATTAGTCGTTTGGCAATGCTGGAGCAAATGCATAGAACGAGCAAATTGAGAACGAGCAAAGCTGGCTGACCAGTTACATTTACTTCGTAATGTCCCATATAAATTCTTGATATATCTTTACGGATGTATTTAAAAGAATGAGAGTTTGTATGTATATACACGTAAGGCCATGTGTCTCTGTATGAGTGTGGTAAAATATATGAACAAAAGGGTTGTATCTGTAAAATATGTGACTTCGTCTCTGTAGATCTGTGTGTGTGTGTGTGGAAACTGTCATATCAGTTTGTAAGTCATAAATTATAAAATACGAGTACAACAGATACAAAATCTTGACACAGAAATTCCCTCACCGATTTCCCAACGAAAGGACTTTGTTTTCGTTCTTCCATCAACACCAACACCAGCACCACCACCCACCTGTATCCGCCATCTCAAGGTGCAAGGATGAGTAATTTAATAACTCACACAGACGATAAGAAAAATATGAAAATATTTAACACCCACACACGCGCGCCATTCATTACCAACGATATCACTTTTGAGAAGAGTAACAAAAAAATTAAAACTTCATTTACATCTGTGTTTGTTGTGTGTTTTATGCTTTCGCTTGTTTTCTTTTCCCTGTTCAAAGGACATGGCAAATTTCAGAAAAACCAAAGCCAAAGAAGTGTTGCTGGTATAAGCGAAAGATGTCTAATCAAGATATAATCGTGTGTGTTTGAACGACTTACAGGCGAATGTCTTAACATGCATGACTCATCGTCCGCCTCATCTTCATACGCAAGGACGAGTTAACTACGTAGATTTGTAAGTGCAACCCACCTGTTTTTCAAATAACATACACACACACACACCTTCGGAAGGTGTTTGAATTCAGTTTGTTACACAAGAACAATCTTTTGCGCAGAAAACCGAGTTAAAGTGGAAAACCAAACAAATTTTAAATAATTCGAAACTTTTTTTTTAAATTAATTCCGATTAGCCAGCACCCTGTTGAAGAAATCAATCCATATTTGGGTTAGAATGTAGAATTTATGTTCAACCTAACATAATAGTAATAGGATAGTCGTCTCGGCGATGTCTATTGGCGATAAGTCTTTTTTTTTGGATACCGTGAAGAACCGATGTTGTGGGAACAATCCATTTATGATCCAATTCCATTAGGCAACTGTCGAGAATGGTATTTTTAAGATAGACCCAGAAATCGTCACAATGGTCTTTGAAATTTCGGCTGAAGCCACATGAATTAAATCGTGTACCATAAATAATGAGAACGGCAGATACTTCAAATAAAAAAAAAAATTATGTAGAGGATCAGTTTTTCAATCGTTTTGCAGTTCGAGGCCCAATATTTGGGCCATACCCAAGACTTCCGAATAGTTTTAAAGTTGGGTGAAAAATTATGGATGTTTACTGTGGAAAAGGTTAACTTTCCTTAAACCTTAAGATCAGATTGGTCCTTTATCAGACATGGGTTAGGTTAATGTGGCAGCAGTTCGTAGCATGTCTCACTTGGGTCCATCACGAGGTAGCGTTGTGCGAGGTATATACAGTAAAAGCTCGATTTTTGCAACCCCCGATTATTGCAACTCCCCGATTTGCGCAACCGTCATTTTTTTATATTACGGTCTTTATAAGTGCAACTTTCGAAGAAAAAGGTCGTGATATCAGTCCACCCGTCACCGAAGTTATTTCTACCCCCAACAACTTTGAGGAGATATGATTTGTCAACCAGAATTTGTCCACAAAAGGCGGGAAGAGGGAGTGTCTCCTGATTTTTCTACTAGAAATTGTAGACCAGATTTCTTTCGTCTTAAGCCCACAAATTCCAGGCAATGACAGTGTTCGGTGTTCTGTTCTCTCCTCCCCAGGACAAAAATATAATTTTTGGAAATATTTAAGGACCATGGATATATCTCTATTATGTCAAACAAGGCCATAACTATAATCCTCCTGCAGTGTAATTAAATCATCCAGTGGCGAAACCACTCTGAGATTTTAACACTTTGAAGAAAAAATTGTGGCGGATTACATTTTCTGAAAAAAATTTAGAAAATTATATTTTAATTTTTGGAAATATTTAAGGATCAAGGATATATGTTATATTATTTCAAACAAGGCCATAACTACAATTCTCCTGCAGTGTAAGTAAATCTTTCAGTGGCGAACCCGCTATGAGATTTTAACACTTTGAAGAAAAACTTTGTGGCGGATTACATTTTCTGAAAAAAATTTAGAAAATTATATTATCATTTTTTGAAATATTTAAGGAGCAAGGATATATGTTATATTATGTCGAACAAGGCCATAACTACAATTCTCCTGCAGTGTAATTAAATCCTCCAGTGGCGAACCCGCTCTGAGATTTTAACACTTTGAAGAACAAGTTTGTGGCGGATTAAATTTTAAGAAAATTATATTTTAAATTTTGGCGGATTAAATTTTACGAAAAAATTTTAGAAAATTATATTTTATTTTTTTTTAATATTTAAGGAGCAAGGATATATTTTATATTATGTCGAACAAGGCCATAAGTACATCCTCCTGCAGTGTAAGTAAATCTTTCAGTGGCGAACCCAGTTTGAGATTTTAACACTGAAGAAAATGTTTGTGGCGGATTAAATTTTCTGAAAATTTTTTAGAAAATTATATTTTAATTTTTTGAAATATTTAAGGAGCAAGGATATATGTCGAAAAAGGCCATACGTATTTTTCTTCATTTTTGTAAAGAGGACTTCAAAACCTTTCAGGGGACATCTCATTTTGTTATTGCCAATGCCGCAATCCCAACATATTTGACCTCTAACTCGTCTAGGACAACTTTGAGAGGCTGTAAAATTGTAATGGAGCAATATCTACAGACAATTGACAATTGATTCGTCATATAACAGACTGCAAAGAAAGGAATATAGTTGTCACATAATCATTAAATTCCAACAAGAATTACCCATTTCCCTCCTTTTCATAGTTTGGTAGCTCCATCTCATATATATTCTCTTCTATGGCGTTTATAATAAATTATTATCTTTTACCGCCGTTTCTACAAGATGACATTTTTTCAAACCCACTTAAGACAACAAAAAAAAGCTAGTCTTCAGACTTTGTGGTGAGAGCTGAAAAGAATACTCGCATATGTGTCGTGAGTGTGTGGCATTAAAGATATTCCACCACGTTTGCCACTAATGAAGGTAACGCGAGTTGCATATTTTAATAAAATGAACCGTTTCATTTAATAACGAAAAAGAGGTGAGTAACAAGAGCCCATTAATTATAACTTTTTTTGTGCACTACCTTCCTCGAGCAGAGAGAGGCGGGGGAAACACAACACACACGCCAAATACAATAAAACACTCTCTTTTCCGTTTTCGCTGTATCCGGTTCCGTCTTTTTTTTTTGCCCGCCTTGTAGCATTGTGTTTGTTGCACCATCATCAGCAGCATCGGTCGCCTGACACTATATCAACAGTTTCGTGGCACAAGAGTAAGAGTTTTGCCTGCAGTGTGTGGGTGTATGCATTATACTTTAGTCTCATATCCTTTAAAAGTTTATCATGTGCATTACACACACACACACAGATATCGACTGGCACAAGTACATGCATGTACTGTTGTATTTTGTTGGCATGAGGGGGACTGTCACGTTTCTCTTTCAAAAGCCATGACGACGAGTTTGAGTTTAATAAATTTCCATAAAAATATTAAGTCATTCATTGTAATTAGTGAAACAGTAAATTTATAATTATAAATTATGCATGTATTGTTTTTGCTGCTGTCGCCAACGCCGCCGCCGCCGCTGAGTCCATATTTGCTGTTGTTGTTGTTGCTGTCATTATAACAATGTTGTGTTAGTATTGGCATTGACGCTGTTCATGTTCTGCCACCATATGTTGCATGCTATTGTCATTATCTATGAGCGTAATTAGAATTAATGACAAATTAAATTGTATTCTCGCAATTAAATTAAATATGAAAAGTGCAGCTGTAAATACATTTGGAAAGGTGAAGTTTCATGCATGTAATGAAACAAGTATAATTAATTGGCGAAGTCATTGATGTCGTGAAGAATATTAAGTGAGGATGGATGGATATAGTAGGACCGCTTTAAAGGCCCCATAAGCATTTAGGGAAATACGTGGTTGCTTATGCAGACGATATGGCAATAGAAGTTATGGAGATATTTCCCAGCATAATCGGCGTTTTTACATATTTCGGTAGACCATTGTCAAATACAAAAAAATATCAGGGCTTTGTGATCAAAAATACCGGATTTATTGCCCTTTGGCAAAGGGGCGTAACCAAAGCCAAAAAAAAAATATATTCAGAATTAAATTGCGCATTTTTATTTATTTAAAATTGGCAATTTGTTTACGTCTGAAGTTTTTCAAATGTTATAAAGTTTTTAATTTCTGCGAAAATGCGAGTTACGCTCTTTCTAAATTAAGCCATCGAAAGGCAAAGTATGGGCCGTTGCAAATGTAAATCCAAACCCAATAGAACTGGCTCTATTTACAGGGAGATGCACGATCCTATGCGTGCCTTTTTATCGTCTGTTAAAAGGCACTTCAGAAGTCCACTTACTGTACGATACTTGGCCTTAGGTCTGGCCACTCTATGAGAAGTCAAACCTGATTTTTATAATATTAATATGATCATGAAATATCAAGAGAAATTAGGTAATAATTGACATAAAATAAAATATGCAAATCTATTTAAACAAAATCACCTTTTTTGCTTCCTTTTACCCAAGTAAACCCACAAAGTCGCCAATAGATTCTTCATTCCTCATTACAATCTATCACAAGTTCATTAGTCTGTTTTTTTTTTTTTTAATTTTATTTTGTTAAATTCTGCCCAAAGTCTACAATTTATTGGGTGGAAATCTATTCTCGGGCCATAATGTAATTTAATAAATAAAGTCACTGCTGTTGTTGTAATATCAGAAATCATCTCTTAATTTACTTAATGATGTCAATATCTCCTAATACATTAAGAGACCGCAGCAGAAACGGCATCAACACAAAAATATAACCAAAAAAAAAGTACCCTTATCCATTTGAAATCTGGCCGTAAATGATTGATAACATGCGTTTTATTGAATGGTCAACATTAATTTATTAAAAAGCTTTGAACGCAACAAAAGCCTTTTCTTTCCATTTCATTTCATTGCTTACAACAGCAATCAATTCAAAAGCAAAAATAAACCACATTACTTAGACTTCCACCGGGGGCAACACCGGACCGGACCGGACCACATTATTATTATTTGGGAGCAAGTTTATCAAAATTCTATGGGGGTGTATCCTTTACTGCCCGGCACTTTATCTTATAACATTAGCCATTGTAGTCTGGTGACAATGTGTCAATCTGTTTAATTTAATTTTTATCAATGGCTGTGCCGTTTTCTGTTTCAGTTTTTCTTCCTTTCTTTTTTGTTTTGTTCTCTGTTACATTCTCAAGATTTGCTTTTATCAGTTTCCATCGTCCTTTTGCCTATTGGCGGCACTGCGGCGAGCGATGAAAACAACACAAACTTCCTGTTGTCTTCGGTGGTGCTGTGATAGATGTGAACGGTTTTTGCTTACGTTCTTCGTGGCGTTTTTGTCCTTTTAGATTTAGATTCGATTAGGGTGGAGTTTTTCGGTTGTTTGTTTGTCAAACTAACTTCATTCATGTTTTTTCCGTTTATATTTCCGTTTCTTGTGTTTCTATCCGCCTTTTGTGTCTGCCTATTGTCTAGTCGGCTTTTGGGCAGGGGCGAAAACTCTATTGGAGGCTTAGACTTACATCAATTCATGCGTCAAATTTGGAATTTATTTAATGGACTGACACAAACAAGCAAAATAAAATGGTCTCATAATGCTGGAGAGTATTTGTTAGACATATTTGCATAGACCTTAAAGACTTGGGAACAAATCAAGTAAACTATTTTAATAAACTTTAAGTCAGTGATATAATGGGAAATAATGCTAAATACTTGAATCGTAATAAATGTAATCATAAAGAATTAATAAGAAAATCATGGAAAATGTTTTATTGGGTTTCAAAACGGGATAAAAAAGGACAAAAGGGACACAATTTAAAAGAGTAAAACACATTTTTGCCAACAACAGGTGTAAATGAGTTAGAGATGGGACGATAAAGGAGCCAAACAGGGATAAAAAAGGGACAAAAAAACATAAAAAAGGGGTGAAATAACAACAAGAGGATAATAGCACCAAAAATGTGATAAAAAATGGACAAAAAGGGGAAAATATAAAAGAGGGTAAAATATAATTTTGGCAATAAAAAGTCGGTAATACTACTACATTTCTGGAGACAAAAAAGGAGTTAAGGGAATGGATGAAGACGACCCATGTCTCCAGATGGCAAGAACCACAAAGGAAACCTGGGGAAATCTCGAGTACAAGAAAACAAGGAGAATACTCGGGTTTAAAATGAGCTGAGCAAGCTAGTTTGGGTCATCATTGGACACTGTAGCCTCAGGACACACCTATTTGGGATAGGATGTTCCGAGAGCGACGAATGTAGGGCTTGCGGAGAGGACGCCGAGACGGCGGAACACTTCCTATGCCAGTGCCCCACTTTCCCGGAGATCAGGAAAATCAAATTAGGAGAGGACACCTTAGATGACCTGTCGGTCGTCAAAGTAATGGACATAAGGAATTTAAGCAACTTTATAGAGGGTACCGAATTCCTAAAGTAAAAAAGGGGGCGGGGAATCTGAAGAAGAAATCAGGAGCGCACAACAGGCCGAATTGCTGGCCTAGGTGTATGTCATCGACATGAGACGGTCATGGTACATGACCGATCCTCCATTTCGACCTAACCTAACCTAAACAACCAAATTAGTATATAAAAGGGACAAAAAGGGGGAAAATGTAAAATAATGGTGGAACAAATTGTTGGCAACAAAAAGGGGGAAAGGGGGGGGGGGCACAAAAAGGGGGGAAATATAATAAAAATATAAAACAATTTTTGGGAACGAAAAAAAGGCCAAAACATACCAATACGGGATAAAAATGGGGCAAAAGGGGAAAAATAAAAAAAAATGTAAAACAAATGTTTGGCAACATCAAGTGAATAATAGTATTTTTTTACATATTTGTATAGACTTTAAGGAATTAAAAATAAAATCATGAAAACTGTTTTATTCGGCCACAGATTTGCCCCCCATTTTTCTTTAAATATTTAATTTTATAAACAGCTTTTAAGTAAAATGTATGAAATTACAAAAAAAAACAATTTTCATACATTTGCCTTAACAAGGGGTTTTAAGCATGAATACGGGGGTTGATAACTTTACTGCTGTAAAATGTGTAACTAAAAAAACATGGAATTCTACGCCTAATGCTATTTAATGTGCATTTCATTTCGATTTGGATGACCCAAATACTCTCATATGTCTAGCTGGGCCTCCCTATTCATTTGAAGGTTCCCGTCACACTTCATATCCCACTACAAACTCACATGTCCTTGCCCCAAAAAAAAACAACAACAACAACCACTCCAAACTAACAAATTAAACATTGAAAAAAAAAGGAGAACAGTCGTTAAAGCCCTTAATGTATGCTTTAATATTTAATTAGTACCATATAATTGCCAACTTTATGCGGGGCATTCTCACTCAGCTCGTGCTTTTAAATCTCATTTGTGTAATTATTCGAGGACTTTGTCTTTAGTGGAACGTTCCGCATATACAAAATATATAGTTTTATTTTAATTTTTAATTTCCCTAAACTCGAGTCGTTTGTTCGTGAATGCAACGGCAACAACGAGAAGCGAGAATAAAACTCAATTAAAATTGCTATTTCATTACATTGAAGTAAAAGCAAATATTTTTTAGCATAACGTTCTATTTTTCATACAGTAAAAGTGAAGAAAAAAAAAAGAGAAAACAGCATAGATAGTGTACAAAAAAAAAAGGGGGGTGACCACTCACACATGGGTTCGGGTGGATGGTAGAAACGTCTGAACTGTCCAAACCGAAATGTACAAGTTGGGAAATTGGAAAATATTGGAACATATCTCGTCTGGGTTAAGTTTAGGCTAGATTAGTTTCTTTTGGGAGACAGTTTAATATCTGCAAAATGATGATCGGCCACTGCCGGAACTTTCATAATGATGCCAAATATTGGAGGACCTTCGACAGTGACCTACTCAATTCTCGTTTAAGGGGCACCCGGCTGAGAAAAACATCGGAGAAGGACATGCTTTCCATTTTATCGCACAAACCATCGGACACCTGAAAAGAACTATTTGGACTTTTGTTTTCGAACCCAGACATTTCTGGTATTTCTCCATATATCCGGGCCGGGAAAATGCACCGCTGTTTATGGCAGTGTAATTTTTCACTCTACTTTATTTTAACTGCTCTCACAATGATGTTTTTCTTTTGCTTTTGCCATTGAGTGAGGGGAACTTCACCAACGTTTTGTTTCTATGAAATGTTTGTTTTTATAGTGAATCTGGTCATGATGACTACGGCGACGTTGACGAGGGGTGTTGGTGGTGTTGTTGTTGTTGTTGTTGTTGGTGATGCAGCAAAAGCACCAGCACCAGTAACATTTTACATGATGAACACGTCGCATCTAAATAAACAATGTTGCCATTACAGCTCATACCACAAATAACTAGAAAGCATTCACAACTTGACTCGGGTGTATTTTTACCCTTTTTTTGTGTGTGTGTATGTGTGTGTGTGGAGTGTTTGTTTGTTTATGTTGCTGCAGTAAAATGTCGGTATGTAGACACGTTTGTCTATGTACACATGGCTGCCAGTGTATGTGTGTGTGTGTTTGTGTGAGTTTTTGGCTTGTTAAGTAAATTAAAAACAAATAAGATTTCTTAAATCAACAGCAATGAATGACAAACAAGACTGTTTGTAACACATATCACAAGGAAAATGGATATTAAATAATAAAACAAATAAACACCAAAAAGGTTTTTGGCGCAACCAAAAACACGCATACCCTCACACACACACACACACACCCATAGGTAAGCAAACAAGGACATCCGCAGCCACTCACAGCGACATGGTCGGTTTAGTAAAACAATATTTAAATAATTTTAAAGCTTCAGTTTTTTTTTTTTTTTTTTTTTTTTAATTTTTTATTTCATAAAAAAAAAAGTAATTCAATGAATTCAGCGTCTCCGCGCCTTATAGGCTTGAAAAGAGACTAAATGGCAACAATTAATCGTATATTTCTATTCACTATATATTATTTAATGCATATGTATGTATATGAACAACTATAATAATAAAAAAAAAATACATATATAAATCAAATACAATTTACAAACATAAATAGTTAATATGTTTTATTAGAATTTTAGAAGTGTTTCTATTTCATCAAGTAAATATGATTTTACTTTTTTTTTAAAAATTGATATTCTAGCAATGTCTTTTATATCGATTGGTAATTGATTATATTCGTGAGGTCCTGCATACTCGATCTTCTGCTTTGTTAATTCAAGTCTGCATCTTGATGGTATAATATTTAAGCGATTGCGTGTATTCAATTGCGATTGATCAAAGTGTTGATGAAATTGAAAAAACGAATTTCCAATCCGCTTTGTGGATTTGTACATTAGCAATAATATGTTGTATTTAAAAATACCCTTTATTGGAAGAACATTTTTGGCATATCTTCTATACAGTTCTACAGTGGAAAAATCTCTAGGTAGGTTATAGACTATTTTTAAGGCTTTATTTTGAGATGACTGCAAAGATTTCAAAGCAGAACAGGATTTTGAGGCATATACTATAGGTATATATACGAAATGGCAATGAATTAGAGAGTAATATAATTGAAGTTTGATTTCAGTGGACAGTCTATACTTAAATTTCCGTAGAATTCCAGTAGCTGCAGAAACCTTATTTTTTAGCATTTCAATATGCATGTCCCAGGAAAGGTTTGAGTTAAGAATAACTCCAAGATATTTAACTGAGTGGGATTCATTCACAAGTTTACCATCTATATAAATTGTCATATCTGGTTCCCTTTTTAATAAGTATGGCCTAAATCTAACAAAGTTGGTCTTCTCAGCATTTATACATAATTTATTAAGACGCGCATATTCAAACAAAATTGATGCATCGTACTCGATCTGTGCTTTAAGAGCTTCTTGATGCTTGTAATTGTACAGAAGGCATATATCGTCGGCAAACATAAACAGTTTCCCAAAGAAAGTTATATTTTGCAAATCATTAATATACATTAGAAATAGCAATGGGCCAATAATACTTCCCTGAGGAACACCACACTCCACAGGATTGATACTGCTTTTACTGTTCCCAATTTTTACATACTGCCGCCTATTGCACAAGTAACTCTCAACAAGTTTTATACCAGAGGATTGAATGCCAAAAAACTCTAGCTTTTTTATTAAAATTGCATGATCAACTAGGTCAAAGGCTTTGCTTAGATCAAAGAAGACTCCTGCTACTCCGGAATAACCTTTATCAAGGCCATTGCAAATCTCATTTACGAGACTGACTACAGCAGCTTCAGTTCCATACCCTTTTCGAAAACCGTATTGCCTAGAAAATATTAAGTTATGGTTTTCTAGATAACTGACTAACTGATTGGTAATAATTTTTTCAAACACTTTATTTACGTTTGATAGAAGAGAAATTCAAGAAATTCAGTTCAAGGGTGCTTTTCGAAAGAATCATTAAAGCGGTTTTCAAGAGAATTATTTTGATTTTAAGTGCATTGAACTCTCGGATAAATGCATAAGTATGAGTATTCTAAAAAGTCTATGAAGAATAAAACGGTGAACTTGTCTTCTGAGAAATTTATGTACTGACAGACTGAATTATCACTGTCCTGACCAATCGGCTCAAGTCAGAATCATGAAATTTGGGGACAATGTAGGCATTGCAGCCTTGACATCCACTCAGTACAGTTTTTTGACAATTCAGATGGGAAGGGGAAAAAAATGGGGATCTAAAGGGATAAAACAATCTAATATTGTGATTTTTGTTATAAAATTGGCCCACAACTACGCTTGGCAACAGCAGGTTTCAAAACGGGATAAAAAAAGGACAACAGGGAAAAAATGTAAAAGGTTAAAACACATTTTTGCCAACAACAGGTGTAAATGAGTTAGAGATGGGACGAAAAATGGGCCAAACAGGGATAAAAAATTGACAAAAAGCCATAGAATAGGGCAAAATACAATTTTGGCAACAACAAGAGTATAATTGCACCAAAAATGGATAAAAAATTGACAAAAAGGGGAAAATATAAAATTTGGTAAAATATATTTTTGGCAATAAAAAGTCGTTAATACTACCAAATTGGTATATAAAAGGAACAAAAAGGGGAAAATGTAAAAAAAATGGCGAAACAAATTTTTTGGCAACAACAAGTGGATAATAGAACAAAAAGGGGGAAATTAAAAAAAAGGTGAAACAAATTTTTGAGAACGAAAAAAAAGGACAAAACGTACCAATACGGGATAAAAGGCTCTATGAAAAATGCAAAAAAAAGGGGAAAAATAAAAAAAAAAATGTAAAACAAATTTTTGGCAACATCAAGTGAATAATAGTATCAAAATGGATAAAAATGGATTTTTTTTACATATTTGTATAGACTTTAGGAATTAAAAAGAAAATCATGAAAACTTTTTTATTCGGCCAAAGATTTGTCCATTTGGGCCATAACGGGAAAATGGGGAAAAAATGGTGAAGCAATTTTTGGCAACAACTAGTACATAATAGTACCAAAACGGGATAAAAAAAGGACAAAACAGGGCAACAACAGGTGGAAATGAGTCAGAGATAAGACGAGAAAGGGGCCAAAACGTACCAACCAACGGGATAAAAAAAGGACAAATGTGAAAAAATTTTAATTGATTACAATTTTTGGAAGAAATGGAAATGGGAAGAGGTCTAAAGCTGGTGAAATATATAAATGAAAAATAAATTAAAAATAATCATAACTGGCGAGAAGTAGAAATATGCATTGCAATTGCAGTTAGAATGGTGTTGTAAAGGGGATAAAAAGGAGTTAAACAAACGTTCTGAATGGGGCCAAAAGAGAGAAAAATAGTTTTTAAATAGTTTTTTGTACTATTTTAACGTAACATGAGAGGCGAAAAACTGAAAGAAGCGCATGAAGGGACAAAGAAGTCACCAAGACAGGTAAAATATAAGAAAAATTCCCCAAATGAAAAATTCTCAAAAAAAATGAAGAATTCTCTAAACTAAATGAAAAATCCTCTTAAACGCCCAATATAAAAATTTTCTCAAAAATTTTGAAAAATTCCCCAAACAATTTTACCCAATGCAAAATCTCTCAAATATAAAGAAAAATACTCCAAAAAAAACAACATTATAAAAAAAATATATGATTGACTTCTGTTATGAAAATATACCAAAAAAAACGAAAAACTCCCTAAAAATAAATTTTTTTTCCATTTTTTGGGGTATTTCTCATATGAACAGAAATATTCAGTATGCACTGCAACTGAAGTTAGAATGGTGTTGTAAAGGGGATAAAAAGGAGTTAAAAAAACGTTCAGAATGGTCAAAAGAGAGAAAAATAGTTTTTAAATAGTTTTTTGTACTATTTTAACGTAACATGAGAGGCGAAAAACTGAAAGAAGCGCATGAAGGGACAAAGAAGTCACCAAGACAGGTAAAATATAAGAAAAATTCCCCAAATGAAAAATTCTCAAAAAAAATTAAGAATTCTCTAAACTAAATGAAAAATCCTCTTAAACGCCCAATATAAAAATTTTCTCAAAAATTTTGAAAAATTCCCCAAACAATTTTACCCAATGCAAAATCTCTCAAATATAAAGAAAAATACTCCAAAAAAAACAACATTATAAAAAAAATATATGATTGACTTCTGTTATGAAAATATACCAAAAAAAATTCCCTAAAAATAAAAAAAATGGGGAATATTTCATTGTCCAGTTTTTTGGGTATTTTTCATATGAACAAAAATGAAAGGTTACCTAAAAATTATGAAAAACTTCCCAATTTTGTATGAGATTTTTTTTTGGGGAATTCTTCATTTTGTTTAGTGCATTTTTTATTTGGTGCACTTTTCATAGAAACTTCCCAATTATGTATGAGATTTTTTTTTGGGGAATTCTTCTTTTTTTTAGTGCATTTTTTTATTTGGTGCACTTTTCATAGAGCATATAAAAACTTATAGAAAGGACCAAAATGTTCCGAACTGTACCATAACGGGATAAAAAGGGGCAAATGGTGGGGGAAACCAATAAGTTTAATAAAAATATCTAACGATTCGAGGATAGTGAAAAGATGACAGAAATGGTCCAAGACGGGTAAAATATAAAGGGTGTGGGAAAATGTTTTAAAATTAATCATAATGGTCGAGAAGTAGAAAAGGAAGGAAATGTTTTGAAACTGTTCCGGGCTTGGCAACAGCAGTTGAACAAACTATAAAAGGGGAAATTTATAAAAAATGTGAACAAATATTTCAAAAATATTAATATCTATAGCCAATAAATGAAAAACTGGCATAAAGGTTTTGAGTCAGTTCAAGGTATTTTTTTTCTGTAAACCAACACAATTAAAGGACTATTATGTGTTTTAGTAGAAAAGGGAAATTTGCGAATATTTGCTAGTCAACGATATGTTTTACAAACTCACTGATCGGTACCAACTGTTTAAAGCCTTCTACGGAAGGATTTTTCGTTCTCTTGGACGTTTTTTTTTTATTTTTTTTTTGTTGAGAGAACAGTGATTAATGTGGGCGTCTTCATATCGATGCTGCCGGCGCAATTCAAACTTATGATCGGCTGCCTTTGTAAAACTCCTACCATACCCTTTATTTTTTGCCATACATTTCAGAAACTGTATAAAGAAAAACGAATACAAACCACTTGTCATATCTGGTACACACTCTCGTATCGAAATGCATTCTCCCACATCCACGCGGTATGTGAAATAAAAATAAAAATCCAAAAGCAATTTTCGCACGCAAAAATGGATTAAAACAAATGCAACGCACAGAGTCCTTTAACACACACACACACACGACACAATGAAATCCAGTGACTGCTGTTTCAATGGAAAACAATCAAATGAACGGACGGGCACACATGCCACAGTTCGAGCCGTGCCGAGTGGTTTAAGCCCCACTCTTACACCTCATCTTAGTTACCAGACTGTGTTTTATGTGTTTTTTTTTTTTTTGTTTGGATTTCAACAGTCAGTGAGTGACCGTACATGGTGGCAAACGGAAAATAAAGCAAACACTCATTCGAACAACGCAACGGCACGCCAGCAGTGTAACGTTTGTTAAGCCGACTTTGCGTTTAATGAAAGTTTAATGATTTGTTAATTGGATTTTGGCTTTTTCACAAAACGGGGGGAAAAACACACACACACACGCACACACAACATTTTTTCGCGCCGACTGTTGTTGTTGGTTGCATTGTTGTAGAAATTCGTACAAAAAAAAAACAAAAAATTAAAACAAACACAGACATTATTCATGCTCTACATTTGTTTAGGGAGTGAACAAGTTTCCCGGCTTCTGTTTAGTGTTCTTCTTCTTCACCACTGCTGTGCTCTTTTTTTTACGTGTTAACAGTTGTTGTGAATTTGCGAATCCTTAAGGATTTCTCGATATTAATTTGTTTTGTAAATTTCACATAATGTACGCGTGTGTTTGTTTTTCGGCAGTGCCTGTGTATTGGGCAGGGGGTGAGGTATGCAAATGAAGTGTATAGAAAATTTGCAAATATTTGTTAAATGCTTAAAACATGTTCCCCCTAGAACAGGCTGACAGGAGGACGAGTTTGCCTTTCCCATTCTCCATATCATAAAGGTTGGGTTTCTCTGCTATTTCGGTTTTTATTTTGGGATTTTGATTTGGAAAAGTTTTCGTTTTGCATTTAAATCTGTCAACTTATTTTTAAACATGAAATTAAACAACTTTTTACTTAGGGGAATTATGAAAGATATGAAACCAAACCAAACCCCCCCAAAAAAAAAGGAAAAAAGCAAATCCAAAAGTTGTACTCACATTCTCATAATCAGAATTAAAATGCCAACAGATAGTATGTTCTTGGTTGGTTTTGTAAATAAACATAAATCACAATAAGAGGCTTTGATTAAAAGGGCGATTTGCTGTTCGGTTTACCATTAACTTGTAAATACCATTTGAGCAGCTTCAATTCAAATGGAATGAAACAAAGTTTTCAACAGTTCATGGAGCTGTGGGATGGCTCATTTATGACCTCATTCCGTTGTGAAGAAAATGGACTCAATTTATTGGCATTTTATGTTGTCAATTAGTAAGTTTTGAAGAAACTAAACATTTAGCAACTGTGTTGCTATTGAAAGCTCGTCCAATACTGTTACAGTCGAAGGTATTTCTAAAAAAGGCATTTCGTTTGAATACTGTCTTTTTAAAAAATTTATCCATCAGCATGTTGAAGAAATTGAAAGATACGTTTAGGCACTTTCTGCAACGTTTTTGTAGTGGTGAGTGGTTTGTAGTGAACGCTTTTTTTACTGAAGATCTTGTGTATATTAATGACATTCTACAAAGGCTTACAAGTTTTGCACTTACGCATACATGATTTACAAAAATTGTTTTCTATCGTGTAACATATTTGGAGGGGTTGACTTGTTTGTCCTGAATTTAAACAAAAATCGCAATATTTAGTTTAGAATTTTTAATTTTGCTTTTCATTATTTGAGACCCAAAATCGTTTCTGAAATTAGAGAGTATTTTTATATGAAATAAAGCTAATGTTGCATGAAAATGGAGCCGAGGTTCATCTGCCTTATAAATCGAATAAAAGAATTTACTACCCAAAATGTCATATAACATGAAAATTGCCGCAAAAAACATTTGGGAGTCATTGTCGTGCCTCTATGAAAATACCCTAAATGAAAACTGACAAAAAAAAAAAATTAAAAATACCCCAAATGAAGAACTTCCCAAAAAATGATAAATGCCCCCAAATAGCCCATTATGAAAATTTCCCCAAAAATTCTGAAAAATCCCCATAACAACTTATGGAAAATTATCCAATGCTAAATACACCAGAAAAAAGTGAAGAAGACCCCAAATGAAGAATTCCCAAAAATAGATGAAAAATCCCCCCCAAAAGACCAATATGAAAATTCCTCCAAAAATCTCCTTAACCATTCATGAAAAATTATTAACCCCCCAAATATTAAGAAAAATAATCCAAAAAACAACGACAATATATTTTTCTAATTTTATTTGTATTTTTGTATTTTTTAACAAAAAAAAAAACCAAAAGTATGAGAAAAATATTTGGGCAATATGGACATGTCATTCTATCCATAGTGGCTGCAGTGGCTCTATGAAAAATGGCTCCAATTCAGAAATGAAGACTCGCCCTAAGTTTTGGGTTATTTTTCATTCTGCCACATCACTCCAACGTGAAATGTGAAAAAACCCAAAATAAAAATTAAAAACAATCCCAAAATAAATGAAAAAATTCTAATGAAGAATTCCCCCAAAAAAAATCTATATAAAAAATATATGCAGTAAAAGATCTACTCGCGGACAGCTTCCGTAGGCGGAAAAATTTCTCGGTCCCATGCGGTTTTTTTTTAGAGGAAAATAATCTCCGCTGGGCGGACATCTTCCATGGACGGACAAACCCACTGCGATCGTCGGTGTCCGCCCACCGGAGCTTTCACAATACATATGCATTTTTCACTTTTGTTTTAAAAATATTTTCAAAATAAAAATAAAAAATTCCCCAAAAAAAAATTGGGAATTTTTCATAATTTTTAGGTAATATTTCATTTTGGGGAATTTTTCGTTTTTTTTTTGTGATATTTTCAAAACAAGAGGGAAAAATTCAAATATTTATGTTTTTTATATTGTGTTGGGGTTACCCTAATTAACACATTTGAAAAATTAACCCAATTTCAAAATCAACGATATATGACCCTAACCAAAATATGAAAAATCAGCCCGAATTTACGTGTTTTTATATTTTTCTAACATTTTGGGGCGATTTTACATTTTTGAATTGGGGCCATTTTTTAAATGTGATAATTAGGACGTTAACTTCAAAACATTTCCTCGCGAGATATATGCAATTTTTTGTTGCACTTTTGTTTTGAAAATATCCCCAAAACAAAATAAAGGAATATTCCCCAAAATTCACAAATTGGAAAAATGTTGATGGTTAAATTTTTGGTAAATTTTTCATATGAAAAAAAAACAACAAATGAAATATTACCCAAAAATTACAAAAACTCTCAATTGGTTTTATTTGCGATTTTTTTTTTTGGAGAATTTTTCATTTGTTTCTTGGGACATTTTTCATAGAGCCTACAAATGTTATAATTAACACCAAAACATTTTAAAGAAGAAATTCAAAAAAAAAATCCCCCAAATATAAAACAATTGGGAAATTTTTGATTGTTCAATTTTTGCAGCATTTTTGATTGAAAAAACCAAAAAAGAAAAATGAAGTATTACTCAAAACTGATGACAAAGTCTCAAATTTTTTTTATTTGAGATTTTTTTGGGGAATTTTTCATTTGTTTTTGGGGCATTTTTCAAATAAAAAATATTGGTAAATTTTTCATTGTTAAATTTTTAGGGCATTTTTCAAATTTTGCATACGATTTTTTTTTTTTGGCAATTCTTAATTTTTTTTTTTGGGAGCATTTTGTATAGAGCTCCAATAGTTTTGGTTTAAATTGCATAACTTAAAAGGCCCTAACAAAAAAATTATTTCGGCCACAGAAAACTTAAAAATTTTCGTTTGTTCATTTGGGTTTTTGGGTGATTTTTTTCATTTCGACGAAATTTTTTGTAGTCCTTAAACCGATTTGAAGAAAAAGCACCGACTTTGATTGTTTCCTTCTTTACGTCATTGCTGCAGATTTACGTTTTACCTTGTAATGCTCGCTTTCGTCTACGTTGTAAACAACCTCAGGTCTCTGCTTACTCATCGTTCAAAATGCCACTGAACCGCTTTTCTAAAGTAAGTACACTTTGCGTGGAAAGAATTTCACAACATTCACTGCATTAACTTATATTTATTATTGGTTGCCAAATTTATCAACAATTTCTCACACGCCACTGCGACTATCCTTCAACACTGTCCAACATACAGATTTCGAACTTATAGACGTCATCACAGGAGTTAGCACCCTTCGCAGTGCCACACTTGGCCAGGGCCGGCTTGACCTTATTCTTGTGCTGGTCAAAACGTCGTTCGAAGAATTCAAGCGCCAGAGCACTGTTCGGTTTGCCCTGGGCATCGATGATGCCCATCTTCTTGTAGAAACACAACAGGTAACATTTCATTTTATCGCTAAACGGTTTATCGTTGACATCGGCCATTTTATCGGCCATAATGAGTTTGGTTTCGTCGGCGCTCGTGCCTACTTCTTTCATGCATTCCTCGCTCAATTTCATTACCAAAGCCTCGGCCTCTGCATCGCTGAGGGCCTAAATGAGGGCACATTAAAAACTATGACTGGCAAAACTTAGAACAAAAAAAAACACCATTACCTGACATAGTTGAAGACAGGCGAAAAACGCCACCAGCAATAGTCCAACTGGAAAATGAATGCCCTTCATTGTTGCAAGTTGTAGAATTTAATGACAACTTTCCAATGTTCATCGCTGGCTTAAATACTATCGCAGGCCTGGACGGACATTTGTTGGTGTGGCTTTAATTAAAACCCCATTTTTATCCATAGCCATTAAAATGGGGCGAATGAATGAATTCTGGTGATTTGTAATTTATTTTGAACAATTATACAATTTAAGAGTTATTCGCATATTAACTTTTTTTTTATAAGTGGGGGGGGGGGGGGATTAAATTTAATTTAATTAATAATGTAGAGCAGAAAAAAAAAGAAACACAAAAACAAACGGTATGTGTCAGAGTTTTTCAGATTTCAGTTTTTCTCTGTGGTTTTGGATTTAAATTGAAATATTTTCACATAAATAAACGTTGGTCAACCACCGGTGTCTAGAGTGAATTTCAAACAACCATGAAACGAACATCGCCGTCATCGGCAGCAGCAGCAGCAACAGTAACAGCATCAGCAACTGCATCTGCAGCCAAGACAGCATCACCAGCAGCGGCTGCTATGAAAACAATAAAACTGCAACAATTTGTGGGTTTAATGGCCATAATTGTTGCCGTTAATTGCCTGAAGATTAACGTAATTTCCGCAGCCACGGTAGGTTTCCTCTTTTTTTTTTGCAATCATATTTTAAGGTGTCTTAACGTGGATTTACCCTTTACCCATGCGCCACCCCTCAGTTGCAGGCCGACGAAGAGGCGGTGGAAAAGAAGCTGAAAGCAAGTCGCGAGAAATGTATTGCAAGCGCTGCCTTATCGGCGGAGCAGCGGCAACTTATCTATGACCACAAACTGTTTACGTCCTCGACCACGTTGGCCAACACTCCCAAGGCTATACAGTGCTATTGCCTGTGTTATCTCAATGAATCCGCCATATTTGTGGATGACAAACCCAATGAGAAATTTCTGCGCACCACGCTGCCCATTATGATCAACGATAAGAAGAAGGCCATCGCTGCTTTGGATAAATGCTCGAAATTGCATGGCAAGGATAAATGTGAAATTGGTTTCAATTTCGAGTTGTGTCTGATCCTGGAGACTGGATTGTATATTTACTAAGAATTGAATTGTTTAAAAATAATTTTATAAAATGAATAAAATGCATTTCGAAATGCACCACCTTAGAGAGAGCCCACCTTAGACATAAAAATATCATGCTATTCATTTTAGACCTGGGTCGAAAACATATTGTGGCAAAGAAGCTGCCACGTAGTCGGGAAGGCCTTACAAATTGAGCCGTTGCGCTCACAAATTGACCTTTGTGTGACTTTTCGAAATTGATTGTTGTTTCTTTGCCCTGGTCATCCTGAGGATTTTTCAAAAATTCTTCTGTGTCCTAGTGTACGTCTGTTCATTGGAGCTTCAATTGAGACTAGGGTTGCCAGCTCTGAAAGAACAATTACTGGACACTGAACAAAAATATCCTGAATTAAAAGAGAAACACTGAAAAGCCAAATTAAAAATGTATGTTATGTTGTCATTTTCTATTTGATTTAATTTAAAAACAAACGAGAAACATAAGAAACCACATCTGAAAAACAACAAATTTAAAAATTGGCTTTAAATTTTTTTCAGTCGTTTCTTTAGTGAACATAAAATTATCTGAAATTTTGGACATGTATTTTCAGTTTTTAGATATCGTTTGTTTAAATTATATTTTGATGTATTGAAATACACATATTTCCTGAACAAATATTTTTTTTTCTGAAAACTAGACAAGATAAAAAAAATTGGACAATTAAGGCGAATTCAGGACAAACTGGTAATTCTTACTGAGACCTGTGAACTCTGAAATGACGATTTCGCCCGCTTCTTCATAGAACTCAGTACTTGTTGGTGTACTTCTCGTTCCTGGTTAATCCTAAAAAGTAAACGAAGTGATCTCAAAAACTATGCCAGCCTTTCACAGAACTCGAATTCATGGCAATCGCTGTGCAGTAGGTAAGGGATATGAGAACATCTTTTATAAGAAAAAAACGCATATAAGAATATTCTTAAAAAACGCCGTGGCTTAACAATAATTGAT
This sequence comes from Hydrotaea cyrtoneurina, assembly GCA_958296145.1. Classification (NCBI taxonomy): domain Eukaryota; kingdom Metazoa; phylum Arthropoda; class Insecta; order Diptera; family Muscidae; genus Hydrotaea; species Hydrotaea cyrtoneurina. The sequence goes on from OY282516.1 coordinate 13,022,233, forward strand.
TATAAGAACAAATCGCTTATAAGAAAGAAATTTGTTAGGATTGTATGACTTTCTGGCAGCCTCTCACAGAACTCAAATTCATGGCAATCGCTGTACAGTAGATAACGAATATAAAAACATCTCTTACAAGAAAAAAACGTATATAAGAATGTTCTGCAAAAACACTGGGCTTTACTTTCTTAACAATAATTGCTTATTAGAACAAATCGGATATAAGAAAGACATTAATAGAATTTGATGGCTTTCTGCCAGCCTCTCACAGAACTCAAATACAGGGAAAAAGCATATAAAAATGTTCTGGAAAAATACCGGGCTTTACTTTAGTTTTTTATAACAACTAATCGCATATAAGAAAGATATTTATAGAATTTAATGACTTTCTTATATCCATTATCTACAGTGTATCACCGGAATATTTGTGAAAAAGTAATATTTTTCCCGGTACAATTAAATTTCCTATGTCTTTGTAAATATAATTTTTTAATTTTTCTATTTTAGGATTAAGATTTGGAACAATTTTCTATCGAATTTCATTAAAAAGCTAAATTTAAAACAAAAAAAAAACGCCCTTACGACTTTTTTGCGATAAGGACGCGATATTTAACTCTATCAAGCAGTAAGAGTTTGCAAGTGGCCATGGGTATTCAGACTAATTCCAGGGCCTAGGACATTCCAGCGGATTCCATTTCGGCTAAGATGTTGGGCAAGCATATCTGCTCTGCTGTTCCCTGGCATTTCTTCGGATCAAAGAATAAACTCCAGAGACATCAGTGACATTGTAGGGCTGATAGTGAGTTCAGGAATACAGGAGCCATGTATCCAACCATAGCGTGAGAAGCACAAGCAGCAGCAGATACGATTCACAGCTGGGACCTTTGAAAAGACTAACAAACAAATTCTATTCTAAAACCCTCGAAAATCCTAATGGCTCGTTCACTACGTCACAGCGACAGCAAACCAATGTATAAACGAAGTTATACAAGAAAATGCTATCACACCCTGGAAAATATTTTCCCTGATTCCAATGAATCAAAACATTGCGGGGAATTGCGCTTCACATAAAGTGTAATCTATTGGAGCCATGAAAGCCCAATATGGCATCAGTTTAACATTAAGCCCTCCTAAAGGTATGCTAAGTAGTTTAATAAAACAGAAATACAGTCTGACTCATAACCGAGCCCAATTCAGCAAAACAAGTATTATTTACGTTATTTATGATTTGAGTTTGAATCCGAGATTTCTTCTTTTGTAATGCTATCCAAAAAAGTTGGAAGTAATCAAATAAAACACTCTCTAATTTTAGTATGCTCTGATTTAAAATATGGAGCATTAAATGAGATTTGGCTTTTGAAAAACCCAACTTACCTAAACGAGACTGGTGGAGTATTGCAAACCCTATTTATGTGCAACATGCGAATATTATTTATCAACGATAAATCCATTTGCCCTAATAAACTTCATGAATATACAAAATGAAAGAAGAACGTTCACAGCCATCTTTGTAGTCTTCGCATGTGCATGATATCGTAGATATCAATTTTTATTATGACCCAATTAAAATGATTATGGAAATATTAATGTACATAAACACATATGTTTGTCTATGCATATACATTAATAGGTACATATATTTACATAATATCCAATATAAGGTTTGAATTATCTAGCTAGCAAAATGCTAGTAAGGCGTATAGGCGTTATAGGCTATTTGGAATGATGTCTTTTTTTTTAAAAAAAATTTCTCAAATTCAATATCAAAACTTCAAAGGAAAATTCAGCAAGGACAATTCAACAAGTATTTAAAATAAAACTCAATTGCGATGGACGGCCATGGTGTAATAGGTAGTGAGTATCACACAGCAACTCCAGGTTAGTAGGACCAACAAACAGTTTTATCCTTTAAAGTTAAGAAGGTAATCTTTAAGCCATGTAAAACTTGTCGTAAAAAGGGATTTCAACGGCTCTATGAAAAATACCCAAAAAAAAAATAAGAATGCCCCATATGAAGAATTCCCAAAAATAAATGAAAAATCCCCCAATATGAAAATCTCCACAAAAATTCTAAAAATTCCCCCAAGCAATTAATGAAAAAGTACCCAATGCAAAATACCCCAAAAAAAAAAGAATTCCCAAAAATAAATGAAAAATTCCCCAAAGGCTTTTGAAAATCGCCACAAAAATTCTAAAAATTCCCCCAAGCAATTAATTAAAAATTATCCAATGCTAAAAACCCCAGAAAAAAATTAAGAATTCCCAAAAATAAATGAAAAATCCCCCAAAAGCCCAATATTAAAATCTCCACAAAAATTCTAAAAATCCAATGAAAAAGTATCCAATTGCAAGAATCCAATGCAAAATACCCCAGAAAAAAGAAATGAATGCTCCAAATGAAGAATTCCCAAAAATAAATTAAAAATCCCTCCAAAAGCCCAATAGGAAAATCTCTTCAAAAAAACCTGAAAAAACCCCCAAGCAATTTATAAAAAATTATCCAATGCTAAATACCCCAGAAAAAAGAAAATAATACCCCAAATGAAGAATTCCCAAAAATAAATTAAAAATCCCCCCAAAAGCCCAATATGAAAATCGCCACAAAAATTCTAAAAATTCCCATAAGCAATTAATTAAAAATTATCCAAAGCTAAATACCCTAAATGAAGAATTCCCAAAAATAAATGGAAAATCCCCCCAAAAGCCCTATATAATAATCGCCACAAAAATTCTAAAAATTCCCCCAAGGAATTTATGAAGAAGTATCCAAATCTAAATACCCCAGAAAAAAGAAATGAATGTCCCAAATGAAGAATTCCCAAAAATAAATAAAAAATCTCCCAAAAGCCCAATATGAAAATCTCTTCAAAAATTCTGAAAAATCCCCCAAGCAATTTATGAAAAAGTATCCAATGCTAAATACCCCAGGAAAAAGAAAAGAATATCCCAAATGAAGAATTCCCAAAAATAAATGAAAAATCCCCCAAAAGTCCAATATGAAAATCTCCACAAAAATTCTAAAAATTCCCATAAGCAATTAATGAAAAAGTATCCAATGCAAAATACCTCAGAAAAAAGAAATGAATGCCTCAAATGAAGAATTCCCACAAATAAATGAAAAATCCCCCAAAAGCCCTATATGAAAAAAAGCCCCTAAGCAAATAATGAAAAATGATCCAATGCTAAATACCCCAAATGAAGAATTCCCAAAAAAAAAATGAAAAATCCCCCAAAAGTCCAATATGAAAATCTCCACAAAAATTCTAAAAATTCCCATAAGCAATTAATGAAAAAGAATCCAATGCTAATAAACCCAGAAAAAAGAAAAGAATACCCCAAATGAAGAATTCCCAAAAATAAATGAAAAATCTCCCAAAAGCCCAATAGCCCCAAAAAATTCAGAAAAATCCCCCCAGCAATTTATGGAAAATTATCCAATGCAAAATACTCCAAATATTATGAAAAATACCCAAAAAAAAATAAATAACAATAGGTTTCCGTAATTTGGAGAAAAGCGTAGTTTTTAACAAAACAATTAAATGTATAAGAAAAATATTAATTTAACATTAATACATTAATAGTAATTATATGTACTTAAAGTGTCAAAATATCTTCAACGTCTTCCCGGCAATACAAACATTTCATTTACACCATATTGGCTGCAAAGGCTCCGTGAACACTGGTCCCAATTCAAAAGTTAAGAAACGCCCCAAATTTTGTGATTTTTTTCATAATGCAATATCACTCCAACCTAAAATGTGAAAACTTACCCTAATTTTAAAGTGAAAGATCTCTCCAGGAAAATATGGAACGATTTTTCATTTTTGAAATGGGGATTTTTCAGAATTCTTGTGTAAATTTTCATATTTGACTTTTGGGGGGATTTTTCGTCTCTTTTACGAAATTCTTCATTTAGGCATTCTTTATTTGTTTTTTTTTTTGGGTCATAGAGCCGATTAAAACTGTAGGTCTCGTTCAGTGAGTCTACAAATTAATTTGGCGATTCGTGAGAAATTCCTCATCTCCTCCTTCATAAACTCTTAAGGATAATAGGACGATCTATACAACGAACTGTGTACACAATCCAGTCCACCATCAATTCAAATCAAACTATCTCAAATTCTATCACCCTAACATATGAACCTGACCCTTTATACTGTCATTACCAGGATAATCATCATTATATAAACTTATTTTATTATGCATTAATTAATAATTACTCCATGGATAGATGGATAGTTTCTATATTTGTTTGCCAAACGAATAGTTGTTGATATTTTTAAATTTGCATTAACTGCCTGTCAGAGTAAACTCTCGCATGCACTCACACATACATACGTACGTATGGACTGTACCTATGTGCAGTTTGACGTGCCATCGAAGGCCAATGTTTAATAAAAAAATTATAATAAGTTAATAGGGATAGGATGAAGGTGACAATCAAATATGTGTAACAGATTGCATCGCAGGGAATATATTCATACATACGTCTATGTATGTATATTAGTTTATAGACACGATAGTGTGTATGTATGAGCTGGAAACGGGGAAAACTAGCTAAACGTGATTTATATAAAATCGATTTTAATTGATACCTGTCGACATTCCTACCAAGACACAAATAGATTTTGGTCACAGTTTTAATCAGAGATATTAAAGTATACCTAAAATTATGTTTATGTTTGTTTTATTCTTATTAAGTTCACTAATAAGTCGCCCTTTATGCGAATTTAATTCAACCCCAATTTCCTAATACGGGGTTCTCCAACAAGAGGTGTTATTTTCGTATTCAAAGAAAAGAGGAATTTTTTGAGGTAAATGATCGAATGATTATTTCACAATAAAGCGGAAGGTGTGCCGTTAAAAATGAAAAACGACCAAGGTTACAGGACCATATTATTTTCATGAAATTTCCCATAACCAAATCGCAAAGTGGCTGCCGTATGTCCTCGATTGCCTAACAAATTATATTTTTGAGGTCTTGAATCGACGCTGGACTGTTGGCGTAGTCCTTATCCCGTAGTCCTTATACCTTGCGACTTCTTCCCCCAAAGGAAACAGACAACTACCGAAACACCGGGCTATTCAAAGTAACACCTCTTGTTGGAAAACCATTTAGTTGTGCCAGAAGTTTCTATTTTTGTTTCGTAGAACAATTTAAAAGTACATACTCAGTTCAATTAAATGAAGGAAGTTTTAATTATCCCAAGTCCTTTTTATTGAAAATTCCGCATAAGTGAATAACATTTCGTAACTTTTTTTCATTCCTGCTTAACCGACTGTATACATGAAGCCACTATGGGCTTGTTGATCACTGATTACTTGAATTTCATTTTTTCCATGTCTATTTATGGGAGATTTTTTAATTTAATTAGAAAACTCAGCACTTATCGAAGACATTTTTTTTTCTGTTGAAATGCAGACAACCAAGTATTATTTTTATCTGATATTGAGGTGAATAGGCAGTGACCAACTTCTCTGTAACTCCAACAACAGCTCAACGAACCAATATTGTTTTTTTTTATTTATAGAGAAAAGGGTAACCTCCCCTTCGGCAAAAATGACATTGAAAACTTAACTAAAATCCCATATATTTAAACCCTCATCAATTTCTTATCTTTTGACTCTATTTAAAACAAAACACAGCGGCAGCAACGACAACAAGTAAACTATTATATATTGTTGTTGTTGTTGTTGTTGATGTTTCTGTAATGTTTAAAGAATGAATGTTTGGTCCCCGATACAAAATGTCACAGTTTAGTAGACCTATAAATTTTTAATAAAGTCAAATGTTTTTATGCCAACCAAAGGGTAGCCTCATTTTTTTTTTTTTTATTATTTAGGTTTAACCTACAAATTCTCAACGTATACCGAAGACAGGACACACAACGACCCAACGACACAAAACGGAACAAGAAGAGACATTTCATTCGATTTTGAATGTTTTTTGGGAATACCCAAAAGCAATAACAAACGAAATGGACAACAAATTTATAGATATGGGACAATGCCCAATATGAGATAAGCAGACGTGCAGAACTAATTCAGGGCGAGTTGTGTGCGTGTGTGTTGGGGTTTTGCCGATTTCTTGCCTGGCCTGGAGTAGAGAAAGAGGATGGATGGTTATTGGATACAGGACAATTTTAAAGGATTGCCATTTAATTTAGCAAACAGTATGTGAGTGAAGTTATGCATGGTTTAAAGTTGGATTGAATGGTAAACACTGGTCATACAATCAGGGGAATCCGCTGTGGATTTTCGAAGATCACAAATTAAATAAAATGGACCAACTTAAATCGTTTTGAAAATATTTTAAATTTGTAAAGGATGTGGAATGTGGATTATGGAGGCGATATGAAAAAACAGCCAAATGAAATAAACTCACAAATGGATAACGAAATAATCCCCAGACCCAATTTGGGGTATAATTTCATAATGAATGAGTAAAAATATGAAATTAAGCCGCCCAAAAAAAAACGTACAATTTAGTGTTTCTGTTCCATTTTTCTGTATAATTTTTAGGGACATATTTAATTTTAAATTTTCGTGTGGCCCATTTTAAGATTTCGATCCAAAAATAATTTCTAAAATATCAATAAAAAAAGTAAGCACACATTTGAACTCGTGGGAAATTTTTATATTGCTCAACTAAGTGGGTAATGCACAGTGGTCCTGAATCTTTTTCCATAGGCCAAAAGTCTGTAACTTTTGATCTAGTAAACATTGTTGAGTTTCGAATCAGACAATTGGTTGTATTTTAGAAATTTTTCGAAAGTAGACTACGTTTCGATTTTAGGGAGGAAATCATACTCCAAAAATACTTAAATAAGTCGACACAAAAAGAAACACACATTTGAACTCATGGGAATGTTTGTTTTATTCATAACATATTGCTAAACTAAGTGGGCAATGCACAGTGGTTCTGTATCCTTTTCCATACACCAAAAGTCTGTCACTTTTGATCGCTTAAACATTTTTGAGTTCATTAGAAAATTGTTAGTAGACAAGGAGTGAGAGATTAGTTTAAGGTATCAAAATTCAAAATCAGACAATTGGTTGTATTTTAAAAATATTTACAAAGTAGTCTAACTTTTTATAATTTTCGATTTTAGGGGTGAACAACATTTTTTTTTTAATTTTTTGTTGTTAGTAATTGTTCATATAGCATTTTAGCAAATGGACGTTTTTTTATATTGAAAATTTTCACATTTTTCCAGATTTTGAACTTCGCAAAAAATATAAGTCGATTTTTCAAATTTGCGAACATTTGAAAAACTATTCTGTCCTCCTAATTTAAAAATTGAGATAAGACCAGATTCGGAACCGCAAATGATATTCTTTTTTGTGTGTTAAACTTATACGACCCATTTTCAAGTGTAATAATCTTAAAATCATTTTAGAAATTTTTAAAAAATAATTTAAGACATGAAAGATGTAAACGTAAATGCAGTTGTGACTTTCTTCCTTATAAGGACAGTATTCAACTGGATTTCTTTTGGTTTTCTTCGCTTTACAGTTTGGTTGGAGCAACAATTTTCAAAAATATACTTTTTGCCGAACACATTTTTTTTTTCAATAATCTTATGAAAGAAATAATTTATTTAAAAATATAAGCAAGTTACCATTCTTTGTAGGCACTTACTAGTCAATCAAAGGAAAATTGCCAGTTCTATAGACAACAAATTGCTTGCTATATGGAGGACGTGTAACAAACGGTCGTGTTCCCTTTCCTCTAAATAGGATAATTGTTGACAAAAAACCGTTGATAAGATATTTTTCCTTTTTTCAAGTGTTTGTTATTGGTGCTACTTTTTTGACCAGCACTGTACATGGAGAGACAGACGGACCAACTTACTTATATTCATTAATTGAAATTCCTTATTTGTTCTCATTCACTTTTGAAAACAAGGCAGACAATTTCCTTTCTTCTATTGCTAAATTTGATCACAATCGATTCATTTGCCGGTGACAAAAGTACTGTGGCATTGGTGTGGTCAGCAAATTTTTAGTTTGCCATCAATTTTTGTGGCTTTGCTTAAGGCGATCCGTTTTTTTTCGACATGATATTTCGGAAGAACAATTTAGCAAAAAAGTCTTAACGATGGTTACTTTGAAAAAATAATAAATCAGAATATACAGGGTGGGCCAAAAGTCACCATGGGGTCTACAAATTTAATAACCTAAATTTATTCTGAAAGAAATAAAAATTAGAAAAATGTCTGCAAATAAAAAAGTCACACTATGGTGACTTTTGGCCCACCCTGTATTTATCGAATTGGAGTTACTGATTAATATGTGGTCATATTCAAAAATTTGTGGATGATCCACAAAAGCATGTAAAATAGAAAAGAATATAATTAGAAATTTGACCCATCAAAGAATTTTGAATTTCTTCGCTGTTAGAAAAAATACAGGAAGTCGATTTTAGTCTCCCTTTGACATACAGCAGAATAGATGTGCTTTCTCACAGATACTTAGGCGGCACATACAGTCCAAACAACCTGCTCCCCCACAGACTTGCCTGTTCTTCTCGCAACATTTTAGAACCTCTGCATGTTGGTCTCTTTCGGATCCTTTGAATATTTCAGCATTTTACGAAAGCAATAACAAAATAAATATCCCCCTCCCCTCCATTCTATGCGAAAATGCGTTCCAACTCTAAATGTTATACAACAGCAATTTCGAAAAAATGTTTAAAAAAAAATTCCCAAGTAATTTTCGTCCATTCAACACTTCCGTAATGAAGGCAGCTCAGCTCAGCACAGCAAATTCTTTGCTTTAATGGTTTTTGCCTTTTGCCACCATCAATAAACGTGATGATGACTTTTATATTTATTTCCTTGCACTACTCGTAATGTTCCAGCGCCATAAAGTGTGCTAGGGGCTATGGCAAACGAAAAAAAAAGAACTGCACACAGAAAACTACTCTACTCGTGCAAGTACTTCTGTGTATTTTACAATCAATTTACAATGTCGATGACTACTACCGGTCATTTGGTCAGTTTAATGACACTAACGTCAGCAGCACGAAATGATGGTTGCCGGTTGTCGATGTTGCAATTGTCATTGTTGTTGCTGGCGCTGACGTTGTTAGTGTTGTTAACAAGAAAACATTGTAAATGACTGCAGAGACGCGCGACAAGATTAAGATCGAAAATCTCATAAAATATGCACATAAGTACATGCATGCATACAATGGAAAACATCTCTCGGCCCAGAACGACCTCAGCGGCAACATCGATGTTGTCATTGATGTCGTCGACTCTGACAACATGATATTGCTTTATTTTATTTTTTTTCATCGTATATATTTCTTTTTTTTTATTATGTTGTAAAGTGGAAGTGCTTCATGACACAGTCATTATGACTGCTGATTTCTTGTTTTTTTTTTGTTTTTGTTTAATGAGGCCCTTAAGGAGACAAATCAATATTGGCGGAGAATTAATAAGAATGATGTAATAACTGAATAAAGTCGCACCATGTCGGCAGTTCATTGAGATGTGATCAACATCTTGATTTGAGTTGTAAAATTGCAAGTACCTGGGTAATGAATAATAATAGTGTTGCCAAAGATGATGGTGGTGGTTTCCGGTTTCATTAGGCATTCGTTGTCAGAGTTGTAAAGTTTTCGGTGACTAGACTTTGTGGCTGTTCTGAATCAATTCCCCGTTTTAAGTCAGTAAATATTGGCACATCTACACATACATAATTACTATCAAAGAACAAATGCAATTAAATATTTATTTGAATATACCCTCGACACTGATTCACTGACTCTGTCACGCAGTACGTAGGAATTTAATAGGCAATAATAATAATAAAAAAAAAAAATATTTTTTTTTGTACAGAAATTGTGTTTTACCAAATTTTTTTTTACAATTTTTTTTTTTACAAAATTTGTTTTTTCAACAACAATTTTTTTTCCAAATTTTTTTTTTCAGCAAAAATTTTTTTTTAAGAAAAAATTTTTTTTTAACAAAAAATTTTTTTTTCAAGAAAATTTTTTTTTTCAACTAAATTTTTCTTTTTCAACAATTTTTTTTACAATTTTTTTTTTTTACAAAATTTTTTTTTTCAACAAATTTTTTTTTTCGAAATTTTTTTTTTCAACAAAATTTTTTTTTTTCAACTAAATTTTTCTTTTTCAACAAAAATATTTTTTTTCCACAAAATTTTTTTTTTGTCAACAAATTTTTTTTTCCATATTTCAACGCGCGCCATAGGCGCATTACAACTTACTAGTTTTTTATGGTCGGAGTTGGTATTGATGTGGAAAACATTTACTCACAACAAGACGGCGCTACGTGCCACACAAGCAACGAAACCATTGATCTTTCATGGGATCATGGGACCGTGTTATGTGTCGAAGAGGTGATTACAATTAACAACCGATCTTGTGATTTAACACCTTGCCAAGAGCCCAGCTTGGATTCAAAACCTCAAAGATCGAATTCGTGGGGCTATCGAGGACATGGGGCAGCCACTTTGCGATTTGGTTATTCAAAATTGCATTAAAAGGATATGGTCCTGTAAGCATTCATTTATATGAAATTATTTTCCATTATTAAACGAAAGGACTGTACTTTCAAAAAAAAAAAATATTTAAGAAAATATCCAGTAGTTTTTGTTTATAGAATTTTCCAAAAAAAAGCCCTCAGCTGGCAGTTAAGAATAATATAGGAAAATACCACAACAAATGTTTTGAAAATGTTTATGAATACGTGGGTAAGTCTTAGCATTACCCTTTGCTCTGCGTTGAAACATTAAATAATGACTTGCTGTAAATCTCGCAGTTCAATCGAAATGAAAGTCCCACCTAAACTCTCCAATGTTTCAAGTGATATCGCATAATCCCCCATACGCCTCCGACATCATTTCTGTCTGAGATTAGGCGAATTTAACTCCACTTGAAAGACTTTCTCTGCACTTTGACCCCAAATCGAATCGATGAAATTTGTAAAGAAACCATTGCGTCGTAGAACTAATCTGCGGCGACACGCTTACTCCACTCCAAGCGGGCAAATGATTTCATTAACCTCCGCTGCTCCAGCTCAATTGTACTGTAGGTGAGTGTGTATATTTGGCAAACAATAATACTTTAACACTTAATGTTTTTTCGGGTTTGAGCCATATTTGCGATAAAAGCAACTTAACAATAATAGTTTTTAATTGTCCGTACCACATCGAGCGTTATGTTGTTGTTTGTCTTCTTCTTCATCGCCTTCTTGTCGACTTAGGCATAAAAACTATTACCTGTCAAAATGAACTAGACAGATACCAGAAATCTCCATTTGACCAAGTTATTGTTTGGAGAACAAACAACAAACACCGGACTGAACAAAAAAAACAAAATTACTTCACTAGAATAAGAGATTTTTGGCAACTCTTCCAGATATAAAAGCTGACAACATTAAGCAGAGAACAACATTACATTCCCAACTTTCAAAGCAAGCATTTGCAGAACGTACTACGTACAAATCATCAGAATCAACATGAAGGCTTTCATTACATTGGCTGTTGTTTGCTTGATAGCTGCGGCTTTGGCTACTGTAAGTCCTCTTTTTTTATAGAATACAATTTAATAGAAATATCTTAACTGTCTGATTCCCCACAGCCCGTCGAATTGAACGAAGAGCAAAAGGCCAAGGCTAAAGTTTACTTTGAGGAGTGTGTGAAACAGGAGAACATTTCCGAAGAAGAAGCCACCAAATTGCGCAACAAAGACTTCTCCACACCCACGCAGAGCATCAAATGTTTCGGCACCTGTTTCTTTGAAAAGGTCGGCACCTTGAAGAACAACGAAATCCAGGAAGCCGTTGTCCTCGAGAAATTGGGTGCCATCATTGGCGAAGAGAAGACCAAGAAGGTGTTGGAGAAGTGCAAGGACATCAAGGGTGAAGATCGTTGTGATACCGGTTTCCAAATCTACAAATGTGTTGAAACCGCCAAGTCTGAACTTATGAGTGCCTAAGATGTGGATGGCAATCAGTTGGAAAAATGTATAATTTGGAAAATGGAAGAAAAAAGAAAAACAACAAATATGTAGAAAAAAATGCTTTGGAAACATTTTTGAATAAAAGTTTGAACAAAGTGCAATGGCGTTGATTTGTTATTAAAATTTCTGTCGATTACTCGAAGGAGCTGCAGTTTCGTAGAAATTGAATTTCAATGAAATTCAAATTCGTTTCAAAATGAAATCATAAACCAAGGGATAATGTTGAATCTAAGAAGGTTTAACCCATTTTTTTTGGCGTTTGTCAGCGTATGCTAGTCGGGAATGGCCTGAGAATATTGAAGTAGAAACATTTGCCAACGCAGCCTGATTTGGGATAACAAGAAAGGAAAGCAATTCGGACGGTTATAATTTCCCCAATGTCGCTAGTTATCTTCCTGTGCGGCTCATCAACCGTTTGACATGGAACTCCATACTCAGGTTTTGTGTCTAAACCACAGTCATAGCGAGACCTCTGTGGAGCCCAGCCTACTAGCGATACTCCAACAAATGTCCATGGGCTATTTGGCAACCGGAATTATACCGGAATTATGACGACAGAATAAACCTCTGCTTTAGAAGACTCAATCGCAAAAGGTTGCTGGTCACTGATACTCCCTTGTCTGCCCTTGTAAACCTCCAGTTTGTATTGAATAATAAAAGCTACAAAGTATCAGCTATTACACCGTGTTACACACATTCTGTCCTATGAACCAAATTTACTTTTTCGGAAAGGGGATAAAAAATAAAAATACACGTGTATCGGCGATTTTCATGTACACGTCAGGATTTTTTTTTTTTAAGTTTGAAGTATAAAGCTCGTAGTGGCCTGTGTGAAAGCCTTTGGACCGATTTTTAACCCTTTTTCAGTGGTCCAATCGAGCTGATTTTTTGCAGGCAGACTCGTTGAAATGTCTGTATCACGTCAATTTTTTTAAAAAATAGTTTTTTATCAATTCTCAGATTTTCCTAATTTATTTTTTTTTTTTTAAATGGTTATCGTTTTGAAACCTTACAGTTCAAAAACATTTTTTTTCGTAACGCTTAAGTAGTTTAAAAATTTGGAGTCTCTTCAAGTTATGCTAAGAAAAGTGAAAAAAATATTTTTTTTTCAAATAATAATTAATGCTTTAAAGCCGACTGCGAACGGGAAATAATTTCCCTACAGAAATTTTACATGGCTAAGAAATTCCTCTCGTATTTACAAGGTGCAAATGGACGCGGAAAAGTGTTTGATGTCCTTAACTGGTTACTAAACGAAGTTTTATGTGTTACACACCTCTGAGGTTCCTTTCGGGACCTCAGAGATTTCAGACAACACAAAAATTCGATGGAAACGACAGCAGTTACAATGTTTCGAATATTTTAAGGAAATGCGAAAGAAACGATTTTAACTCAAAAATGAAAACCTCCTATACTTGCCTAAGTATTTGTCAATCCAGAACTATGAATGTGGTAAAAAAAAACGTGTCAAGCGGTCGTCGAAAAATGTATCTCAACCTAAAACGACATTTTGTGTTTAATTATTTCTCAACACTTTCCGCTATGGTTAAGGATATTTTTGATGGATATTAAACTTCAGCCATTTCCGTTGTCTGTTAATAAACCTCATCAGCAACTTATCCCTTACTCCGTCTCATTTCACCCTCTACCAAATGCCAACACCCTTGTCAGCCAATTTAATTTCCCTTTCCCCGCTCACCATACTGTCGCCATTTGGAGTTTTATATTTGATTCGGATGTTGTTTTCATTTCATTTCGTTGTCGTCGTGGTTGAATTTTGAAAGTTGCCATTGTTTTCATTCGGTTATTCGCATTCGGTAGTATTTCTGTTCGGAGTATTTCTTCAACCACCAACCAGATTTTGGGTGTGCATTCTTTTCATCTGCTTGTTCTCCAAATGTCATTTTGCTGTCAACTCGTGGATAATAAGATTACAACTATGTAGAAATAATAGGATTCGTAAAGTTTTTTTTTTTTTCTTATTTTTTTTTGCACTTTTCATTCTATCCTTAGCTGCGTTGTTATTTTTGTCTTTGCCAGCTAACTTTCATCTGTTACTTTCATGCTATTATATTTGCTCTTGGTTCTGGTGTTTGTTCTTTTTGTGAAAATGGTTTGGGTTTGGAATAGGGAGGGGAATGGAAAAAAGCTAAAAACTTCAATATAAAGTTTATACTAAAAAGACATTCATGAAGTTTTCAAAAGAAAGAAATGAGTAAAGTATTAGCGCATGGTAGTAATGGAAGTTTGCCGTCTTTGCCATCGGTTTAAGTGACGTACATATTAGTGTGACTCTTCCGTTGGCCGGGTGTGTTATTTTCTCCACTCACCTCTAAAGGGATTCCACAAAGTGCTGTGAATGAATCTTCAGATGAGATGAGTGCGGAGTGTTTATATTTTTTCTTTTTTTTCATTGCAGCAAGTCTTATCATTATTGTTATAGCTTTTCATAATCCCAGTTTGATTTGAAGAATAAGATATGATTTTTGGGGGGGATTTGCCTGTCTGTAATAATAATTTTTTCAACACAGCCAAATTGTAATTTGATTTAAGAAATTTGGCTGTCACATATGGAGGAGTTGGTGTCAATTTTTAACACTAAAGCACAGTGTGATTTTGGGATATTGTAAATTTGTGCTGATATTTTTGCAGCCAAGCGGATTCGGAAGACCCCAAAGCAAGAAAAGTCAAAAAGCCCCCGTGTTGGGAGAATGTTGAGGCTCTATGAAAAATACCCCAAAAATAAATTATAAAAATCCCTAAAAAAGGACAACATGAAAAAATTCTCCAACAATTTTCTATATGAAAAATAACCCAAAGATATATTTAAAAAAATTTCCTGAAAAAGGCCAACATAGAAAAAGGTCCCCAAAAATATTCCATAATAAAAAATGCCGCAATTTTGTATGAGATTGTTTGGGCCTTCTTTCGTTTTAATTGTTGGGTCATTTTGTTCTGTCGTTGCAAAAATCCAGCCTTATGGTCTGTGACACCCGGTTTACCCTTAGACACAAAATTAGAATACAGTGAACTCTCTGCTTGCGAACATCTCTCATAACCGGACACCTTTTTCAGTATCATTCCGCTTCAGTCCTCTTGTGTACTTCTCTTAGAAGCGAACAACTCTCATATGCGTACAAAACTCTCAGTCCCTTAGGTGTCCGATTATGAGAGAGTATACTATATAAATTTACTTTGTCTTGTAATTAAAAAAAAAATGGCCCCAATGTTGGAATAATTTTAAGGCTCTATGAAAAATGACCCCATGAAAAAATTAAGAATTCTCAAAAATGAACTACAAAATTCATTAAAAGAAAAACATGGACCCAAAGTAAGAAATTTTAGGGTCATTTTAATAAGGAAAAATTTCCAAATTTAAAATATGAAATTCCAATTAAATGTGACAAAAAGGATTTTTTTATAAAAAGGAAATAAGGACCGAAAACTATAGAATTTGCAATATGAAAAATGACGCCAAAATAAAAAAATTAAAAATGCCCCCAAGAAAAAATTAAGAATTCCCAAAAATGAATTACAAAGTCACTAAAAGAAAAAAATGGACCCAAAGTAAGACATTTTAGGGTCATTTTAATAACGAAAAATTTCCAATTAAAAGTGACAAAAAGGATTTTTTTTATATAAAGGAAATAAGGACCGAAAACTATAGAATTTGCAATATGAAAAATGACCCCAAATTAAAAAAAATCGAATATTTTGACCAATCCCAAAAACGGCCATAAAATAAATTCGAATTATTTTGAATTTGGGCTAAATTTTCACTATGCAAATTGGCTTCAAAACAAAAAAGGAAATTACAAAAGTTTAGATAATTGTCGATAAAAAAATGTGGGGAAATCAGGGTCATTTCTCAGGTAGTCGCTTAAATGTTTTTAGCCAGTCGCAGCCACATTTCATTCGAAATATAATTTTTGAGTAAAAATTACCCTTACAGTTATTCGAGGATACAAGGATTTTAGGGCAGCCCCTATGCGATGTGATTATGAAAAATTTCATGAAACGTGGTCGTGGTGGCCATTTGACTGATGTTGTTTTTCATTATTAACGGCAAACCTTCCGCTTTATTAAGGCATAAATATCCGATCATTTATCTCAAAAAAACTGACATTTTTTTCTTTGAATACCACAATAAGACCTCTTGTTAGAAATCTTTAAATTCATCATCGAACACTATTTCTATCCAAACTCCAGCGGAACCACTCTTATATTTTTACATACACACATACATATGTCTGTATGTACACTTGTGTGCTGGTGTACCTTTTATTGTTTGTTGTCGTTTCTTTGTGTGCTGTTCCACCACCGCATAGTAAATCTATTTTGCCGGTAACCGGTTTTCCAGTGCTTTCTAAGCCATAGAAGTAAACAATATTTTGTGCCAGCGGTTATAATACAAAGTCCAACTTAAAATTCAAAACGTGATCTCCAAACAGAAGTGATCATCATTACTCAAACCAATCAAGCAATAAACAAACACACACAAACAAAATCAGATCAAAGTCATTGAATGTTGATAGCGTCTGGGACGGTTGATGGCGTGCGTGTCTGTCTGGTGACAATTTGGAGAATTAAGATAAAGTGACTAAATTTTAATGTTATCATGATGATAATCGGACTTGTTGCCATACCAAATGTATGTTAGTTAGACAAAGTCTACAGGCTCCCCCTCAATCGTTCAAAGTCCATTCCATAAGTCACAATAAGGGTTTGAATTTGGTGAAGCAACGGGGAAAAAATGCCCGCTAAAATGAGATATTTGAAAGGTTTTCAAAGCACATAATGTTTTTTTAAAACAAATTTCTACATTTTTAAAACAAATACTGTGTAAATACCCTCTTGGAAATGTTCAGCAAACGACTTGGGACGTCTGCCCTTGGTGGTCTTTGTGACAAATGATGTAAACACATTTGGTATAAATTTTTAAAATTTTCACACAAATTATGAAAATATGTCTTTGGCTATTTCAAATTTCTATTTGAATGAAATTTCACTTCTCCTTCCAATGATTCACCTTTACAGACTCGTTTTGGTGGATAATTATACCCTCAACCTACGGGTCGGAGAGTATACAGTGGAACTTCCATAAATTAAATATTCTTTAAGTCGAAGACAAGGACTATACAGGGTGCAGACGTCCTAAGTCGTTTGCTGACCATTTCCAAGGGTGTATTTAAAGAGTATTAGATTAAAAAAAGTAGGTACATATATGTTTTACAAAACAAAAAAACATTATTTGCTTTGAAAACCTTTCAAAATTGTTTCAAATATTGCCATGCCAATTACTGGCAACTGGATTGTGGAGTCGAACTAATGATTGAAAAAACGACTTGAGACGTCTGTCCTCAATATGGTCTTTGCTCGAAGCACTTCTACAGACAGTTAAGGAGACAAATTCCCTTAAACAATTTTTTGGGTAATTCCATAACTCCAAGTCTGCGTTAGTCGAACTTTATGGATGTTTGACTGTATATCATTTGATACGACCCAAAAGTGTAAGACATGGACAAATTCACGTTAGACCCTGGGTGTCTTTGAACCAAATACGATTCATGACTTTTTAAGTCATATGGACAATGTCCCTCTGTCTGTGTGGCTGGTTCGCACGATAACTTTCGACAGAGTTAAATAATCGCTTTGAAATTTAACATGGGTTAATATTTTCCCAAAACTACTTATGGGTTTGCATATGCACACTAGGGTGTCGAAAAAAAATTACAAAACCTATAATTTATATACATCACATTAAAGCTCGAACATTTTTCTTTTGAACTGATGACTCAACGACTTCTAAATTGCTTCTAACTTGTGCTTGAAATACGAAAAGATCAGAAAACTCCGATTTTTTCGCAAAAAAACTGGTTTGAAAAATCTGAAAAAATTCTCAAAAATACTTTACACCATAAGCTATCAAAATCAGGTGAAGCAAAAAAAAATATTTTTTTTTAGTACACCCTAATAGATTTCCCTGCGAGTGCCTCCGCCCCCTAAATAAATAGTGTAATAATTTTACTACACTCAATGCGATCGCACCCAAGTTCTGTTTTTATTAAAGCCATAAACATATAAAGTTCTCCGCAAAAAATTGGACCCCTAGTCATGGGTACCTCCCATACAAATGCTCTATTCCCCCCACTTTGGAAATCGTGTAATAATATCACTACGCCCCATGCCATCTTAACCAAATTAGGTATTTTATATTGTTAGATATAGTTTTCGAAACAAATTGAAACGCTAGCCACGCCCCTTCTAGTACCTTCCATACAAATATGCCATTCCGCCCACTGGAAAAATCGTGTAATATAACTACTCCAAACATATTCTTAACCAAATTATGTATTTATTTAAGCTTTATCCACTTACAGTTTACTAGAAAAAAAAATTTTAACTCTAGCCACGCCTTTTCTGGTACCGCACATCCAAAACGCCCAGTTTTGTAATTTTTCTTCTGTAGAATTTGGTATTTCGAGGTTGCTATTAAAATATTTGTACATCCAAAGGTCTACTTTTGGATATCGGAAACTTGGAAATATGAGGCACTTGTTTATCTTCAAAATAAAACTGAGTTTGCCATATACGAAATTTACAAAAATTAAATCAAAGTCAAATGAAATATGAAGAACTTTTAAAGAAACTATTATATTTCGTTAATAATACAAACACACGCTCTTTCCAAAGTTCTGGTGATAGGTGGTTAATTAAAAAATCTCTCAGATATTTCATGGAATCTAAAATGCAACATTGAATACTAAAAGATCTACAGACAGACATGATGACCACCACTATAAAATCCATAAAATGAATTTTGTCCAATGTACTTAAGTGATTAAGTCTTTAATCTCCGCCCTTTAGATTTACCCCCTAACCTGCTAGGTGACTGTCGAAATATGAGAACACCAATTGTAATTATGTGATTGCCAACAAAAAATTTCCACTTCGGGGTCCATTCATTCTATTCAATAATAATTGAATATTTCAACTGTGACTTTGTGCAATTTTGGAACTTTTCCCCAAAAAATATCTCTTGTTTTTTTTTTTGTATTCTATTTTTTAGTTTTAAAAGTTTGAGCACGATGAAGATTGGCAAACAAAAAAAAAACACAACTCATGGGGAATACAAAAAATACGAATATCGGGCGCGTGTATTTTTTTTTAAGTTATTATTAAGTACTTCATCTTCATCAAAGTAACTTTGTGTGTCAAACAACAACTATTTTTTGGGTTAATATTATTTAATGCCGTACTTATTTGGGGGGGGCGATATTACCCGTAACGTTTTCTAATTGTCCACGCTAAGTAGTATTGCTAATACAATAATGTTGGTGTTTTTTTGGTTTTTGTATTGCTACGAGTAAATTACCTGGCCATAGACAGATACCAGACGGTACGAACAGCAATCTGAAATCTTAATTTGCCAAATCTATTGTTTGCTGTATAAACAACCAACCGAATACAGCTCGGCGTAGAGTCAGTGAAAAACAACAACAGCAACATTTTGGCAAAGATTCTAGATATAAAAGCCCGTGGTAATGTGCCATACATCAGCAGTACTTTCCCAGCATTCAAAGCAATAATTTGCAGAACGTAATACAACAATCGATCACCAAATCCAACATGAAGGTTTTCATTACTTTGGCTGTTATGTGCTTGGTTGCCTCCGCCTGGTCCCTCGAATTGAATGAGGAACAAAAGGCCAAGGCCAAAGTCCATATCGAAGAATGTGCCAAACAGGAAAATGTTTCCGCCGACGATGTCATGAAATTCACCAAAAAGGATTATGTTAATCCTTCCAAGGAATTCAAATGTCTGAGCACATGTTTCTTTGAAAAGGTTGGTGTTTTGAAGGACAGCCAATTGCAGGAAGCTGTTGTCCTGGAGAAATTGAGCCCTCTCGTTGGCGAAGAGAAGACCAAGCAGGCCTTGGACAAATGCCGTGCCACCAAGGGTGCTGATCGTTGTGACACTGGTTTCCAAATGCATCAATGCTTTGTCGCTGCCCATGCTGAATTCTAGGAGACTTAAGGGGGATGGTAAAAAAAAAAAATGATTGTGAACGAATATTTTTGTAAATAAACATTGGCAAAGAAAAGAATAATAAAAAAAAAACGAAAATATTAAAGAAAAATAATGCAGTGTTTTTCTTGTGTATAAGAATATGTGGAGAGTTCGTATACAATCATTGACAGGTTTGGGGAATATGATTGATCCTTTCCATACGACAAGGATCAGAGAAACGTCTACAATTATGATTGCCTTCTCTTTAGAATAACTGCCAATTTATAACACCTCACTGAATAGGAAAACTTCTAGTTTTGATTTTGAACTTAACTTAACTTTTTTGTTTTCTGGTTCGTTTTTACTTTGATTCTGTCGGTCGTTGGTCTTCAGCAGTTACCAAACGCCACCGATCACAACTCACCAACACCCTGACTGACAATTTTTTGAATTCTCCCCAGCTATTGTAAACTCAGGTTTTGTTTTCCCAAAAGTTTCGCGATACCATTCGCGACCAGTGACGTACATACAACGAGAAATTCTGCTGACCATAAAAAATTGTTTAACATTTTTCCAATGAGACATTTCTGAAGTTAATAGAACACAATTTTGCTAACGCATGGGATACAATCAGAAGTGGAAATGGAACTTGAGAAATTACAAGTAAAATGTTGGTTAGCCGTTAAAGAGATTTTACACAAACCCGGAGATTTTACATTTCCCATACAGAAGAGATTTTCGGAAGAAATATCTTGGAAGAAATAATGGGAAAAAATTAACTTATAGACTGGACTAAAAATGTATATTAAATAATCTTTATGAAATCAATGACGGACATAGTTGGATCCCTAAATAAATACACTATGCAACAACAAAATAAAATAAAAAAAAATTGTCTGGAATCTAAAAAGTTATTTTTCGGACAGTTTCCAAAAATTAAAAAATAAAAAATGTAATTTTTCTATTCCATAGAACGACTGGCTTGACTGTCTGACTGATTCATCACAATTCTGAACAAACGGCTAAAGCTAGAATCATGAAATATGGGGAGAATTTATCACTTGCAGCCTTGACGTCTCCTAAGAACGGATTTTTCGAATTGAAAGGGGATAAAAATGCGGGAAAACGGGAAAAATTTGTCCCCAAAATCCTCCGAAAAACGCTACAATACAAAATAATAATCATGATTTTTGTTGGAAAATTGGTCCACAACTGCAAACAGGTGGAAATATGTTAGAGATGGGACGAAAAAGGGACGTAGACGGTATAAAAAAGGGCCAGAAAGGGAAAAAATTAAAAATATGGTGAAAACAAATTTTATCAACACCACATAATAGTTAGAGACGAGTGGCCAAAACGTACCAAAACGGGATAAAAATAAAGTACAGAAGGGAAAAAAACAAAAATGTGTGAAAAAAATTGTAATCGACAGGAATGAACCAATAGTTGAAAGTAATGGAAAAGGGGACTAAAATGGTCCGAAACAGTCTCAAAACTGATATAATATATATGAGAAGTGACCTACATCTACATGCGTGACTGACTGATTCATTCTATCCTCACGAAACGGCTAAACATTGGGGAATATGTAGTCCTTGCCGCAAAGACACCAACAAGAAAGGGATTTTTAGAAATTTATATTGAATGGAGATGAAAATGGGGGAAACCCGAAAGAATTTGTTCCCAAAACTCTTCGGAATACGCAATAATTTGTCCGCAACTACGCTTGGCAACAACAGGTGGAAATGACTTTCTAAACGGGGTAAAAAGGGTGAAACAATTTTTTGCCAACAACAGGCGGAAATGAGTTAGAGATGGGACGAAAAATGGTTCAAATCGTACCAAAACGGGACAAAAAGGGGAAAAGGTGCAACCAATTATCGACAACAACAACAAGTGGATAATAGTTAGAGAAGGGAGAGAAAAAGGGGCATCAACGAGAAGGTACGGAAAAGGTACGGGGCCAAACCGAGATAAAGAAGGAAGACAACAAAAATGTTTTGAAAAAAAATTGGACAGGAATGATTACATTTTGGGAAGAAATGGAAAAGTTGACAAAAAGGGTCTAAAACTGGTGAAATGATTTACAAAAAAATCACAACTAGAAATATGAATGACAACTGCACACAGAAAAAAATACGGGCCAAAAATATTCAATTACTGTCGTCATTGAAATTAAGCTTGGATATCAATTAATGTTGTAATTGAACTTAGAAATTCTTGGTGAAATCAATGTAAAAAATAGTAAAAAAATCAATTACTTATTTAAAATTTGAGTAATTGAATTCACAACTTTTGTAATTGGAAGAAAATCAATTAAAAAAGTAATTGAATTGACGAATTCCATACAAACTTCGTAATTGATTTCAAAAATATGTTTTTTCTGTGCAGTTAGAATTGGGTTTTAAAGAGGACAAAAAAGTGAGAAAAACTACGTCAAATTAACAGGATGGGAGAAAAACTGAAAGAACTTATAGAAAGGGGCAAAAAGGTCCGAAGCTTACCAAACCGCGATAAAAAGGGACAAAAGGTGGGGGAAACCGAAAAGTTTGATAAAATCAGTTGACAATTCGAGAATAGTGAAAAGACTACAAAAAAGGCGATCAAAGAAACAGATCAAACAAAAATTTCAATAAGGGACAAAAAGGCTTCAAAATAAATCAGAATGGTATGGTAAAATAGAATGAGGTGTCAGCTATGACCCATCATAGCTAATTAGCCATAGCAGTTTTCAGATTGTCAACTATGAAAACGCATATTTAGATGAGCCAACAATTCGAGGATACTGAAGAGACTACAAATAGAGAGAATGTAGAAAAACGTTTTAAAAATAATCTTAAAGGGAAGATGTAGACGAGAAAATAGATGTTTGGAAATTGTGGCGGGCTTCGCACCAGCAGTTGCCAAAAATTAGAAAAGGTGGTCAGAATGGGGAAAATTTAAAAGTGTGAACAAATATTTCTAAAAATTTGACAAATAGTTTTTAAGGCCGTACGAAATAGTTTTTTTTTTTGTAAACAAATATTTTCTTTTGTACTGGAAAAGGGCATACGCATACGAAGTAGCGGGTATTTGCTAGTATACATATATATTTCCAAGGGCCTTAACCAACTTAAAAACTATTCTATTTAATGCTAATGCTTTGATTTTCTCTCCAACTATGTCCTGCTTCGAGTACAACCGACTCTACTGGATTTTTATTTAAAAAAAAAAGTCTTTCACATTATTGAAATAGTTAACACTTCTTCAAAAAAAAACCACCTCCACGGTGTGAACATTTTTCGATTCGAACTTAATCTTCATTCAACATGAGAGTTTCTTTTTTTATTCCTGACCGTCTCATGTTCATTTGCTCATTAAACCGCTGTTTCTCGCAGTCATGGAAAAGTTTCCAGTTCATATTGTTTGCTGGTCATAATGAACCCACTTTTCGAATACTAACAATAACAACAAAACCGGCAAACACAAAATGCCACATCATGTTCGACTTCATGACAAAAGACCACCAACGACAACAACAACAACAACCGCCAAACACGTCCAAAAGCATAACAAAAACATACACAATTAATCAATTAAGCTTACAAAATTTTATAAACAGAACAGAAACAGTTTTATTTTATTTTATAAACAACAACAAATAATGAAAACAAAAAAACTAAATAAAACAATTTGTAATGCTAATATTTGATGCATAATTAAAGCCGCATTTAAAATCATTCGCACGAGTCAATAACTCAATTTTGAACGGCTCTCGGTAACTCACTACGATTTGTCGACTTGTGATGCTAACCCTGATTTTGGGTTCACAAAGACAAAACAACCAAAAAAAAAAAAAAATGCAGTAGCAAGCAACGTGTGTTTTTGTAAATTATTTAGCACACGTTTTAAATATTTTGTTGCCACTGATTTGCACACAATAACGAAATATCTGATGTGATTCTGTTTTGATAAGAAACCAGTTACAGAGATCATGGAAACGGAAAATGGTTGGCATTTCACATAACGCTATCGACCGTCACACTATCAGAGTTGTTAGGTATCAAAATACTTACGATGTAATTGATTTGTGGAAATAGTTATGGCAAAATTCCCGAAAGCTCACAAATAGTTGAACACTAATTGCTTTCACGTACTAACGCTGATGGTTTCGCTGGCAAACAAACAGAGGCGTTGTCAGCGAAATTTATGCAGCGCTTAATGTGATCTTAGTTGGAAATTACACAACGAGTATGTGTAAATTGAAGACGAGAGTAGTTCACCATAATTTATGAAATGTTTCACATTTTGCTGTGTAACGAAAGACCTTTTGAAGTTAAGAAAGGAAAGTAAGAGACTGAATTTGAGTGATTCCTTTTAGGCGCTAAGAATCCAAACTGGCGACTATGCCTGAAATCACTTTGGAGAAATACTCATGTGATATAGGTCGCCTACTTTCTGGATTATCTTTGGAAAGGCAAAGTATGGTCCAACTATACTATTGTCTACGCGAGAGTCTCAAACGATTGTCAGACCCATTAGTAAGAATTACTGAGGCGTAATAATAGATCGTATAGTTTCATGTGAGACATTGAAGCTGTTTCAATGCGACACGATTAAAAAACCACACTCCATTGTGTACGCTGTTTAGTGGGCACTAGACAGGGTCACGCCCTAAAGACACAGAAGCCCCCAGGTTTTGTAGCTTATCACGAGACGATTTCAGAACAACAAGACTTTTTGATACGTTAACCCTGCGACCCCCCGAAATAGTATTTATTATGTTATGTCGTCATTTCAATTCCGCTCGAAGTGGTACGAATATCGTTGTTCATGGTAGATCAAGGGTCATTTCAGTCATTGATTATTTTTATATTATTTTATATTTATTATTATATTATTTTATATTTTTGACGTCGACGTTAATTTAGTGTTTTAGTTATTTTGTTTGCCTTCCTGCTTCCCCTTCCTTCTTATAAGATGCCTATATCTGATGACGTATATAGATCTCCGAAAAATAAGAAACTTTGGCATTGTAAGTATTTATTTTTATTCATACGCAAAAAAGTTATCGAGATTTTGTCTTGTTGTCTTTAGTCATTTTGTAGTCAATAAAATGACAGCTGTCAATAAAATGACAGATGTCAATAAAACGACATCTGCCAATAAAACGACATCTGCCAATAAAATGATAATAAAAACAAATGCTTGCCTAAAAATATCTCATACAAAATAGCGACATTTTCATTGTAAAAAATATCTCCAAAAAAATTTGAATTTTTTTACAATTTAATTTTTCTTTTTGATAAATTTTTCTTATGAAAAATAACCGAAAATTTTTATGAATACTGATAATATGAGAGTAGTGGAACCTTTAAACAGGGAAAATATTTGAAAGCGCTTTGGATTCACCAATAAAACAGGACATTCGCTACATTTCTATAAAGCTGTCATTCTTGCAAACTACACTGTGTTCTGGATACGTAAATATTCAATCTACAAGACGACTTCTCGTTTTGTTTATTATTCAAATGCAACAGATGAGACCGGCCCGTGACCAACCCACGCCGCCTCCTTAATCGTAGGTCAAATGAAAGCTGGGGAACTTTTCATAAATTATTTAGGAGATTTTACAGAATTTTTGGGCACATTTTCATGATAGCCTTTTTTGGGAAAATTTTAAATTATTTCAGAGAATTCGTTATTTGGGCTACTTTGCATTGGGGATGTTTTTCATGTCGCCTTTTTTCTGTATTCAACAAAGAATAACTTTCCCGAGTTATCAATATAAAATCCATATATTCATTGGGGCAATCTGAAAACAGTTTTTTAACTTTCAATTCAGGAGATGGCTGACTTAATGATGATGTTAAGATCGCCTGATATAAGGTGTTTGGTTTATTTGTCTGAGGGTCCATCACAAATATAGAATGTATTCAAATTAAACAGTTTATTTAGTGAAGAGTGAATAAATGCTGAATGTAGAAAAAAAACCATGAGAAATGGCAGCGCGGATGAAAATTTTCAACTTTCAATGTAAATTTACATGTGTAACTGCCAGAGGAACACAATACTGTATTTATTTAATTGACACTTGGCAATTTAATGTTTATTTCAGTACGATAAATATTACCAGCTGATGTCAACCACTTGAGGCTTTCGTAACGACCAACGATTAAATGACGAACAAGAGCCGGTTAGCATTTCTTCAATAAGTAGATACTGAAAAAATTATATCGTATATCGTTGTGATAAATTATAATCGGACATTGAGATAATGGGCCTTAGTCATTGATATTATGTAATTTTAGTCAAGTAAATGGCTAACTGGGATTTATCGGCTCAAATACTTGTTTTTAAATTTAAATGCTTAACAATTCATCCCATAAAATATTTAATGCTACGAAATTTCGGTATAAAACTGGTAAAAAGATCATTGCTAGAAACTGGTTGCTTAAGAAACAGGTAAATGTTTTTTTTTTTTGCATTATTGTCGCGTGTGTTTTGGGGTTTTGTCGCATTCAGACTTAATTTTTGCATTTCCTATAAGTTCGGTGTGTTTAACATTTTATATCATTTTTTATATTAGAATGGAGGGCATATTCGCCATGTCACAGCGTTCGTAACATTTAAAAATATTGAAGCTAAACAGAAATTATACGATAGAGATCTGATAGTGATCATACAACAAGAATACAAGGGTGGGGACATCTGATACATTTTAGCGACATTTCTGGAAAACAATTGTATCTTTAAATTAATTAAATTTTCGGACAGCTTTGTGTGTTACACATCATTTAAGATGTTTTTTTTAAGAAACCACTTTGAAAATTCATAAAAACTTCTTCGTATAACAACTTTTTATAAAATTTATCATACAAAATATGAATATATATTTGGTTCAATTCAAAATACTGTAGAACCCATTACACGGTGCACAGTGGAGCCGTCAACTGATTCCTTATTTGGATATGTGATATTTTGTGTTCCCATGAACAATTTAAGAACTCAATATTCAATGAAATCTTTGTTGTGGAAATCGAAAAATAAAACAAAATGTAGGAATTCAATCAAAAGAATCCCTGAATTCCTAGAAAAGGAGAGCGTGTGAGGTGGAATTCCCAAATTGAATTTTTTTTTTTAAAATAAATTTTGACTTGGCATTAGAAATCGTAAATTAAACAAATTGTAGAAATTCAATCAAACGAATTCCAGAATTCCTAAAATTGTGGAGAAAATCCCCAAAATTGGGATTTATTGACTAAATTTGCCATAGTTGTAGAATGTAGAAAATCATTTAAAAGAATCCCACAATTCCTAAAATTGTGGAGAAAATCATCAAAAAGGGAGATTTTGTTGACTAAATTTGCCATAGTTGGGCTTGGCATTAAAAATCAAAAAATTAAACAAAATGTAGAAATTCAATCAAATGAATCCCATAATTCCTAAAATTGTGGAGAAAATCCCCAAAATTGTGATTTTGTTTTACTAAATTTACCATAGAATTGCTTGGCATTAAAAATCGAAAAATTAAACAAAATATAGAAAATCATTTAAAAGAATCCCAGAATTCCTAAAATTGTGAAGAAAATCTCCAAAATCGGAATTTTTTTTTGACTAAATTTGCATAGTTTCCACAATTTTGAATAGACGATGAGCTAAGGAAAACATGGTTAAGAAGGCATAGACACATCTAAATCGGACTACGCTTTGGAAAGTTTTGCTTTGCGATTTGAGGAAATGAGATTCAAAGGGGGACTTTACTTAAAGAAAAAATTGTCAAATTATGAGGGAACTGGAGGGGGGTGGGGGCAGTGAAGGTGTAATTATATATTTTTGTTTAATTCAGCTACGGTTTTTATTGTTTGACAATATGAACATTATTTTGTATGGTTTTGGAAAAACAAAAATCTATACTTTTACCAGTTTAGGCAAAAAAAAATCGTTTTTTTTTAAATTTTCAAGTCCCAACGACTATAGCTTTTTCTCATTAAATTTATTGTTTTTAGGTAGTTTTTTTGTTAATTCTACTTTCGAACTAATCATCCTTACTTAAGAGAAAGCGTTCTACAAATAATTTAGTTATAAGCAATAAACTCAACCGGGTGTGGAAAAAAAGTATTTGTTTTCATTGAAAATGCGTAGATCTCGCTTTCTATGAGAGACTATCCCAAACATAAAACATATTTTGATAAGTCTTTAGCCGCACCCTGTTCAAGAAGGCATATTGGACTATTGGACTTAATAAAAACCTGCGGGATGTTTAAAATTCTCTGACCTTGAGGAAGAAAGCGAAGTTCCCCATTTTGGACCCTTACAGCACATCTCTGATTACACCCACCTGGTCCATCTTCCAAACAGAACCTCGAACGCAATTCATCTAGGTCTTTGTGGATTTTCATCAAATCAGACTAGCAAATGGTAGATTTATTTCTGGTATTCCCCCACTGTGTCATGAAGGGTATATGTAATTCGGCTCAATCGAAATAAATGCCAGTTTTACATGTGTGTGATTAATGGTTTTATACCCAAACTGCCTACACTGAAAGAAAAACTTGGCATTAAATCAATGAAAAAATTTAATCAATTGATTAAACGTTGTTATGAAGTCTAATTTGCCAAATTATCAGGGATAAAAGTGATTTTTTTATTTTACGAAATGGCTGTTCTGTTCGAGCGAGATTAATTAATTACAAATAAAAAAAAATTAGTTTAAAAATATTAAAAATTTAATTAAAAACAAATTAAAAATAAAAATTAATAATTTAAAAAAACATTTCATAACTTTCCACTTTCATTTAGCATTCATTTCTTATTTCAGTGTGATTCAGGTTTTTTTCTATCAGTGTCCCCTAACGAAAAATCCCCCTTTATTCAAATGTTGTTATTATTTAGTTGTATAGTCGTTAGAGATGCCGGCATATGCCATTTAAAATACATAAACGACAATTTAACACCACAAACGCGCGTGTGTCGCTATCTCGCCATCATTTTTGGTGCAGTAGTCAATTCCTATTGGAGACATGAAACCCCTGTCCCAGCAGTCACGTCTCTGTTGAGTGAAGAAACGAAGTCAACGTATCATTAATTAATTTTAATTATTTTAGAAATGTTCCACAATAATAAATGTAATTTTGTTTCTTCTGCTGTTGTTGTGGTATTGATTCATACTTTGAAAAGAACAAGAACAACAACAAAACAATGATGACGTTGAAGGTTTATTTGTTTTATTGCATTTTAGCAACAAGTACTTGCGCTTTGCTGTTGTTTTCTTCATAAATACCCTATACGTCAAGAGGTGGTGGATCGCATATATGGCAGAGTTTTGTTACGCAAAACAAAAAAATGTGGGTTAACTACTCTGGTCAACACAAAATCATTTCAGTTCTAAGCCATGTAAAACTAGGAAAGACATTAGACATTGATTTTAATAGTGGCTCTATGAAAAGGGGTTTAAATGGAAAATTCCCCAAAATATTTGAAAAATTCTCCAAAATATTTGAAAAATTCCACAAAATATTTGAAAAATTCCACAAAATATTTGAAAAATTTTCCAAAATATTTGAAAAATTCTTCAAAATATTTGAAAAATTCCCCAAAATATTTGAAAAATTCCCTAAAAAGATCAACATGGAAATTTCCCCAAATAATTATGAGAAATTCAAATTCAATTAAGGTAGTCGCTATTTTGTTTTTGGGGGAACTCTTCATATTGAAAAAAGCCTAAATTTTGAATGAGATTTTTTGTCGTTTTTATTTTTGCGACATTTTTCATTTGGGATACTTTTCACAGAGCATTTAACAGGATATATTGTAATATGACACCCATGAAAAAAGAGAGCCTATCCGTCTTCATTGGGCACTTAATCCCATATTGATCAAATTTGAAGTAGTACGAGGAATTTACGTTCTATGACAGCCACTTTAGGGCTCCATGAAAAAAGCCCCAAAAAAATGTAGTTGCTGCAAATAAATAATTCCCCAAAATAGATCAAAAATCCCCTGAAAAGCCGAATATGAAAATTTCCCCCATAAAACTCTGAAAAATCCCACAAACAATTTATGAAAAATTAACCATTGCAATAATCCCCCAAACGTTGTGAAAAATATCCCAAAAAAAAGAAAGAAAAAAAGAAAATATGTGATTGACTTCTGTTATGAAAATATCCTAAAAAAATACGGAAAATTCCACAAAAATAAAAAATTGCCTAATTTTTCATTGTCCATATGAAAAATGTCCCAAAAACAAAAAAATTAAATGTTGCCTAAAAATTATGAAAAACTCAATTATTTTTCATAATAAAAAATTCTCCAATTTTGTATGAGATTCTTTTTTTTTTTTTTAGGAAATTTTGAATAAAAATAGAAACAAAATAAAAACCCAAATAAAAAATTCTGAAAAATATCCCAAAAAAAAAACAATATTATAAAAAAAAATCGCGATATATGATTAACTTCAGTTATGAAAATAGTCCAACAAAAACGAAAAATTTCCCAAAAATAAAAAGGGCAATTTTCCATTGTCCATTTTTTATATGAAAAATGACCCCCAAAAATTTAAAAAAAAACTTCTCAATTTTGTATTTGATTTTTTTTTTGGGGGAATTCATAATTTTTTTTGATTTTGTTTGGCATCTTTCATAGAGCCCCACTTTAGCTCTCAATACTATGATGTGATCATTTTGCTAAAACAGTAGAGTAGGGCAGCCTACCGGCGATCACACCGCACCTTACTTATTTTGTCTTTTTTGTATAACCGACAAAATTCTCACCTCAAAACCAGACAATTAAAACCAGTCGTGAGACTAAGCAAACGTACAGTAAAGGCAAACGGTATGGGCACACAATGACAAATAAGTTAAATTAATAAGCAAACACACTGAAATCGTATATATTTTTAAAAAATAAAGCAGTGCATCGCTCCAGTTAAAGACTCTCGATTGTTAATTAATATCGTAGACATTTCAACCATCGTTTAAACTGATTTACTTTAATGCCATTCAGATGTTTATTCGACACAGAGTTAATCAACGGAAAACATAATTTACATATTGTCCCTGAAATGTTTCAACTCCCGGCACTCAATACAAACAAAACGTGTTCATTTAGTTTTGTGCAATACCAAAATCTCCATACTATTGTCCCTTACTGTAGAGGAGAACAACAGTGCACATCTTGACTATAAATAGCTTTAGCAAAGCGATACTAACTAATCAGTATTAACTTGCAGCTTAACTTCGAAACCAACAGAAAAGCATCTACAAAGATGAAGTACTTCATTGCTTTAATCGCCCTTATTGCCTGTATCTCGGTCAATGGACAAACCGTAAGGCGATAACCTAACAAAGGTTTTAACTTTACAATGTATAACTAATGGGATTTTTTTCTTTCGCAGCCCCTCAACTTAACCGAGGAACAAAAACTGCATGTACTTCAACATGCGGCCGCCTGCATGGAACAGGAAAAGAGTACCGCCGAAGCTGCTCAGGCCCTAATTAAGGGACAATTTGAGGGCTTAGATAGGAATGCCAAGTGTTTCGGCAATTGTTTTCTGGAGAGGACCGGTTTCCTGGTGAATGGCGTTGTTCAGCCAGCGGTTATATTGGCGAAATTGGGTCCGTCTGTGGGCGAGGAGAAGGTCAATGCCATCATGGCCAAATGTAATGGCCTGAAGGGAAGCGATAACTGTGAAACGGCTTTTGTGTTGTATGAGTGCTATTATAAACAAAATGCTGTTATTTTCTAAATTTTCTTTTAAATAAACTTTTCCCTCAGTTTGAGTGTGGAGGAAATACTTAAATTTATTTGTATTTCATTGCCTGCTGAAGCAGCAAGTCAAGGGAATTTCCAAGAAGTTCAATAGGCGTGAATTGTTAAGTGGGTGTCGGAAATTTCACATACTCTCCTTAAACGAGGAGAACGATACGATTCAAAACTGGCAACACCATTGATATTTTACATTCTACAGACATTTTCCCCTATTCATAATAAATTTAAAAAAAATTTGTTAAGAAAAAATTGCTTTTGTATTTAAAAAAAAACCCGGCTAAGTATTTTTGTCGAGCTTTCTAAGTCTACGCCACGTGGCACACAAGTACATCGTATACATTTGAGTGTCTAAAATAACTCCCATTGATACCATAAAATAATCCCTCAGTCATTGCCTATTTTTACCGAACTCAGAAACCAAAGATCAAAAGTTTCGGAATTTTGACCGTTGAAAGTGAACTCTGCTGCACAGTGCGCCCGACCATAAACCTTACGAAACAGTGACTTGACGGCCATAACTTTGAAACGCAAAGAGTAAAGTGCAATACTGAGAATTTTATTACCTTTCAGCTGCATCATTAATTATTTACACTTTCATGGAATTTTTCAATTTTATGAAACGTTTTTTCGTTTGTTTATGATATTCTCTGTGGAAATATTAAAATCTTAAGATTCAGGGAAATCTTTGTTAATTGGCAAATGGCCATGAAATTTTTCCATTCATGGTGGGCCTGGCATTAAAAATCGAAAAATAAAACAAAATGCAGGAATGCCATCAAAAGAATGGGGGGAAATTATAAAAATTGGGATTATTTTTCTAATAAATTTGCCAGGCATTAGAAATCGAAAAATTAAACAAAATGTAGAAATTCAATCAAAAGAATCCCCGAGTTCCGAAAATTGTAGAGAAAATCGCCTAAATTGGGCTTTTTTGACTAAACGTGCAATAGTTGTGTTTGAATTAGAAATCGAAAAATTAAACAAAATCTAGATATTCAAGCAAAAGAATCCCCGAGTTCCGAAAATTGTAGAGAAATCCCCAAAGTTGGGCTTTTTGACTAAACTTGCAATGATTGTGCTTGGAATTAGAAATCGAAAAATTAAACAAAAGCTTGAAGTTCAATCAAAAGAATCCCAGAATTCCGAGAATTGTAGAGAAAATCCCCAAAACTGGGATTTTTTATTAGATTTTGAAAAATTAAACAAAATCTTGAAATTCAATCAAAGAATCCCAGAATTCCGAAAATTGTAGAAAAAAACCACAAAATTGGGCTTTTTTGAGTAAACTTGCAATAATTGTGCTTAGCATTAGAAATCGAAAAATTAAACAAAATCTTGAAATTCAATGAAAAGAATCCCAGAATTTTCGAAAATTGTAGACAAAATCCCCAAAATTGGGCTTTTTTGACTAAACTTGCAATAATTGTGCTTGGAATTAGAAATCGAAACATTAAACAAAATCTATAATCAAAAGAATCCCAGAATTCCGAAAATTGTATGGAAAATCCCCAAAACTGGGATTTTTATTAGACAGCGAAAAATTAAACAAAATCTTGAAATTCAATCAAAAGAATCCCAGAATTCCTATAATTGTTGAGAAAATCCCCAAAACAGGGACTTTTTTACTTAACTTGCGATTGTTGTGACATCGAATTATTAAACAAAATGTAGAAATTCAATCAAAAGAATCCCAGAATTCCTAAACCAGTGGAGAAAATACCCAAAATAAGGAATTACTTATCTAAATTTGCTTTATTTTCCACAATTCGGGATGGACGCTGAGCTGATGGGTAGGCATTGCTTAAAAGTCATAGACAAAACAAAATCATGTTATGCTTTGGACATTTTTTAGTTTGCGATATGAGAAACTGAGGCTCAAAAAAGGGGAATTTGTTTAACAAATGTTCAACTTCGAAGGGGACTGGGGGGGAAAGTTAAAGGGGTCACTCAAGTGTGTTTTTTTAAATTCATCTACATTTAGTTGTGTTTAAGAAAATTCAAATTCATTTTTCGATTCACTACTGTTTTTATAAACAAAAGTATTCATTGGCACGGTTTATTTTAGGAAAAGTCGCAAACTGTATTTTAAAAAATTTTAAAAAATTTCTGGTGCTAAAACAATAACATTTTCCTCATTATAGATATTGTTCTGATGTCTGTAGAGGATTTTTTAACAATTCTGTTTTCAAACTAATCATTTTTACTTGATTGAAATCGTACTTCAAATAGTTTCGTTATATGGAATAAACTGGCTCATCTCTGGCCATTAACTAACCGTAACTAATCTCATGAACACAACAAAACAAAATTTAAAAAAAAGTTTTCAATAACAGCCTAATTTTATTCTTATTGTGCTTCGTGCAATAGAAAAAAAATATTCAATTATAACATAAGTAATGAACAGCTAAATAAAAATAATTTAAACCACAATGCAAAGTCCGTATCTATTTAATGCACAATCCTCTTACATGATATCTGCATGCTGCTTGTGATAACAGTCCAACAGCATAAAGGCCGTCTCACAGTCATCACTGCCCTTGCTGCCATTACATTTTGCCATGTAGGCTTTGATTTTGTCCGCACCATAACTGGGCCCCAAGACCGCCTCTATTGTGGCGGGCTGTATGACACCGTTGACGAAAAGGCCGGTTTTGTTCAGGAAACAATTGGAGTAACATTTCAAATTTCTATCGACTTTGCCATAATCGGAGGTTGTGCCAAACGCCTTGTCGACCGCTTCCTTGGTGGTCTTTTCCTGAGCCACGCACTGGGCAAGCGCAGTGTCGGCTTTTCCCTTTTGCTCAGCGGTTAGCGACTGAAATGAACGAAATTCGAATAAACTTCTAAATGCCAATGTTGAGTGTGACCTTATTACATTAATGCTATGAAAAATAGCGCCAACCAAGAATGCCAGAAAAAGCAGCTTCATTTTATTGGTAATACCGAGTAGTTTGTGGGTGTGTTTTAAACTGCAGACTATGCCAGTGTTGGTTTCGGTGGAGGCTATTTATATCACTGAAATTCGAATTATGGGAAAATTGGCATAATTTAAAAAAAGAAACGGCCTATTTTTTGCTAGTGTTAATTATGTAATTATTATTTCAATTGATATTTGTTGCGGCTTTTATCAACTTTAACATAAAAGAGTGTGTTAATTATGGTCGTTCTGACGATTTAATTTGTACACTCAAAACATGACAAAGTGGAAATTCGACTACAACTTAAATTGAGTGAAATGTTTATTCAGTCGACAACGGGCATACATTTTTTTATATTTACATTGAATTTTGTCATTGGTGTTTTTTTTTTTTTTTGCTTGAGCAAAAATTTATATCGAAAATTTATAAATTTTAAAGAACGATTTCCCAATTTAACTTTAGAAAGACTACCCAGGCCTAAAATGACCCTGATATCACGAACATCGATATGAGAAAGGGGGGACATGTCACTGGAAGGCGCTAGGGCATCCAAAACATAAAAAGTTCGTGTTTAGAAAAAATTATCAGGATGTAGAATATCGAAAAAAAGGCCGGCAGGCTGAGAGAGCTTCAAAACCTTCTCCTTACACACGTGACGGTACTCAAACTTCAACAAGTTGCATAAGGGCGACAAATAAAAGAGAAAAGTGAGTCATAATAAATCGTGATAAATATTAAAAATATTAAAAAAGTAGAGAAATGCATAATACTTTACTAATATCTTTATATTCGACCTTTTTAAGGAATATGAATTATTTTTTTATTTATTTATTTATTATTAATTACAATACAAAGTAAATTTATATTCTAATTTTTGGGTCCAAGGGTAAACCGGGTGACACAGACCATATGTTTAGATTTTTGCAGCTACAGACCAAAGCCTCTGGTGGGAATCGAACCCACAACCCCCACGCTGATAGGCAAGCACGCTACCAACTCGCCTACCGGGGCGCTTAATATGAATTATATGAATTAGCTCATCATGAGCTTAGTCTTGGTGGAAAACTCCCGTAGCTGGATTCAATTGTTATCAGAAGAGCCAATAAGATGAAATGGATAATAATTTTGTGTCAAATCCGTACTGCTTTCCTAAGAAAGACAGGTAGTCTTTCGTATCTTTCGAGCCTTAACATTTTTTGAAAGAATATTCGCCTAGCTAATGATTTTTTCGTAGTCAACAAACACTTGCTTATAACACCGTGTTACACACATTCTGTCCAATGAACCAAATTTACTTTTTCGGAAAGGGGATAAAAAATAAAAATACACTTGTATCAGCGATTTTCATGTACACGTCAGAATTTTTTTTAGGAAAACATCAGAATTGCTAAAAATTTATTTTTTAAAAAATTTGACGTGATACAGACATTTCCACGAGTCTGCCTGCCAAAAATCGGCGCGATTGGATAACTGAAAAAGGGTTAAAAATCGAGCTTTATACTTCAAACTTAAAAAAGAAAAAATTCTGACGTGTACATGAAAATCGCCGATACACGTGTATTTTTATTTTTTTCCCCTCTTTCCGAATATGTGCATTTGGTTCATAGGACAGAAAAAAAATCTATTTTTTGTAACACGGTGTAATTTTTAATCATATTTAGCAAAAATCATATATTTAAATCGTCCACTGTGCGCCATCCAAACTGTTGTCAAAATGTCTACATTTTCTAGCGTACATATGATTCAGCCCTGACAAACTCCCTACGCCCTTGTTTTCAATTAGCACTACTTTTTTTCAATTAGCATTTTGTAGATGTTCTAATTTTGTATTTTAGCATAAGTTTCATACAAAAAAAAAATTGGGATTTCATGAAAGTAGCTCAATTAACGTTAATAGCAATAATTTCAACTAGTTAATAGAATTAAATAGTTAAAAATAATTGAAACAATTATTAAACACAATTACCGTTCAACAGCGTCGACAATTTGCGGTTATTTAACGCAAAAAAAATTGGTAAGGTTTGTTGGGAGGGGAATAAATAAATAAAACTGCGACATATGAGAAAGAAGTTGCCACAAGTTATTATTACCCGAAAAGGCGATTTGGTCGCCAACACCAAGATCATTTAATCGGATATGTGATAAGAGGCTGTGCGACTGATGAAAATTGGCAAAACAGCAGCTAAACTTGATGTAAATATAAAAAAAAATTTATATGTATTTTGATACCTTTGGATATTTCACTTGATTCTAATATACGGAGGATTGACCCTGATGTTTGTAACCGAATTCTTGAAGAAATTCATCCTAAAAGTACATTAAATTCCGGGTCCGGATGGTATTTCAGCACTCGCCCTATGTAAGTTTTGTTCGACGCCAGCTCGTCCATTGCTCAATAGTTTCAACATGTCGTATCGTCTTGTTGAAAAGTTGTTAATGGTCAGTCCATCTCTAAGAAAGGTGAAACTACAAATCCTGCAAATTGCAATATATATTCTAAGGTTATGGAGAGTCTAACGGCCTTCTGAATGATCGACAGTATGGCTTCCGTACAAACTGATCTACTGAAGATCTGATGGTGTTCCTTGCGAAACTTACTTACCTAAATTCCTTCAGAGATCGTTCGATACGTGTTGTTATAGATGGGGTATAGATAGGTTGACCGCCGAACCCAATCTACTCATTTGACAGCAACCTCTATCAGTGTTACCGCTAAGTATTTTAAAAAAGTCAAACAAAAAAGTCGTCTTGATTTAATTAAAATGAAGTTAAATTTATAAGGTTCAAGTGGCGCTGAGGCACATCTGTCCTTGTGTATGAATAAATCTAGAAATATAACAAATAAATATAGAGTGATGCTCGCTGATCGAAGTCTCGGCAAAAGCATTTAAATCTTTCGGCCCAACTATCCTATTCTTATTTGTCGGTTAGTTTAACCCACATCACCGAGCTATCGATGCTTGAAAATCCCACCAAGGGTGTTTATGGATGTGTGAAGTTTACAGAGGTATTTTGAAAATAAAGCCTAAATAAACCGACTGCTACAATTTGGCGATGCCTTTCTCATATGTATTGGGCTGTTAAACCACTTGGCGCCACCGTCCTCTTAAAAGAACGGGAAACATTGAGAAATTCGGTGGAGAAATCAGTAACAAAATTTGATCAGCGATAAATTTTCAGTTCCAGTTCGTATCCAAAAAAGAAATTAAAAAAGTGGGCGAAAGTCTTTATAAGCAGAGTCACCTAGACCCTAAAGTCCATTGTGATTAGCAGAAAATACGAAAATGACCGCGCTAATCAACGCTACAGGAATAAGACCCAAACATGTTTTTGCTGTGATCTTTTTTCTATTATCATTCTTTTTTTTTTTGTATTTGTTTACGAATAATAATAATCTCCGATAGTTTGGCTTCCCAACAAACTCTTTTTCCAAATATGCTAAATTTCAAATATACAGGGTTGCCATAGATTTCAAAATATTAGCTAAGACTATACGGAGGGCAATACTTGAAAGAGACGTCCGCCCTCTGTATGGTCTTTAATATTAGTAATGCAGTACAATAATAATCACTTTCCCCAAATTATTGCCAAACGCTGAAAGACCTTCAACAATTAGCCGTTGGTTTTATTTTATTTTTGTGGCCCAGATTTCTGACTTGTCATTGTTTACTTCGACACAAATAGTGTAATTGTCCACTGCATTTTCTGATATATTTTTTTTTGTTGCTCCACACTTACTAGAGCGTAACAGTAAAAGCGTGTGTGCAAAATTTCAGGTATTCCAGTGGCAAAGTCCACAAAATTGTCCCAAAAGTTATTAACCAACCAAAATATTCAATGATTTTCAATCGAAACTTCGTATCGAATCTTAATGATGATGAGAGTTTTATTGTATTATAATTATGATCAGATTCCGATAATAACACCAACAAAAATATTTCTGCATAACAAAAACAAAACAATTAAGAGCATTTGGAAATTTACTGGAAAATTCCCATAGAATATAAAGACAGCTAGCCGGTTCGCGGAGTTTGAGACGACTTATGGATACCCTTGTCGTAGAGGGATTTAATTGATTATCACAGTAGGCTAGGTAGACTAGATTGTGGTGTAAGCATATAAATATAATTTTCATATAAATTTAATTTTCGTATTTTCTGCCAATCAAAATGGACTTTAGGGTCTAACGAAGCTTCGGCAGGAAATACGAAAATTAAATTTATATGAAATTTAATTTGCGTCCAGAATTCTTTCATCGTCATGTGTCACAAACGAAATAGTAAACTGAATACAAACAGAATTTTGTGGTAGGGTCATGAAATTGTACTTGAAGTCATTGTGCCCTCTGCAATGAAACGCTGAACAAATGCTGACTATAAAAAGCCTTTACCAATATCAGTGCCACATCAGTTGTACCCTCAACACCTAAACCACTAATTAATAGTTATTTTTAATCATTCTTTGGTAAAAAAAAAATGAAATACATTTTAATCACAGTTCTGGTCCCTCTACTGGCCTGCCTAGCTGTAAATGCACTAGTGGTGAGCCCCTTAATCTGAGAGATACCCCAAGTAGTTCCCAATCATAACCGAATTGCCTTCTTATTGCAGCCCGTCAAATTAAACGAAGAGCATAAAGCTCGTGCTCTCCAAATTGCTGCCGAATGCATTGCTCAGGAAAAGGCTACCAAAGAGGCCGTTATGACTTTCTCCAAAGGCGAATTTGGCGGTGCCGATAAAAGCGTAAAATGTTATGCCAATTGTTTCTTGACCAAGAGTGGCGTCATGGTGGACGGTGTGGTCCAACAAGCCGTGGTTACAGCCAAAATGGGACCAATTGTGGGCGAGGAGAAGATCAAGGCCACCCTGGAAAAGTGTAGTGGCCTCAAGGGCAGTGATAACTGTGAGACGGCTTTTATGCTGTTCGAATGCTATCACAAGGAACATGCCGACATTGCCTGAAGAAACAATTTGACGAGCCAAAACCGAAAGCATCTCACTACAATTGCAGAACAGAGTAATGAGTTGTTTTCCGTTTGAGTATATTTGTATCTTCGATGGTTTGGGCGTGACAATTGAAGAAACTTATCTGTTAGATTCATTTTTATATGTTAATATGGTTTTTGTTTATTTTTTCGCTATGTTATGGTTTAATTTGTTGTTAGTTTCTTTTGTTTTTTGTTAAATAGCAATAAAACATAAGTGTTTCAAAGTGATATTTCAATTATTTTATTTTTAGTTTATTCGAAAGGGCTAGTCAAGCAAGAAGGGTAGGAAACGGGTTAGATTTTTGCAGCAACAGACCAAAGACTTTAGGGGGGATCCACACAATCCCTACGCTAAAAACTCGCCAACCGTGGCTCTTAAAACATAACACTATAAACTTAGTTTTTATAAACAAGAAATTCTAGCAATATAAAAACGAAACCACAACAAAAATAAACAAACATTTTGTAGCCGAACCAATTGAAAAAAGTACCCCAAAATAATACAGATTTTTTAATAATTTTGAATTTGAAAAAAAAAATATAAATTCTCCAACTTTTTTAAAAATTTGGGAAATTTATTTATTTCATTTTAAAAATGGTCCCAAATTGGAATAGTGAAAGTTAACCCAATTGAACTGGAAAAAACTATTGCAAATTGTAAAATGTCCAGTCATTCTTCTGTTTTCGGTTGAGGTAATTTTGCAGGTAGCCACACAGAGTGAGGTCTTAGATTTAGACGTGCGATGCGTTCATGGTTTGGAGGTCTATTTGTAGCTAAGCAATTTATGGAATCCCCTTTTTGGGATGAGACGGCAAAGACAGCTGTCGGATATCGCAAGAATTGTTCCCGCTTGCGGGTCTCTACTGAGACCCTGCAGGCATTACTAGATTCAGATCCAGTTGAGCTGAAAGTGCAGCATTCTGGTATTGCATTCCTGATAAAGGAAAAGGTTTGTCAAAGAATGTCAGCACATCTCTATCTTCTCGCACAGCATATGTGTTTCTGGTTACCAGAGGTGTGTCCACTA
Source organism: Hydrotaea cyrtoneurina (assembly GCA_958296145.1). Lineage (NCBI taxonomy): Eukaryota > Metazoa > Arthropoda > Insecta > Diptera > Muscidae > Hydrotaea > Hydrotaea cyrtoneurina. The sequence goes on from OY282516.1 coordinate 13,062,910, forward strand.
GGTGAACTCACAAACTCAGGCTGAGCGGGCGTGAGTTTTTCTCATGTAGTTGGTCGTCATCAATGGCCATGATGTTAATTTTGGCTTTGACTTTTATATATTAATTTTTATTTTTTTCATAAAAAAAAAACCCTGTGCAATTCCCAGTCTTGAAGTTGTGATACGGCATTCGAAGACTGACTGCTATTTTATAGATTTCTAGTCTACTGGACATGGGTCTATTAATGTTTTTTTTTTTATAAAATAACCCTATACAAAAGTATAGATATTATAAATATACTAGTAAGTTGTAATGCGCCTATGGCGCCCGTTAATTTCCTTGAGAAAGTATTTGTTACTTAATTTTAAAAATTTTGTAAAAAATATTTGTGGAAAAAAAATTTTTGTTGAAAAAAAAATATTTGTGGAAAAAAAATTTTGTTGAAAAAAAAAAATTTGTTGAAAAAAAAATTTTTGTGGAAAAAAAAATTTTTGTTGAAAAAAAAAATTTTGTGGAAAAAAAAATTTTGTTCAAAAAAAAAAAATTTGGAAAAAAAAATTTTTAAAAAAAAAATTTTTGTTGAAAAAGAAATGTTTGTCGAAAAAAAAAAAATTTTGCGGAAAAAAAAAATTTTTGTGGAAAAAAAAAATTTTTGTCGAAAAAAAAATTTTGTGGAAAAAAAAATTATTGTTGAAAAAAAAAATCTGTTGACAAAAAAAAAATTTTGGAAAAAAAAAATTTTGGTACAAAAAAAATTTAGGGAAAACACAATTTCTGTAAAAAAAAAAAATTATTTTTTTTATTATTATTATTTATAGAATTATAGAATGCCTATTTAAATTCCTACGTACTGCGTGGCAGAGTCAGTGAATCAGTGTCGAGGGTAAATATATATTAAGATATATACTTTTATCTCTTAGCCTTACCAGAGAGGATGGTCAGATCGACAAAAGCTGAAGCTGAAGAGAATCCTCTTAAGCATGCAGACACCGTCCATACATATAAATATTTTTGTTTGCCGCACATGTACAAGAGAACATAAATACGAAAATCTAGTGTGATTTAATTTCGAGACCCTTTCACACATTTGTCCGATAAATACCAGACAGCGTAGTAATTTTTCATGATTTTCATATAGAATTGTTCACTTCTATTATAATTTCGATGCTGTTCATCTAATTACTTTGTTATTTAATATTTAATAAGTATATCGACACAACAAAGTAATGAAAACTTTAATGATGGCTTCAGTGCAATGTAATTGTAGGTACCCAATGATTTCGATAGCCTTATGCCTTTTTTCGAATCGTATATTTAAACAATTTAAATATCCGCAGACATATTTGTATATGGCAACAAATATGTGATTAGCAAGTTCGGAAAAAAAGCGGCTATTAAATTATATTTTGAGCCTATTATTAGCGGGGTTTTTCTCCACGTGTGATATATGGAAATGTAAATTTTTTATCTACTGTAAATATCAGCTTCAGCAGTTACAAATAGAACCTTAGATTAGGTTCGTTGTAGTAGCGACTTTGTTTGCCCTTAAAACCTCAGCACAGTGGCTAGAGCTCAAAATAGTTTGGAAATAGTTTTGTAAGCAACTGGAGGCTTTTGTGCCAGTATTGTGATGGATATATGAATAATTTCCAACGCACAATCTGTAGCTTTTGTTTCATTTGTTGTAGTAATATGAAATAGTGTGTTCGAGTTTACTTGGGGAATTGGGGCCACCTAATTTCCAATCATAGTGCTGGGACCAGTGCTTGGAGATTTAGTTCGGTAACACATTATCCTGAAGGAAACCCAATTCTCAGTATATTTTCAAAAAAATCTTGTACAGCCTATCAAATTAATGGGGACCCAGGTAGAACTTGTAAGGCACCACTTGTGGAGCAACTCCTGCCTTACACAAGTGCCAGTTTAACAATGTTTGACAAGCGTTGACGGCGCCACTAGCTGTCACTCATGGACACATATTCGTTGGGACACATATGGGTGTTAAAAATATCGAAACTTTTAATATGGAAAGTTTAATGATTTTGGTTTGATCAGTCGTAGTTGTGGTTGGTCGCAGTAATGACTAAATTACAATTATATACAGTTGTTCTAGACTTATAATTGATTACAATTGAATCGGTCATTTGAGAAACACCTCATATCCAAAAAAGTAAACTTTCGGGAAATCAAAAAAAACCCATTTGGTGCAGAATTTACCATTATATATTTTTGAAATTTTTTTGTATGATTCTACAGGTGTTTGATTAATTAATTCTACGAAAATAAAATTTTAATAATAATTTTTTTCTTATTTTGATATTTAAAAAAATTATAAAAGTTTTTGGAGATGTGTTGTTTCTCAAATGACCGATTGCGTATTGGATTGGAAATCGAAAGTAATCCGACGGGTATCAATTGTATAAGATTTGTGTTTTGTTGTTAATATTGTTAAGCTGAAGCATTCTTCTTGATTTCTTGTATATTTTAAAAGTAATCGAAGTGATTACTAATCGTAACAGAAATTTAACAGCTATGATTGCAGGTACAAGTAACACATCAGCTATCCAATGGTTAAGGAAATCAAACTCCACACAAAGTTTTTCCAGTTTTAATCAACTTCAATTTTGAGCTCATGTTATCTTAGGTCTATTGGCATTAACTCTTAGTTAATGGAGCTTCATAAAAACTGGGGTAGCATTTATTATATGTCATTTGTCTTCAACTACAATGGAGAAATTCCACTCTTCATTCATTAATAATTGTTGGCATTTATCTTCTCCTCAAGGTCAAAGACTAGCTGCAATAAACAAATGTATGAAATAATATGTATCTGAATGGATTTTAAATTACCTAATTTTGTTGTTTCCGCTTTAATTTGTTTCAGTAGTTGTTTGTTTGTTTTTCGAAATGAATGAATGAATACAAATTCCGAGACGTATTAATTTCTTTAAAGCTATAAAATGACAGCATGACAAGTTTATTAATTTAAGAGAATGAAGCTTTTAGTATATAGTACTCAATTTGATGTGACAACAAATTGAATGATGCTAAACTTGATGCTGATCATTTATGACTCTAAGTAGTTTAGTTTAAGTAGTTTAGTCTGTGATTAGTCGGTCTACATTTATTTGCTACGAATACATCTGAAGCCATCGCATGGCGTAAGTCAATACAAAAGTTTTCGCTAAGTTAGCGAGATTTCTTTTATATGCGGAAAAATGAGTAAATTAGCGCTAGAAAAATATGTCTTAAATTTTAGACTTCATCTGCAGGGTCGAAAAAGAGCTGCGCTTAGATAAAAGGATTTAAACGTATTCTTTTACCCAAATGAGAAAATCAACTGAGAAAATCAACAAATTAAATTAAACAAATAATTTCATGGCTCTATGAAAAAATGCCAGATTTTCTTGCATTTGTACAACTCCGTCCCTATCCGGAACTGGACTGAAAAAAAAAGTTTTCGAAAAGTTTGTGAGATTTCTTTTATATGCAGGAAAATGAGTAAATGAGCGCTAGAAAAATATGTCTTAAATTTTAGACTTCATCTGCAGGATCGAAAAAGAGCATTTTGAAAATCAGCTGCGCTTAGATAAAACGATTTAACCTTATTATTGTACCCAAATGAGAAAATCAACTGCACTGGACAAAAAAAAAATAAATTTAACAAATAATTTCAAGGCTCTATGAAAAATGCCCGAAAAAATTAGAGGATTCCCCAAAAAAATTGGCAAACAAAATATGTTTTCATTTGAAAAATTCCCAATTTTTTAATTTTGGAGAATTTTTTTTTTGGTGTATTTTCAAAAGAAAAATGTAATGTGTTGGGACTATGACCCCAATTATAACATTTGAAAAATGGTCTTAATTGAAAAAAGTTAAAATGGTTGAGAATTAGGTTGGTAACCACAACACATTTTAAAAACAAAATGGCGAGCAATATACGATTTTTTTCACTTTTGTTTGGGTTTTTTTTTTTAATTCTAGGTTAGGGTGATATTGCATAATGAAAAATCACCTCAAACTTGAGGCGATTCTTCATATTTTTAATTTTTTTTGTTCAAAAAACACTTTATCCAAATTACAAAAATGTATTGTGGTTTTTTTGGGGATTTTCCATAGGGTAATTTTTTGATAAATTTTTTGGGGAAATTTTCATAAGGTGGCTTATGGCGGGATTTTTAATTTATTTTGGGGAATTCTTCATTTGGGACATTCTAAATTTTTTTGGGGATTTTTTCATAGAGAGATTTGCATTTTTTTGTTTTTCTTTTTTAAATTCAAACTTGTGGCGATTCTTCATATTTTTAGTTTTTTAATTGTTCAAAAAACAATTTATCCAAATTATAAAAATTTACTGTGGTTTTTTGGGGATTTTCCATAGGATAATTTTTTGATAAATTTTTTTGGGGAAATTTTCATAGGGGGGCTTATGGGCGGATTTTTAAATTATTTTCGGGAATTCTTCATTTGGGCCATTCTAAATTTTTTTGGGGAATTTTTCATAGAGAGATTTGCATTTTTTTTTTGTTGTAAAATTCAAACTTGAGGCGATTCTTCATATTTTTAGTTTTTTAATTGTTCAAAAAACACTTTATCCAAATTATAAAAATTTATTGTGGTTTTTTTGGGGATTTTCCATAGGGTAATTTTTTGATAATTCTTTTTGGGGAAATTTTCATAAGGGGGCTTATGGGGCGATTTTTAATTTATTTTGGGGAATTCTTCATTTGGGCCATTCTAAATTTTTTGGGAATTTTTTCATAAAGAGATTTGCATTTTTTTGTTTTTCTTTTTTAAATTCAAACTTGAGGCGATTCTTCATATTTTTAGTTTTTTAATTGTTCAAAAAACAATTTATCCAAATTATAAAAATTTACTGTGGTTTTTTAGGGATTTTCCATAAGGTAATTTTTTGATAAATTTTTTTGGGGAAATTTTCATAAGGATTTTTAATTTATTTTGGGGAATTCTTCATTTGGGCCATTCTAACTTTTTTTTTTGGGGATTTTTCATAGAGAGAATTGCATTTTTTTTTTTTTTTTAAATTTCACTAAAAACATGGAAATAATTATTTATTTATTTGTTTTAATCTCACGAGACTATTTCCAAAATTAAAATAGTTATAGTGCACCAGCAGCCTGGGGTCATCGGCTCATGGAAATAATATTGACAATGTGTTCAGAAATTGGATTTACCTTTCGAAAAGGCTCTAGTGTTAATTTCCAATCCACCGTCAATACTTCTTCCACAATCCCCACGATTTCACCCCCACTTAAATCTTAAACCATCCACAACTTTTCCATTAACATTTAAGGTTATCCCCTTTATTGTTTCTGTTTTGTTAGCAAAAGAATAAATCTGACTAATTTCAATTAAATCAAGATAAAATTCAACAACAAAAAAAAATATTAAATCACTGCTTTGTACAAATAACATAGCAAAGATAACAGCAACAATATTCAAATGGTTTCCTTTTCGTTAAGCGCTGTTACAACTTCAACATTTAGTTAAAACATTTCCGATAGATACAAAAAAAAATGACAACGAACGAACGACAGACATATGTATGTATAAAAAGCCAACAGACACACATTCGGGGGGGTGGTGAGATGTAGGTGGAAGAACAGCTGAACATTCGTTCATATGAAAATAACCATTTGAGATTAGCTTGACATTGTTGACATAGGATCCCTTATGTAAATGGAGACGAACTGCATGGAGAGTTAAACATATGCAAAATTCCGGTATATTCCCATATATACAGAAACGCAAATACCCAGTTGGAAAAATCCGCATAACAATGGATGAGTACAATGGATGGGCCTAACTCAAGAACTGCCAAAGCGTCTGATGTTTTTAAATACATGTGTTGGCAGAGCTTCTTAAATCGTAATGTCAATTCAAATTGGGCCGGCCAAAAGACCATGAGCTACATAGACAATTGATTAATTTTATTTTACTGAAAAAGATAATTTTATCATTATTTGAATTTACCAGATGGTCGACAACTAAAGAAACAGTGAATCGATAACAATTGAAATTCCCGGTAAGAATAATTTCACCAAATTCTGAAATTCTCAGATTTAAGACCTTTGGATTATTTTTTGTGTGGTCATCACAACGATAATCAATTCAAAACATCCGGAATCTATTGAAGTATTGAAAGGCAACTTTCAAAGATAATTATGTTCAAGATCAGTTTTTTTTCTACCTTTGGAAGAAAATAAATTTTTTTTCTGCCACTACTTATCGTAACTCATAGTGCTTTGACAGTACTCGTATTTTGGTTGTCAAGCAACCACAATTTCCCACTGGGTTGTTGCATATGAAAACATAATGCACAATGTATGGATGTACACTAGGGTGGCCGTTATTTTTAATGTCGACTGTTGACAGTACCGGAATGCACTGCACAAAAAATTCATTAAAAATTATGTTCTCTTCTAAATTTCAATTGAAGTTCTCTTAGACCGTTTTTATTTCTGTTGTTCGATTTCGCGATCATTGACTTATTTCTAGGAAAAATCACAAATAGGTTCATCAGTCAAAGATCGACCAACTGGAAGACCTAAAGTCGGTCTAAAGTCGAATAAACTACAACAACGTCATCTTTTCGGTGAATGGGCTTTGGAGGAGCTAAATATTTCATAGAATCGCCAAATTTGGCCGGCAGAGCAGCTGGAGGCTTTTCAAGGGCTGACAGTGCACCCTGAAAAATTCACAAGTACACAAGCTAAATATCTCATATGGATTTCAGAGACGAGGCTAAGTGGGTACGACAATAAATAGAATTCCCAAAATCGGTCCATTGAGCAACCAGAGGCTCTTCCAGAGCTGACCGTGCACCCTGAAAAATTCACAAGTCAATCATGATTTCTGCCTTGGAAGACAACATTACTCGTGTCCATGGGTGAGATACCGGTCATATTGGCGCAGAGGCATAGATTTCGCTTTACTTGAACTACAATCATCTTGTATTACACTGATCGTCTATGAATTGCCAGTTACATTTTGAAGGAACCACATATCACATCGAAACCAAATATTCAAGACCTCTGATACGATTGGGAATCGACTGGATACTTTGGGAAATCGACATGAAATTACCAATGGTCATGATCATGTTAAAAATTGATTGATAAAACAAATACTAGAGCTGATCTCCTAATGGAGAATATGCAAAGCAGAAACCTTTTGCAAGGATGCTTAAATACATGCCCCATTTGGTGGTGGGAATGATTAACGAAGACTCGTACAAACACACACAGTCGAGCAATACACAAGGCACCTTAAAAACTACTCGTGTATATACTTGAACTAAAAAAATATACATATATGTACATTGTACAGCCATAGGAGTAATGGCTAAGGCCAGACTATAATGTTGCAACAGAACGAGCATTGGATCTGTGTAAAAGTGAGTGTTTGTGTGTGTTTTTGGTCTCTATAAAAATCTCACGCAATTATGTCTTTTACTATGGCACCATATGTTAAAATGGCTAAAGTGGCTTTAGGAAGTTGGAGCTGCTGTTGCTGCCATCCCGAAACGCGAAACGCGCAAAAACAACAACACCAAAGAAACGAAATATACACTTATACAGGCACCCGAGAATGGTTAAACAAATTTAGCATATTGTTGCATTATACTTATACACTATGCAACAGCAGATATTGCACCCTGGCCCGTTACACCGCCAGACGGACAGAGTTGGCGACGCTAACAACAACATTGCCACAGCAACGTGTTGGAAAGTACAATGCAGACTGCGGGCAAATGCTTTCATCGCAGAACCGTGTGACATTGAACGAATGTCCTTTTTGGTTTCTCTGCATATTTCCTTTAGCACCCCAAACATGCAACAGTTTCCTCCTTTGCATTCTTGTCACTGTATGTGTGTAATGGCCGTCATCGGGACCGAGGAGCACCAACGACAGTCGCTGTAAAATCTGTGCAACAATATTGTTGCTTATGTACAACTTTTTAATATGAAATCCCCACTGGTATCCAGAGGAATGGGCCGTGGTTCCGTTGCCAGGGAGACAATTTCTGGAGCTGATGACGATGATGCTGAGTAACGCCTGAGTGGCTGTGTAGTGGTATTAAATATAAATGGATCCTTTTTTTTCACGTACAACTTTTATTTTGTTTTCTTTGTTGTGTTACTTTTTTTCTGGCAGCGTAGAATAATGTACGTACATGCATGTAAGTAAACCAGAGAAGGATGACGATGAAGTTCAACAAAGACATCAAGACCAGGAGGAACTCTGTCTATGTCTATGTGTGAGTGTGTGTGTGTGGCATATAAAATGTCCTGCAGCATTTGCTAGGTAAGACAGTGGTTTGCTTAGAGTCTGCTTTAGCGTTTTGCCATTAATGTGAAGTTTTTAGGTATGGATTACCTAAAGACCTAACATCCGGACCAAATTTGTATGGGATTTATCAAATAATTCTTAGTAGCAGAAATCGGTTCTATGAAATATGTCGGCCCCAAAAATTAAAGATTGCCCAAAAAAAAATCTCATAAAAAAATTGGAGCATTTTTAATTATGAAAAACTCTCCAAAAGAATGGGAAATTTTCCAAAAAATTTTAAATAATATTTAATTTTTTTCTTTTGGGCAATTTTTCATATGATTCTGAACCTTAAAATGGGGAATTTTCCATAAATTATTTTGGGGGATTTTCCAAACTTTTTAGGGAAATTTTTATATTGCCTTTTTGGGGAATTGCTCATTTATTTTGAGGAATTCTTTATTTGGTACATTTCTCATTTTTGGAGGGGTGATATTCCACTTGAGACATTTTTCATTGAGCCGCTCAATTCTCACCATCGTTTTTTTTCAGCCCTTGGGTATGTCATCAAATCCCTTTAAACATGCAGCCAGCTGATCGAGTTTCTTCACTTCACTATAAATATGTAGGAAGTGTATTTGGTTCCAAACCATTTATTCAAAAGTATAAGTATGAATTAGTCCTATTCTCCGGATTTTGATTCCATTTCCTAGTATCACCAAGTCAGAGACCACTGTGTCGCCACTGCGTAAAAGCACAGGTCTGATGAGTATGGATATTTATAGAAATAGGTTTTTGTAATCTGTGCTCACAGGCGGAAAAAACTTAATCATTTCCATTGTATATTATTTGGTTTAATAGCCCTTGCAAAATAATACGAAAAAAAAAATAAAAAATAAAAGAAAACCAAACAAGGAGCAGCCAACAAACTACTACATAGACAGATGCAAAAATAGCTACTTTGCATATATTAGTGAGACTGGAGGTGAGGTGACAAAGGGACCTCCATAGCGGTCGGTGTTGGTCCTAAGGAAGGGTCTATCTTGGATGTAAGAAAACAAAAATTGCCCATCTGACCACAGCAATCGAAAATGATATCGCGAGCGAGCTTTTCTAGCTGGTTTGGCGAATAATACATATGAAAAAAAACAAAAGAAAAAAAATATTTTTAAAAAATATCAAGTAAATGATTTGTCATCCAGTTTGTATATAGAAGCAAAAAAAAAAAAATAGAAGCGATCGTTAGCTGGAATTTCGTAAATACGATGACGAATCTTTGGCAAATTGAGTTTAGAGGCAAACATTTGTTTTGTTAAAAAAATAAAGAGTGTGTGTGATGTTGTAGTCTTTATGCTGCTGTAACCAAACAATATTTCAGAAATCAATTTTTTGCTTCGAGAATTGTTCATCTTATTGAGCCTTCATTCTGTTTCAAAATATACAGACAAGTGAACCTCTTTAGTTTCAGTTAAAATATTCCCATTGGAGTTTTCCTTTACAATGGCAAATGATTATGTGTGTGTGGGTGTATGTAATTGTCTGTATGTGTATGTGTGTTTTAAGGTTTATTTTGCATACATGCTCACACACACACACACAGACATACACATGCATGTTAATGTTTAATTCCTCGCGGCATCATCAAATACTCGTTAAGTTCCAAAACAAATTGTAACAAACGAGTTATTTTTATTCCCTTTTGTTCATTGCTCCTCTTCGTCTCTCGTCCCACTAAATACGGAGTTTGTATTTTCACTATGCAAGAGAAGAAAAAAAAAATAACGACAACAAACAAAATGTAATGCATTATAAACTCTTTTATATGAATACATTGTAGGATGAACATTATTATGAACGAGTTGTATATGTTTTGGTTGTACGAGGGCGGTTTTGATTACTTTGAGGTTGATTGAATTAATTGAGTAATTTCTAAATTTTCGAAAAAGGGGACAATATTCCCAAAACCTCACTCTCTGCTGATACATGGGCCTCATGGTCCAAAAATGTTGGATAAAGGGATAAATGCGGCTGGATATGAAGGATGGAGTCTGGGTTCGAAGCAGCATTAGTTACTATACAGCATTAGTTACTATAATAGGATAAAAGTATCCTGCTATCCTGGTAAATACTTCGTTTAATAGTAGGGAGAGTCCTGCTGCCGGATTCACCGAATTGAGGATATGCCCTAATGCCAGGTTCGTAGGGTCAGTCCAGTCGATGGAGCGGTAGTTACTATCCAACATAAATAGGAAAAAAAATATTCTGCTGCCCTGGTGATGGCTTCGTAATATCTATCGAAGTCCAGCTACCACATGATTCGGTGAAATCAGGATATGTCCTAATGCGAGGTTCATAGGGTTAGTCCAGTCGATGAAACAGGAAAAAACTATCCTACTGATAGATATTTGGGTGAGTCCTGCTGCAGGATTCGGCGAATTCAGGATTAAGACTAATGCGAAGTTGGTAGGATGCTTTGTTTGTGCCACTATTTCTGAGGCTGGACTTATAGGTTTTGTTGTAACTACTCCCTTAACCAAACAAATGCCGCGGCCGAACAATTGGGGCAGCTATGTGGTCACTTATTGAACTTGACTATAGCGGAGACTGTAATCTGTAACCGCGGGTGGTCGATGGTCGCTAGGACTATTGTCCCTTTAGTTTATTGATTTTCTATGCCAAAAATAATTTTTGGTTAAAATAGAATAGAAGATTTTCAAAAAATGGCTGCCTAACACTAAATGTCTTGTGGTGTAAAACTTTTTTTTTAATATTTAGTAAAATGTTTAATACAAATACTGGGACATATTTTTTTGAAGACAGATTATAAAAAACGCATAAGTGAAACTTCTCAAAATCTTTAATTAAAATATTGTCCCAAAATTTTGGGACAAATATTTTTAATGAAACATTTAAAAATGTCATAGATTCTCAAGTAAATAACGATTTCTTAGTAAAATTATGCAAATTTATAAATCAAAATGTTGTCCCAAAAGCTTGGGACATATTTTTGAAGACGGATTATAAAAAATTCAATAAAATTTTTTTTAAGTAAATTTCTTTAATAAAAAATATTGTCCTAAAATTTAATTTCATGTCATTTTTTAAGTAAAATAGTTTAAAATCTTTAATTAAAATGTTCGAATATTTTGTGACATATTTTTTTGATTAAAAATTCAAAAATCTTCATATATTTTCACATCAACAACCATTTGTTAGTGAAATTATGCAAATTTATCAATCAAAATTTTGTCCCAAAAGTTTGGGACATGTTTTTGATGATGAATTTTGAAGACGAATTATAAAAAATGCAATAAAACTTTTTTTAAGTAAATTTCTTTAATAAAAAATATTGTCCCAAAATTTTGGGACATTTTTTTTATGACAAATTTAAAAAAATGTGTAGATTTTATAAATCAAAATTTTGTCCCAAAAGTTTAGGACATATTCTTGAAGATGAATTATAACAAAATCCATTGATTTTCAAATAAACAATGACTTCTAAACAAAATTATATTGTTCCAAAATTTTGGGAAATATTTTTTTTTGATGAAAAATTATTAAAAATTTATCGATTTTCACAGAAACAATAATTTCTGTGCAAAATTCGGCCAAATCTGTAATTAAAATACAGTCCCAAAATGTTCGAATTCGTTGAAACCATGTCTACGTACGAGTACTTTTTTCCAAGTTAGGGTATCACCTAGTCGACGATGCCATCTTCCCTACATCAACATATGACTTCCCTTGGTGTTACATACAATTAACTGTTATTGTTGCCCTCGTATTATTAGTGGCTCCGTCTTGGCACTGACACTGACAGTGGCAATGGCAGTCTTCCAGTAGCTGCCATGCCGTGTGGTGGGTGTTGGTATTGGCCTCGTCCCTTATTGAAATCTCAAATAAATTCGTTGGTTTTTTTTCTTTATGTCTTTATTTTTTCATTTAATGTAATTTAAAAACCCATTAGGTTTTATTACAAATACAATATACGAGTACTCGTATGTACGCACACACATACTAAAGGGCTGCATGAGTATGTGCAGATATATAAACATTTGTATGTGGGTCGGTTATTGTTGTGCTTCGACTTCCTTTCTTAACATTTTCATCATTTGGACTAAAACAACCAAGAACGAGTATCGCATCTTTCGTCCTTGTGCCAGTAGTTGGCTATGTTGTACCTCGTATTTAAGCATTCAGATTTATTTTTATAGGGTAATTGTAATGAAAGTCTTATGTTATTTTAAAAGTCATTGTAATTTATTTTGTTTGCATTGAAATTAAAATGGATTAGATGGTGAATCTGGTGAGATTCAGTTAATTACAACACGAGGATTGTAAGCGAAATCTATGAGATATCTTAGAGATCGAAGTGTATTGAGGAATGGCGTCAAATAGGGAGAAAACACCAAAGAACGGGGGTTGCAGGGACGCTGTACTGAAATGAGTGGAGATTTGTATGCAGCATTAAGTGCAATAAATCGTATGCGAATCAATGTAATATCACGGTAGTATTTATTTGAATGCTGATTTTATGGAAATAGTGAAATAGACTGCATTGTAAATCAGTCGTTATCCCTTTGCCAGCCGAAGTATCTCGACTCCGACTACAGCATTTTTAAATAGCTCGAAGTCTTCTCCAATTTCAGCTGTTTTATAACAAGATTTAGAAAATTTTATTTCCCTCCGCTATTCTTCGACTCTGTGTAGTCGAGCCAAAGTTGCTCAACGTTCTAAGGTTGTTTTAGGCAGGGCTATAAAGTCGAGCCAAAGTTGCTCGACTCTGTCTCCGACTACAGCATTTTTAAATAGCTAGGAGTCTTCTCCGACCTCAGTTGTTCTATAACAAGATTTAGAAAAACGTATTTGCATACGCTATTCTATCTCACGCTGGGTGTGCAAAAGATACATCGTTAATTTATTTATTTTTTTAATTTATTTATTTTTATTTTTAATATTTCAAATTAAAAACAATTTTTTTAAACTTATTTATTTGTTTTTCTTTTTATTTTAGTTTTAATTTCAATTTTAAAAATATTTTTTTAAATTTATTTCTATTTCTATTTCCATTTTTATTTTTATTTTTGTTTTCATTTTTATTTTTATTTTTATTTTTATTTTTATTTTTATTTTTATTTTTATTTTTATTTTTATTTTTATTTTTATTTTTATTTTTATTTTTATTTTTATTTTTATTTTTATTTTTATTTTTATTTTTATTTTTATTTTTTATATTAAATTATAAAAAATATCCAAAATTTCAAATTAAAAGCAACTTTTTTAAATTTATTTACTTATATTTATTTTTATTTTTTATATTAAATTATAAAAATATACAAAATTTCAAATTAAAAGCAACTTTTTTCAATTTATTTACTTATATTTATATTTATTTTTATTTTTTATATTAAATTATAAAAATTATAAAAAAAATTCAAATTAAAAACAACTTTTTTTAATTTATTTATTTATTTTCATTTTTTATATTAAATTATAAAAATTATAAAAAAAATTCAAATTAAAAGCAACTTTTTTAAATTTATTTACTTATATTTATTTTTATTTTTATTTTATATATTAAATTATAAAAATTATAAAAAATTTCAAATTAAAAACAACTTTTTTAAATTTATTTATTTATTTTTATTTTTATTTTCATTTTTGATATTAAATTATAAAAATTATAAAAAAAATTCAAATTAAAAACAACTTTTTTAAATTAATTTATTTATTTTTATTTATATTTTTATTTTTATTTTTATTTTTATTTTTATTTTTTATATTAAATTATAAAAATTATAAAAAAAATTCAAATTAAAAACAACTTTTTTAAATGTATTTATTTATTTTTATTTTTTATATTAAATTATAAAAATTATAAAAAATTTCAAATTAAAAACATCTTTTTTAAATTTATTTATTTATTTTTATTTTCATTTTTTATATTAAATTATAAAAATTATAAAAAAAATTCAAATTGAAAACAACTTTTTTAAATTTATTTATTTATTTTTATTTTTTATATTAAATTATAAAAATTATAAAAAAATTTCAAATTAAAAGCAACTTTTTTAAATTTATTTACTTACATTTATTTTTATTTTTATTTTTTATATTAAATTATAAAAATTATAAAAAAATTTCAAATTAAAAACAACTTTTTTAAATTTATTTATTTATTTTCATTTTTTATATTAAATTATAAAAATTATAAAAAAAATTCAAATTAAAAACAACTTTTTTAAATTTATTTATTTATTTTTATTTTCATTTTTTATATTAAATTATAAAAATTATAAAAAAATTTCAAATTAAAAACAACTTTTTTAAATTAATTTATTTATAATTATTTTTATTTTTTATATTAAATTATAAAAAATTTCAAATTAAAAACAATTTTTTTAAATTTATTTATATATTTTTATTTTTAAAAACAAAACAATAAAAACAAATTTTTTAAATTTATTTATTTATATTTATTTTTATTTTTTATTTTTATTTATACAAAAATGAAATTATATTCTAATTTTAGTTTCAAGGTTAAAACGGGTGGCCGGGATTTTTGCAGTGACAGTCCAAAGGACAGTCCTCTAGTGGAGAGCTTAATTAAATTAATATGGGAAATTTCTCGACTCCAGACTCGGACTCCCAGTCCACAGCCCTGGTTATTAAAATATATATTTTTGACTCCTAGAGTGGGGTTAATCAGAAAACCGAAAGAATTTCATAAAGACATAATTCGGATTCGCCCTTTGTCACTCTATATCCCAATTAGGACATAAGGCATCTTGCAGGCCATTCTATGGCTCACAACACTTCTCATTTACTTCTAATTTAATTCTATTCAATTTAATCTATTGATCACACTGTAAATCACTCGTTTCCTGTTTATAATTTTCCATCATTTCACTTTCAATTTTATAAATAACCAAAGGACCCCAAAAGGGACATTACCACACTCCATTCACTTCAATGTCTAATAAAGTGTTGACCATTAATCATTGGATCCTACCACCACCAAACACACTGACACAGCAACCGACACACCAAACAATTGTCCCATCATTTGATGTCACAACTTGAGCTCTGCCACAGGAAGCGCGTCAGTGTGGGATATCCTTCAAAAAAAACACCAAAAGTTGATTAAGCTTGAAAGCGTTTGTTTGCCTGTTTGCTGGTATAATAAGTCACAATGAATCTGTTTCAGCGAAGGGTGAGTCTTAAACGCCAAAGCAGGAAAATGCATATGAATCATTTCTAGGATACTCGATTGGGTTTTCCTTGTTATGGAGACATGGTGAATGAAATCTAAAGAAAATTTACAGCATTTACAGCTTTTGATAAAGTTTATGGCAGCGCGGAAATTACACTGCAAACCAACGCCAAGCAACCGTATAAATACTTACCTTGTCTGAAAGGCTGAATGGTGTTGTTGCCACCAGTTGTGGGGGAGAGAGGATGTTGCCTTCGGTTCGGTTCATTATAAAGAAATGGCGTAATTCATAGGAATTAAGCCATGGCCAAGGAAATCTTTTGGTGGTGGTTCACATACAAAGGCCATGGTACGAAAAACATTAACATCATTAATCACCCACAAAATGTTGTACTATTTTCGTTATGTGAACCGAGTACGAGGTCTTGGCCATTACACCAACAATTCTTCAAATGATATATGGGTTATTCCGTAGTATATTATTGTTTATCGCAAAAATATTTACAGTCAGAGGAGGCTAATCGTTTTTTAAATGACACTGTTAATGGTGGACCTCGCATATATTCAAAGGACTTTTCATTGATGATAAGTTGTAACCAATAAATTTATCAAAGTTGACTATACAACCTGTTGTTGGACTTGGCCGGCTTAATAAATGATTTTTAAGACTTCATTGTAGTAGGAGCTTTCTGCAGTTCGTTGTATGAAAGATTATGTAGGTCTTGTTGCACGTAGTCCTTCCTTCTGGAGTCGCTGCCAACCCTATCTACGCCGTTCGTGGTACTATTCGTCCAAAGCCTTTATGGCTGGAGCAATTGAATTAATTCCACCAACATGGCCCAGCCAGCGCTTTACTAGGAAAGGAAGGATATATGGTTCCAAAAGGACGACATAGTTCCCACAACCGTTCCGAGCAATGTCTCGTTTTGTTTTGTTTTTCAGTATACAGCACGACTGCCAGATTTGACTGCACTAGGAGTGTTTCTTCGAGTTTTTTCTGAACAATTCACGGACAGCTCTGTCAAAATTAACCGGCTGATTAGCTTTCTCTGCTTTGGTGTCTCGTTTTGGTCGCCAAATGTGACTGTTCTGGGAGGGTTTCTTTGAGGTTTTTCCGAATAAGTCACGGACCTTGAAAGGTTCCACAGGTTCCGGCTGATAAGCTTTATCTGCTTTGGTGTTGAGTAGGTGGTGCCAAAAATAATTTTCCAAGGTCGTCTTCACCTCGACAAGTCTACAGAAAACGTCTCTAGAAATGTCATTAGCCATTCAAAGCCGACTATGGACAGTAGATTCCGTGATATCGTGTACCACTCACCATTTTAAGAGAGACTCCATTCCCGTAGCTGAGTACGCCTATTGGCCTCGTTCTAACAACAGCTCAAATATGTGTTGACAACTTGTGGAGCACCCCATATGCAGTTATTTCCCTTTCCCCCCATTGTACTGGCATTGTGCTGGTGACAACAATATGGGGTAAATCAAGCCTAATAACACGGTATTTTGGAAAACGCTCTCCGAGTTGTGTATATATGTGTGTGTGAGTGTACGAAACAGGTACACAAAACTACAGCTTCCATTTTGGGACAGAGGGGACGAAAACATGCATTCATCTCTCCATTCATTCATTCATTCATTGTGGCATAAACCCCAAAACGCCACAAACAGAAATACACCATCCCACACACACACGTGCACAATGTCAATGTATGTGTGTGTGTGTGTGTGAGTTGGTGGGAGTGTGTATGTCCCGTGGGTATTTTGATAATTGTAGAAAATGTGTTTTGATTTTCATGGACTTTTAATTCTTTTTTTTTAGGCAAAGCAAAACTTTTCTTTTTGTCATGTTTCGGCACCGTCGCCGTGACTCGTAATGATGCATTAATGCCTTTTTCAAATGCTGCCACTGGCCTTAAGGCCGCATAGACTCGAACAGTCGGTAAAACGTCACTGGCAAACTTCAAATCCTTAGGGTATATGTATGGCCAAAAGGTCTGCGGTACGCCAAATGGACGCTAGAAAAGGAAGAAATAAATTTAAATTGCATTTAAATTCGACAAAAGGCAAACAAATGCAAAACAAATACGAAAAAGAAAATGAAAATCGTTAGATGTCTGTGGTTCTTGGTTGGCGGTAAATGTTAGCCGTGTTATCAGATGTTATGTACAAACTTATATACATATGAATATACAAATCGACTTGCTGTGGCGCATGCATGTTTTTGACAGTATGTGTTAATGTCCGTCCAAATATATGTCCAAATTGATATATCTGTAGATGTGTTTATATGGAATATCGCATGTTTACAGTGTCTGGTACATGTTTCATTAGCATATAAAAAAAAAAGTTCTTTTGTTTGTGTTGATACTATGTGTCATGTACCGGATATTTGCGGTTATTTATGGCTTTAAGATATTGTCACTTTACAACACACCATCTCACCCCATAGCCTAACACACTGACACTCACATTCTCACACATCCACAGTAGAGGTGTCTTTTCGCTCAACAACCCTCCCCCCCGACCTTAAGCACACAGCCATACATATTTATTTCATTAACAATTTATTATATTATCGTTGGTATCAGCAGCAGCAACAAACACAAACAAAAAATGTTTTACTTAAAAAAGACATGACAAAGTTCAGGGAACTTAAGAGAATGGAAAACGTGCAAAGTGGAAAATGTGGATAAAGCAAAAAAAATAAAAGAAAAGTGTCAAGATAGATCTTGGAAAAGAAGTTACCGATATTCAGGAATTTAAATGAAGATGTCCATTTTAGAAACAAGTAATACTTTCACATCCCGGTTTTGTTTAAGGTGGATTTCTTTCTGTTGAATATATCGTTTTCTTAACCCATTCATGACCAATTCTTTTTTAAAAGAACGTTTTATATTTTATAAGAAGGGGGTCCTAAGTTCGAGTCTCTTGACATTTTTAACATTACTAAATCCTTTTCTCTGCGCCATATGACATCGCTGGCTATGAGTGGAATAATTTGAACGTCCTCATTTAAGTACTTTGATATTCTTAACTTCTTTCTAATATCTTTCTTTGGAAAATATCCAATGTAATCAGTATTGGACTTTGATTGTGCTGCATTTCAATCTGACAAAATCACAATTGTTGTTAGAATAAAATAACTTCACTAAATTGTGAATAAAAGCGAAATTTCTCCAACGATTTTCATGAACTCCGACTCACTTTAATTGTAAGATAGCCAGTTATTAAAAATTTACATTGTTTGACGATTTAAAAAGTTCATGAGATTTTTTTGACGATTTAAAATTTTTAATGAGATTTAAAAAAATATTCAACAAAAATAATATATTCTTTTTTTAAATTCCGAAGCTGTCATTAATTATTATAATGAACAGTATCTGATTTTGTTGGTAAGATTTGTGAATTTATAAAAAAAATATTAAACATTAAATTTTTTTGACGATTTCAAATGTTCATGAGATTTAAAAAAATATATTTTTTTAAATTCCGAAGCTGTCATTCATTTTTATAATGAACAGTATCTGATTTTGTTGATAAGATTTGTGAATTTATAAAAAAATATTAAAAATTAAATTTTTTTGACGATTTCAAATGTTCATGAGATTTAAAAAAATATTCAATAAAATAAAATATTTTTTTTAAATTCCGAAGCTGTCATTAATTTTAATAATGAACTCAATTTCATGTTGTTTGTTAGATTTGTGAATTTACCAAAAAAAAAAATATTAAAAATTAACTTTTTTTGACAATTTAAATTTGTATATGAAATTTGAAAAAAGTATTCAACAAAAATTATAATATTTTTTTTTTTTGTAATTCAGAAGCTGTTATTAGCTTTAATACAGGGTGCTTCAACAAGAGGTGTTATTTTGGTATTCAAAGAAAAATGTCATTTTTTGAGATAAATAATCGGATGTTTATTTCACAATAAATATATAATAATAAAAAACAACATCAGCCAAAAAGCTACCACGCTACCAGGACCATATCCTTTTCATGAACTTGTCCATAACCAAATCGCAAAGTGGCTACGCTAAGTCCTCGATAGCCTCACAAATTCTATCTTTAAGGTCTTGAATCGACGCTGGGCTGTTGGCGTAGACCTTATCTTTCACGTGGCCGCAAAGGAAGAAGTAGCAAGGTGGTAAATCACAAGATCTCGGTGGCCAATTGTGATGGCCTCTTCGAGAGAACTTTGGTGCGAAAACTTTGCCTGTACAAGAGCAATGGTTTCGTTGCTTGTGTGGGTCGCTGCGCCTTCTTGTTGAAAGTAAACGTTGTCCAGATCAATATCATCCAACTCCGATCATAACGACTCATTAATCATCGCACGATAGCGCAATCCACTCACCGTAACTGTTGATCCAACCTCATTTTCGAAAAACCAAGGTCCAATGACCCCGCCAGACCATAAACCGCACCAAACAGTCACACGTTGAGAATGGAGAGGCTTCTCAACAATAACTCTTGGGTTTTTCGAGCCCCACATGCTACAATTTTGCTTGTTGACGTGCCCACCGATGTGGAAATGGGCCTCATCAGTCAAGATGATTTTTCGATGTGGAATTCCAGATCATTTTCATGCATTTGCAAGGACCCAATCAGCAAAGACACAACGTTGATGATGATCGACCGGCTTGAGTTCTTGTGTTAACTGAACTTTATAAGCCTCAAGACCCAAATCTTTATGCAAAATACGGTGTGGAATGAAGTTTTTTGGAATATCCAATTCAAAGAACGACGAGTAATGGACAAACCTGGGTTTTCTTCAACACTTTGGGCTACAGCAGTGTAGTTATACAAAATCGATGCAGTTTTAATAAATTAACCTGTAGTTTATGAACAAATCATTGTTTTCATCTTTCAAATGGAACAAATTCTCCGTCATGAGAAATTTTCAGAACATTCGATTTTCTTGTGTCCAAAAATATTTTGCATAAATATGAAAATGTAAAATAAAATTTCTTAGGCATTCATGAAAATGTTGTTGCCCTCTAAAGGAACGTGGGCATTTCTGAAAAACAGAAATTCTTTAAACCTTGCATACTTAACAAATTTGTTTATATTTACATATCCCTCTTATGCCAACGAATGGCATTTTAAATGTTTAACTTAGTCAACACACACACACGCACACACAGACATGTACACCCAATCAAACAAACAAACAAAAAACGCCCATTCAAATTATACGACCGTTAAAAATTGCTTTATTTTTCCGCTTTTCAGCACACCATTAATATTGATAGGTTTGTCCCCGCTCCGGCCACATAATAGTGTTTGTACACCTTCATTTTGACCCGCACCAACTTTAGAGCCAACATTTGTTTTATGTGGCGTCTACAGCTAAGGTGTATGTGTGAGTGAGTGAACGCGTATATGACGATGTATTTGTTAGATTTTCTGTTTTTTTTTTTTTTTTTGTGAAATTTCCAACGTAACAATTTCTTGGCATTGTTTCACCATAAGACGGAAGGAATTTTTATGCCTTCGGTGTATTGGTTTTTCTTCTCCCAGCCACACATACAGACATACAGACATACGTCCGTACGTATGGCAGCACATCATGCAGTCAGGCTGTAAGCAAAAAAAAAAAAAAAAAAAGGACGTGTGACGACGCGTGTTTGCCGTTGTGTTCGGTGGCGGCGTGTGTTCTTTTTGTCGTCTTCTTGTGACGTTTACGGTCTAAAACCATTTTCCGGTCTTGCATTTGTCATTGCCTTCTACCACTGTCTGTGTTTTACACACACACACACACACATAGATGTATATGTTTGTTTCTTTAATTTTACAATGACCCCTTATTTGTGATGGGGGGGGGGGGGGGGGAATATGACGATAGTAGTTGCTCCTCGTATGGATTACAAATATCCCCTGAGGATACCTCACTGTCTGCTAAGGCGGACGGGGCTCTTTCTGTGTGTGTGTTTTTTTTTTGTAGCTTCTTTTAAATGCAAATAAATTGAATTCTGGAGGAATGTCTAAGAACCTTTCCGTTACATTGGCATTTACGGTTGTGCTGTTGTTGTAGCAGTTTTTCCATAAAACTTCTTAGTATAAATGACATACAAAACGAGAGTAGGTATGGTAATTTCGGCTAAATTTTGACAAGACAATATTAAATGCTTAACTTGCGTATTTATTAAATTTTTTTTCTTGGTAACATGTCCAGATTTATTGTGAATTTAATTTGGGACAAAAGGTTGGAATAACATTTCAGAAATTTAAACGGCTATATCTCCTAAACTATGTGTTAAATCGGACAAATTAGGTAAATTTGGGATCACATTCTATTTTGGTCAGAAAGTCAGTTTGGACCGTCCATAATGGATGACGTGGAGTAGTTGAGAGAATCGCGCAGATCTCCCAGTAACCAGCACAATGTCTAAAATTATTTTAAATTTTTTTTTCAAATTTAACAAAAGATGTATGAATATTTCAAATGTGCCTAATTTTTGTGTTTTTTTTTTTTGTCGAAAAGTTAGGTTAGGTTCTAAATAGGTGAGCCCGTAGGCTAGTGTTTCCTGTGATGACCCCAACTAGCTTACTCAGTTAATTTTTGTTAAACCCGAGTATTCTCCTTGTTTCCCAGGTTTCCTTCGTGGTTCTTCCCACCTGTTCCTCTTGCCATCTGAAGGCATGGGTCGTCTTCATCCATTCTCTCAACTCCTTTTTTGTCTCCAGGAAAGATTTAGACAATTGCAGTGTATTTTGGTCGGATTCCCTTCCCATTTTAGCCAGTTCTAACAGTGCGTGGAAACCATTGGCGGCTGGGTATCCAGTTTATATATAGGTATAGTGTATTTATTTTAATTAAAAAAAAAAAAAAAAAAAAAAATTTTTTTCCACTCTGTGAAATTTCCAAAACAGCCCCAAAGTCGTGATACCCGGTTCAAAAATCGGTTATGTCTACCATTGCAAATATAATCGTCGACCACAATTATTTAAAAAAAAATTAAATGTTAAAAAAAACATAGAAAAACAGCGATTAGGCTGACTGGAGCGACAAGTACATACGCTCCAGCCATGTTGGACGAAAATTACCAAGGAAGAACCAGACAGAAAGTCCAATAATATTAATATCCGGTTAAAAACCCGGTTCTGCCTACCATTGCGCATTAAATCGTCGACCACAATCATTTAACAAATGTTTTTAATCAAAATTGTTATTTAATTTATTTTTTGTACAGTACGACAACCTCTGATGAGAAGAAACACCTACGTTGTATTTATTTATTTCTTATTTGTTGTTGTACTCCCTGTTGATGTTCTTCAAAGAAGAACGAAATATTGGAAAAGCAAATGTTAATAAAAACAACTTTTTTAATAAAAATTCTTGACCTCGAGTTTTTAAAAAGTTATAAAAAATAAAAACAATTTAATATTTAATTATACTATCACTGCTACAATGTAGGGTCTTTTGATGACCCAAATCTTATTCAACATTATCGTATTTCTAACTGGTGGAATATATTGGAAAGTTCTTACTACTCAGTGCATCTATTGGGGAAATATATTGAATTCAATGAATTGAATTAAATTTTTGAAATGTAAAATTTTGTATTTTCTCAGTAAAAAAATGTGGGGTCAAAATATGACCCGGAACACAGCATGTGTATTTTTTCTAACATAGTAGCAGGGCTATACAAAACTATACAATTCCATTTCGTCAATCTTCGGCCACACATACTTGTACATTAACCCTCTTAACGGCAAGACCGATCTGAGGCGGTCTACAATAATTGTGTTTAATTTCATAAAAATATTTCATAAACAAATATGATCCCTCTTAAATACTGGAAATACTGAAAAATCCTCGCAACCAATTTTTTTTTTACCAATTATGCACAAACAAATATTTTTTACGAAATTAAACACAATTATTGAAGACATCCCCAGGTCGGTTTTTCCTGTTAGAGGGTTAACATAAATTTTCTAGTGTCTGTGGTTTCTCAGTATTTGGATGTACTTCATGTGCAGAGCGTATCCAAATACCCAGTGTACTAATTTATCTTATGGACATCGGTCTCCACCAAAAATCTCATTCAAGTTCTGCCGGATGCCCATCAACATTAGCAACATTTCCATTTCCCGCTCTTATAAACTGCCTCCTTAAAGCGATGTATGTCTATCAGGGAGTTAGTGTGTGTGTGAGTGTGTGTGTGTATATTATCCTGACATGGTCTTAACATACCATTACACTTTGAGTAACTTAGTATACTTAAGACGTCGTGGATAGCTGTCAAATACTTGCAGGGCAGACGTATGCAAACGACGACTATATCGCGTCCTGCGGCTCTCATTTTCCGCCAGGTTTCTGCAGTAGCTCTCCACTTCGCTTAAGGAAATCTGCCCTGGCCGTATGTGTTGCTTACGATGTGTTTTCTTTTTGTCCTTTTTTGGTTTTTGTCGACATTTTTTCGATTTACAGTTGTTGGTTTTTTCATTTTTTCTGAATGCAGATGACGATGTTTGTGTTGGTGGTTGTGCTGCTGTTATTGCTGTAAATGATCCCTGGAATTTGCTTAACTCCATTCCGTTCCACCACTCTCGGTAGCAGTCGTTCTTGGCCGTTTTTGCATGTTTTTAATCATTTGATCGTCTTGTTGTCCATATCACATGTCACTGCATTTTTATAGCCCCTCCTCTTGTTTGGTTTTTTTTTCGGTGTCCCTCTGCATTTTATAATAAAATTTCCCATATCTTAGCCAACATCAATGGTGGTCTATAAATATTTACTTTGACATCCTGTGCTGGACATATGCATACAGAAATTGAACTTGGTTCTGTTCGATTGTAATTATGTGGTCACTACTGGGGTCCTTAAAATATATACGACTAGATTGCATTTTTGGTTGGCTGGTGCCAAGTTTGTTTTGTGGAAAACAAATTATTTTAATGAAATTGTGCGACTGCAATCTGATTGGAGTGTCTAGACTAACGTACGTACGAATGAAATGAGTGGACAAATTAAATGTTATTCTCAAAAGAGAGATGATCAGTTGGGTGGGAGGGGTAGGCAAGTTCTTAGTGCAGTAGTGCATGAGCCGTATCTCTGTTGTATCTTAACCCATTCATGACCAAAAAAGTTTAATATTTTATAAAAAAAAAAAAACTTGACAAAATCCATTTCTCTGTGCCATATGGCATCGCTGGCTATGAATGGGTTAATGAATGATATGAAAGAAGAGTGATAAGAATCCATGTAAAAAAGAAAAAAAAGAATGTTGAATCACGTTTTTTTTTCTACCCTCAAGTTTCCGCAATGTTAGGTCAATATATCCACATTACAGATCTCCCCCAGAGACATTAGCATAATGCAAATTCTAAGCGACTCAAGTTTAGTTCACAAGATTGTTGTGAAGTTATTTGCTCGTAAACAGCAAAAAAACAAAAAATATAAATAAATGTCTTCTACAATGTTGTTTTAATATTTTTTTTGGTAATTAGTCCGAAGTAGCTTTCATTTCCCCGCATGATCCTTGGTTTTAGTTTGATACTGAAATACAATTTTCGAAATTTTATTATTGAACAGCTGCAGTCGGAGTCGACTCTGGAATCGTAGTCCAAAAATTCTGTAGTCGGAGTCGGGCAATGTTGGTCCGACTCCACAGTCCTGGTACGCCGTACTTTGCTCCTCATGACCTAAAATTTTTCTTTTAAATACTCTTTAAGCCTAATAGAAATGGTCACCTTATGTATTTCTCATAAACCGTCAAAGAACCCAAAAACTTTTACATTTGCCACCTTAGGGACACACCTCAATTACCATTTGCTTTCTAGCACCAGGTGTTGCTAAGTGACAATCAAGTCCCCCAATGCACGAATTTATTATGAATGGGACAAACCCCTTCCCTACAACGAAACCTCGACTTTCTTAGAAAATGTGCACTTCTTTATAATCGAATATGTTTTCATGCTAATATCTTCGTTCAGCTTCGGGTTTTTTTTTCTACCCTCAAGTTTACGCAACGTTAGGTCAATATGTCCACATTACAGATCTCCCCCAGAGACATTAGCATACTCTCAATGTACGGAAAATAATGCAAATTCTAACCGACTCAAGTTTATTCCACAAGACTGTTGTCAAGTTATTTGCTTGCAAACAGCAAAGAAAAAAAAATATGTGGAGAAAGCAAGAACAAATTCTGTGAAAAATCACACTTTATGCAAATTTTTGAAGAAAATTTACTTAAAACTCGAATCAATAACAAATGATGCAAGAAAATTCGTTAAGGAAACTTTTGTGCACTTCATTTAACTTCAAAGCGAAACGAATTGGAAAAAAATCACCAGCAGCAACATTGGAGGCCTTGTAACTAAAACCCAGGGACATAACAATATTTGAATAAAAAAAAAGAAAAAACACACAACACAAATTGTTACATACGATATACACGCTTATTGTATTCGATTATTTGCTTGAAATACGCATAAATTTCAAAATGAATGGATATTTGTTGGGTGCGGGAAACCACGTTTACAATGGCCGAAATGTCTGCCCCGACATTCCGACCGTGGAGTAGTTAAAGGAAATTGCCCATAAATAACTGTAATTAAATTTACATAATCGATACTTAAGTGTAACATGTGAGGTCGCCATTTTCGAGTGTTCCCACTGAGGAACCAAGGATCCGTTCACGTATTTGAATATAAGTGAAACGGTTAGAACAAACGCTCAGACGACAAATCGTTGCAAGTCCTTGCTGTGGCAATAAGTCCATCGGGTCGATGAAAAGCAAAAAAATATCATTTAATATTGATGAAATTATTTCATCTAACGAGTTTGTGTGGGAATAAACATTTACCCACAAACCGACTTTCTTTGGCCCATTTTCAAAGTGTTAGAGTGATGTATGTGTGTTAGTATTGGTAGGTAGGTGTTTTTTTTTTACATTTACTACGATTTTTTTATCAGACATTGGTTGCTAAGGTGTCCTATAAAATTGTGTACAAATGTATACACGTGTCTGCGATAGACTGGAGGTCGTTGGCATCGACGTTGATTTGGAATTATAGAATTCCATATCAGATTTTCAATATATATACCATACACAAGGGATGACAGCCAGGGCCTTTCAAGTACGAATTTAAGGCGAAGCAACAATCCCATTTTTTTAGATAGAGTCGTCAACTTTTCAGAAGATATGTAAAATACCTATCACGGATGGCGCAAACATTGAACACCGAACTCCGTTGGATGGCCTAAGTGGATGAAGACATGAAGATGCTTCGTATCAGGAACTGGAGAAGCCAAGCAGAAGAAATGCTTGGAAATTACTTATAAATCAGGCCAAGACCAACAACAGTTTGTAGAGCCAACCTAAGTAAATAAGTATATCAAATGGGGCTCTATTTCCAGTGATACTAAAAAGTTGAAATTAAATTTGGACCATTTTTACATATAGAATATGGTTTTTTATTAAATCAAACATATAACTTTTGTTAATTGTTAATAAAAATGGAGCTCTAGATTTATTAACATTTAGCAAAATTTCCCCAAAATCCGAAGATAAATAATATTATCAAAAATATAACCTAGTTAACATTGATAATCTTTGGTGTTTTATCCACCTTTTCTTACCGTGTTTAGAGGTCATGTATCATGAGGTCATATACATGAGATTCCAAAGAAATTTTTAAATCAATTGATTGCTTTTTGAACAGCCAGAAACACCAACGCATATCGAATGCCAAAAATATCCCCATATAAAATATATTACTATTGCATGTGTATTGGTATGACTTCTAAAGAAAATATATTTTGGGTCTAAAAATACATTGATTGCGAGAAAATACTTAACATAATTTTCTACATTCCGTTCACAGCTCCTCACAGGTAATTCTCGTGTTAGACGGTTGCCACGTGAGGGGGGTGGTGGTTTCTTCTTTGAAAGCCACTCGCAACACAACGTGTTTTCGGTGATTGGTCGTTTCAAAGGACCAAGACTCTGGTTGCAAAGGGCTTCTTTAATTTATTTATTTTCAATCATCAATGCCATGAACATTTCTTACTTTTTTCCCCCCCCTCCATTCATTCATATTATTTGTACTGTAGGAAAACGAACAAAAAAGAAAAGCGAAATGCATAGAAAATTCGTTTGTATTTATATACAGATATGTAGGTATATTTGTACTCCTACAACATACAAATATTCCAAATCATTTTTAGTATAATAATAAACAACATTTCGTTACAAGTTCCTTTGCCTTTTGAAGAGGGTGTTCGTTGTAAAGGGGCCTGGGCAAATCCCTTTCAACATCCATTTCTTCATCGTTACGTTGTCGTTTCTCACTCAGCGCCAATTTCCATAGATCAGATATACTCGCTGGCGAGCAAACGAAAAAGTCTAGACAGACGACGTATTGGTATTATAATTAAAATACTTTTCCAATTTGTTATATGTCAACTGGTTTTTTTTTCGTTCTGTTCACTATCTTTCGTGTTCGTTATTTTATTGTTGTCATTGCTTTGATTTGTAATTCATTACACAGCGACAGCTACGCACTAACTAATGGCAAGAATAGCACGAGAAAGACCAGTAAAAGCCAATTTGATTCAAAAATATTTTTTATCGATTGGGTTTTTTTTTGGCGATTTTCTTTTCTCCTGGAATGGATTTTTTTTTTTTTGGTGGAATGAAGAAGTTAAATTTAATCCAAATATTGGAAAATTATGCAAATCATGGCGAGAGTTTTTAAGAAAGTCGCCAAGAATTGTTAAATGGCTGTTGGTCAAAGTTGAAATTGTTGTGGTAGACACAACAGATTTCAACTTAGGCTGTACTGGAATTTGAGATAACGAACAATTCTCTGTATTCTTTGAAAATAAGTAATAATAAGTAATATTGAGGAAAATGCAAATAAAATAAAATCTTAATATATATTTACCCTCGACACTGATTCACTGATACACTGATTCACTGACTCTGTCACGGAATTTAAAAAGGCATTCTATATTCTATAAGTCTATATAAGTTCTATAAATAATAATAATAAAAAAAATAATATTTTTTTTTTGTACAGAAATTGTGTTTTCCCCAAATTTTTTTTTTACCAAATTTATTTTTTTACAAATTTTTTTTTTTACAAAATTTTTTTTTTTTTAAATGTTTTTTTTCCACAAAATTTTTTTTTTTCAACAAAATTTTTTTTTTTCAACAATTTTTTTTTTTCAACAAAAATTTTTTTTTTCAAGAAAATTTTTTTTTTTCAACGAAATTTTTTTTTTCAGCAACATTTTTTTTCCATATTTCAACGGGCGCCATAGGCGCATTACAACTTACTAGTATAAAATAATAATAATAAAATAAAACATGGTGCGTATGATTAATATGATCATAATAATAATAATAAACATTGGTGCGCATGATTAATATGAAAACATAAATACAGGATTCTCCAACACGAGGTGTTATTTTGAATCACCCAGTATTTCGGTAGCTGTCACTTTTAAAGCTTTTACTTTTTGACATTTGACAAATAGAAACTACGCCACTACTAAAAATGGAACGATACACGCTTCAACAACGCATTGAAATTATTAAAATTCACTACAAAAATGGTTAAAATTTTGCAGTCACAGTTCGCAAAACTAAAGCATTTTTTGGTCGTCGGTCCGATACAGAAATTGGTGGAAAAATTCAAGCTTTTCGGACAATTAATTGATTTGAAGAATAAAACCCTTGCACGTTGCTCAAGAACAACTGAGAATATTGATGCTGTAGCCCAAAGTGTTGAAGAAAACCCAAGTTTGTCCATTGCTCGTCGTTCTTAGGAATTGGGCATTCCACAAACGTCATTACACCGAAGTTTGCATAAAGACTTGGGTCTTAAGGCTTATAAAGTTCAGTTAACATGAGAACTCAAGCCGTGTCTTTGCCGATTGGGTCCTTAACACCTTGCGACCTCTTCCTTTGGGGGCCACGTGAAAGATAAGGTCTACAGCCCAGCGTCGATTCAATACCTCAAAGACAGAATTCGTGAGGCTGTCGAGGGTACAGGGCAGCCACTTTGCAATTTGGTTATGGAAAATTTCATGAAAAGGATATGGAGAACCCCGTATTATTTTAATTACAGCCCAGCGTCGATTCCATACCTCAAAGATAGAATTCGTGAGGCTATCGAGGGTATAGGGCAGCCACTTTGCAATTTGGGTTTGGAAAATTTCATGAAAGGGATATGGAGAACCCTGTATTATTTTAATTAATAATTAATTAAAATAAAACATTGATGCGTATGATTAATATTGAAATGCAATCGCCCCGGTTGGTAGCGTGCTTGCCTATCACCATGTGGTTTCGATTCCCACCAGAGGCTTTGGTCTGTCGCTTCACAAATCTAGCCACATGGTCTGTATCACCCGCTTTGCACTTGCACCCAAAATTAGAATATAAATTTACTTTGTATTGTAATTAAATTAAAAAAAAAAAAACGAAAAAATATTCAAATGTAGGACAATTTCCATGAACTGCAAGGTCTAATATCATAAGACCACTAAAAGAAAACCCAGTTCTAACCTTGAAATACTACTCGTCGCCTTTTAATTGCATATTTGCAATTTGTCCAACTATACAACGCTTTGACTTACTTGCATTTCATCCAAGTTCTCTGTACGAGTGTAGAGGCAAACCGTATGACTTACATTAACATTTTAGCTTAATTAACATTATCTTAAGTTACCTCAACTTGCCACACTATCACAAAGACATTTAGGCTGTGCTGTGCTGTACATCAACAACTACTACAACCGTACACTTCAACTCTTTTGTTTAGTCATTATTCGGCTTTGAGATTTATATGAAAGTGTGAGTGTGTGTGTGTGTTTTGCATTTCAATTTTCATTTTCTTTGCCACTCACATGGAAAACCTTAATTACACTTGAATTAATACAAGTGCCCCATATATTATACACCACTCGTAACATTTCCTTATTGTTGCTAACTACTCACATCAACTTTTCTATGCAAGGATTTCCATCATTCGTCGCCATCATTCGTCGAGTCGAGTTCCCGCACCCCGGCACCCCTACTGCCCTGCTGCTCGGTCTAGACATAATTTCCCATTTAATGAGACGGTAAGCCTTGGCAAAACCAAAACTTCAAAATATATTTCTTCTTCAGTGTTTGCCATGTCTTCTTCAACAGTTTTGTGATTTCTTTCGTTCGTTCTCTCTGCCCTAAACCGACGAAGATGAAGAAAAGCTCTGGCACCACTGCTACGGGTATCCTTAAAGATAATGTTAGTTTTACTGTTGTATAACTAACAAGTAGTTCTTTGCCTAGTGTTGTAGTAGTTCTGTGCGATATGTTCTCTTACACATGGAATGATGGATAGATACATCGTACATACATATGTATATAATATATATATTCTTAAGTATCATCGTCATTATAAGAACATATTATGCTTTAGTTCTCTTCCATAATGATGACTATACATCATTCAAAAACAACACAAGCACACCAGAGTGGTACGTAACTGGGGTGCATGCAACATAATCATTTCATAGTCGTCGTCGTCATATTGTTGTTGGCGGTTGGCATCCAACCGAATGTGTAATGTTTTTGGTCCGTCCCCACTGGGAGCGAAGGGGAAGCGAATGGTGTTGAGAATAAATGTGGCTAGTCATGATAGTATTTTAAGGTTATAGGTTGTTAGCTAAGCTAAGCTCATTGTTGTTGTGAAGAAGTTGATTTGTCCTTTTATTCTTCGTCTTATTCTGTGATTTCGTTTTTCCTGTACCAACGCATTTTATGCTACGCCCATATGAAGTGGACAAGGTTCCACTGGTCAGATGGCTCGGGAGAATTCCCCTTTTAGATGGATAGGCGGTATGATGGAATTAAGGAAATAGAGAAGAAGGGGAATCAAGGGCTGTACTAACTAGGGATAACAGGCTGGCTGATCCACGAAGAGCGAAAGAAGAGATAACACTTGAGGTCTATTGAAACTTCACCAGAAAGAGTTATTTCCAAAGGGTTTTATGAAAAGCGGACTTCATGGAAGCAGTTTTAATATTCTGTTTGCGACAGAAACTCAGAATCCTGAAATTCGCCAGGATTTAAGTTTTCCAGACTGCGATATTATGAAAAACCAACTTCATGGAAGCTCTTATAATATTTTGTTTGCGACAGAAATTCGGAATCCTGAAATTCGCCAGGATTTAAGTTTTCACTAACTTACAGAGAATGGGAGTTCTGATAACTTTTGGGGGTTGCCTCTCGTGAGCTTTCTGCTTACAGCTGCCTTGCCCAGGGTCGAGTTTATTTTCCTGCTATTAAGCATGTTGCGCATCCATTGAGGTACCTCGTACAGGGCTGACAAACCTTTAATGTTCTGCCTTGCTGAAGCTGTCTGGCCTGTCAGGTTCTCCTCATATAGGACACCACAAGTCTTTCCAAAGTTTTCAAAATCGTCTCTGTACAACTCTTTTGTCCAAAGCTATTAAGAAGCTACAAATCTTTAGTTATTTCCCTTAACATTCCATGAAGGAACAGACGGGGAACTTCTCTCGAATCAGTGAGCTGTGCGCGATATAATTTTGTATACTCACTGATCGGGACCTACTGTTTAAATCCGGCTCCGAACGGCTAATGATTTTCTAGAGAAGTTTTACATGGCTTAGAGATTGCTCTCTTAATCGTAAAGTCGCCAACATTTACAAGGTGGAAACAGCCGCCGAAAAATATTAAAGACTCCTAAGGTCCGCATGACCAAAACTCCTCAGGCTTCCTCAGTGGCGACAATTGAGCAAGCAGATTATGAGAAGAAATATTCGACAGCTTTTACAGCAGCCGTCTTGGCCACGGTGGCTACTGTCACTACGGGCACTGTTGCATTTCCGAAAGCTGGCGCTACCCAGAACTTAACTGAGTGTAGTTGTGATGTTGGCATTCCTCTCACTGAGAAAAAATCGCTGATACCGCAGAAAGTTCTGCTCATTGCAGAACATAGGTGGAGAAAGTAAACAACCTACCTGGAAACCAGAAAAATCTGGGCTAATATGGAAGGACGTGGACATCGATAAATCTGTCAATAATCTACCTGAGAAACCTCATAGAGGTTATCTCTGATATCACGGAAAATGTATCTCATTGCAGACGATAGAAACTGATCTCTGGCCTCACACACTCTTGGACAGCATATCCAATACAATGACTTCACTGGAAGTTGACACGATGAAGAGGGGGAATGAGACATCTGAACACCTTCAGCGTTATTTCCAGTCTTTTTTGGAGCTGTGGTCAGAAAATGTTCGGTCTACAAATTCTGCAAGACAAAACATGGGAATCATATTCATATTCGGCGCACATTGCTAGATCGACTCACACAGAAATTCCGAGTCGATTGGCTTTATAAAACATGAGTGTAAATGGTTCATTTCTAGCGAATACCAACCTTTAGTTAAAAAACCAATGTCCACAGCTCTGTGCCTCTGTCTAGTGTAGGGCAACTCCTTCAACGGATTTTCCTTTTTTTTTCTCCACAAAAGACATGTTATATGTTATTTTTAAAAGATTATTCATTTCACCGTTTCTTATTGTAACGAACATAACGTTTATCCTGAAAAGTAGGTACATGTGTACCAACAACACTAACGTTGCTACTCCTCAACATTCACATCCACCAGCGCCGATTCCTACTCTCACACACACAGTTGAAGTAGAGTTCACAGAACATTCTTTCATAATATTGTACAAACATCTATAATTCTATTTTTTTTTAAATCGTTTGTTGGAGTTGTGTAAAATAAGTTGGATTTACGCATATCATGACATATCAAGAGGTGCTTAATTACAAGAGCCAAGACTTGAGTCTACAACTTCACAGAGTTGTAGTTTACCTTAACATTGCTTCGTTATGTTGGCAAAGGGAAAAGTTGACTTATGTTCCCAAGAAATCTTGTGAAAGTTCTTATTTTCCATTTTATCTCTATTGTTGTTGTTGTTGCTCACAATAGACAGTTAATAATTGCTGATGATTTGCGTAGGCAAATTATACGAGCGGGTGTTTGTGGTTCTTTGTGGAAAATGCGAAAAACTATTTGTTAAGCTTGAGGAGTTCAGTTAAATTCCGATGAAGTGCTGAGAGTTTCAAGGTTGAAAGTGGAAAATAGTTTGAATTGTAATTAATATTATAATATCTTTATTTAAGTCATTTAAAGGTCTAAGGTTTCACCTAAACTGGCCGGGTAAAATGGGAAATACCTCGACACATTTAGTGTATGAATAGTGACTGATCCGATGGAAGTTTGCATGTTATTTTAGCCGGCAGTTCATAGGGCACCCCGACAGCGACGAGGCGAAAAGCAGAGCCATGAGTCGAATATATGGACTAAGAGTCAAGAACGCGCCACCATAATTTTCATTTGGCAAAGTTGCTGATATTTTTGGAAAGTTGAGAATTTTGATTTATTTTTTTTTGGAGCGAAATTATTATTTTGATTCTTATTTCGATTTTTGGAAATGCCAAATCATCAAAGGCATTGACACGGGACTTGAACACTGGACGAGAGACCTCTATTTATCTCTGGCCACTCTAATAGTGTCCGAAGCCTGAACAACTGACAGCATGGTCACACTACTGAAGCCAGGCAAGGATGCCAGCTCGGGGGAATCATACAGGCCAACATCCATCCTTTCGCCAGTGGCCAAGGCACTTGAGGCGGTATTTCTTCTCAGCATCAATGGACATTTCCCAATTGCCGATCATCAACATGGGTGCAGAATGACGACTGCAAATGAATGCGATATCTACACACATATGCGGAAGCAAGCCTCAAGATAGAACGGTTATCGTCGAGCACATCCTATCGAAGGCATTCGATATAATCGACCAAGCCGTGCTCGTCGAGCTCAATGCCAACACGTCGTTTTATTGTCACTTATGTGTGTGGAATTCAGAAAGAAAGCTTGAGCCACGTTTACGATTTGCTTGAAACGTTGGATTGTCAATTATGTGTGTGGAAGCCTTGTGTGGAATTCAGAAAAAAAGTTCGGGCCACGTAGATTTAATTAGGGTTTTCCACAGGTTTCCGGCAATATTAAATACCCACCTTTTCGCAGTCCGACAGCCACCTCACAGCATACAAATCGTATCATACGCTGATGATTGTACGATTTGGTCATCAGGCTTTGAGGTCGAAAACGTCTTCAAAAGACTCAATGGTTATTTCACTGATCTAGCACGTTCTTTCACTGAGAGGATCATGAGAGGATCTCAAAATCCTGGGCCACCCTTTTTATTGCATGGTCAGCGCAAATGAGAAAACCACTCAATGTGATGGTCGATAACACGCTAGTTCTGACCAAAGATACTGGGGATCATATTTGGCATGCCACCGCTATCTGCGACATGATGATAAGGTCCTGAAATTCCTCGCCAGCTGCACTTGGAGAACAGGCATAGAAAACTTGTTGGCTACGTATAAAGCGATAGGCGGGTCAGCAGGAAATTATGCAGCGCCAGTGTGGTCGCTGAATAGTGTTGCCGGACTGGCGAATTTTCCAGAAATTTGAAGCCAAGTCAAGTTACAAGCTATTGCCAAGTTTGAAATGATTTACGCAAATATTTTCCCTCAGATTGAACTATGATACCTTGGCTGGTTTCAAAAATATGCCCAGGGAAACAGTAGATCAAAATATATAATTTTTAAAAGTCCAGTAAATCCGAAAATGCGTATGTGAGACAAAAAAGTATCAAAGCGTTAGCTTCAGTTTTATATACACTGCCGATGAGTAAAATTACAGACAAAAACTATTTTTTTCTAAAGTTGAGAATTTTTATTTTTTTTTTGGATTCTTATTTCGTTATAACAGGTATTTGGTGCATTAACAAAGGAAATTATTATCATCTAGAGTCTATTGGATTCCCTAGCAAGATATGAGTAGATAAATCCATTCACATTTCGCATGAAAGAAACTCTGGAAATTGGCCTGACACAGTCCATCCGAATTCGGCCGAAATAAATGTATTGAGTTCATTAATTACAAGATTATGAAACGATGAGGAAGCTGGACCATGTAAAAAAGGTGAATTTTATTGGTCAAGATTTTCCCCATTTTTCATTCCAGATATTAAAGAGTTTGCAGCTGGCAACCCTATCGCTGGCAATACCCAGTGGAGAAATATTCAAACCTGCCAAAACGTTGCTCGAAGAACAGCAACGGCATGCCTCCTCATATTTTCGATGGGGCACCGGCATGAGGAGGCGAAGATCATTTTTGAGCGGGAGCTTAACCAGTTTTAACTTGGGTTATTACTTTACCGAAACATTTTTTACTTGGATCCTAGCCCAACCGTAGTGTCTGAGCGGTTGCTCAATCAGTTTTTACTTGAGGGGTACCAAAGCAGTTTTTACTTGGGTTCTGACGTCTATGAGCGGTTGCTCAATCAGTGTTTACTTGGGTGGTACCAAAGCAGTTTTTATGTAGGTGCCCTCAGAGGGAGCTCAACCAGTTTCTACTTGAGTGGTACCGAAGCATTTTTTACTTGGGTCCTAACCTAACAGCCGTCGCACGGCTCTGCTTTCACCGCTAAGCAAAGAGACATCTTCAAGAGAGAGAGAGTGGGATAGAGAGAGGTGCTGAGGTACAGAATCTAGCTTCTAGAAGTGAACAACATTCATAGGAATTCGGTCGTGGCGGCCGTGGCAACCGCCGTCCCACGGCACTGCTTCCACCGCTAAGCAAAGAGAGATTTTCAAGAGGGAGATAGGTGCTGAGGTTCAAAATATAGCTTCTAGAACTGAACAGGACTGACCAAAATTCATAGAAATTCAGTCGCGACAGCCATGCTAAATTTTTAAGAGGATTTTGAACCTTGATTTTACATTAGTAGCTTTTTTCACTTATTCTCCTCTTTATTTAATATTGTACATTGAAATACCATATCCT
This sequence comes from Hydrotaea cyrtoneurina, assembly GCA_958296145.1. NCBI lineage: Eukaryota > Metazoa > Arthropoda > Insecta > Diptera > Muscidae > Hydrotaea > Hydrotaea cyrtoneurina. Next base: position 13,099,295 of record OY282516.1, read on the forward strand.
ATGACGCATAGATTGGTAAAGGCAAAATTTATATTTATTATTTAAATATAAATCCATTACGTTCTCCTACAACTCCCATAACACACACCTTACATTTCACTGTAGCCAACAAAGGCATTTAAGAAAATTAAATGATTTCTCAGTAAGTTTGTCATAAATTTCCCTCCAAAATGTGGAAAATGTGCATTGATATAATAACAATATCCGTTCCAGGCCATAAATCAGCATATATATTTTTTAATACAAACAAATAACTTTTGAATGTTTTTTTTTTTTTTTTGCCGACTACGTCTTTCCTCCCCACCGAGGAATGTTGTCTGTGGAAAATAAGAGAGAAAAAAACATCCTTCAGCAGCATTCGTACAGTGAGTGTTTATGAGTCATAATTTGTCTATTGAATAATCTGAGATGATGGGAAGGGGGAATTGTGCATTGTGAATGGCTGGCGGGTTTGCCGGAATACCACTGGGTTTGACTGGGACCGATACGATATCATTGTTAAGGCTCCGGCAAATACATTTAAGGCAAAATAATAATATTTGTGGCTACACCAACCAGCATAATCGCACGCAAACAACCAGACGAACCGACAATCACACAGTCAGGGATGTGTACCACAACAACAACAAAAAAAAAAGCATAATACATTTAGAGATAAATTGTTTATGTGAGAGGGAGAGAAAGAGGGGAGAGAGGAAGAGTGAGTGGTATGGAAAGTATGGTTAATGAGGATTTTCTTTTATTTATAAACAAAAACTAAAACCATTTGTTTCACCTATTTGTGGCTACCTTAGCTGGCTTCTCAGTAGCGCATCATCTCAACTCAATTTTCTAAGACCTTGATGACGGTCTTGCCTCTATCTCGCCTTAGGGGTCGGAATAATGAACTTTTCGCATAACATCGTTTCTTCATGGTAAACCACAAAAATCACAAGTTGACATCTGGGAGACCGTTGATAACATGATTAAGGAACTTGGTAAGCAAAGGATCGATTTTGGTGTGATTTTTAATCTATTTAATGGAAATTCTCATGTAGTTGTAGGTCTGATGTCATAACGAGGCAACAGAGTTTTTGTGAAGGTTATAAAAAATTTGTCGTTTTCATCCACAAATCGTTTTCTTCCCAAACCTTACATACCTCACACACACAATTCTACAAAAAAAAAACTATATTTTTGTACTCTACACGGAGGATATAACACTCACACTCAGACAAATCCATACAAAAGAAAGCGTATTGAATCATGGAAAATAATACGGACCCGGAAGAAAATCTATAAATTCAATAAGCATAAATTTATGCAAAATACCACCACACATACATGCATGCATACATTTCGGATTGTGAATAAACGATGAAAGGATATATGGGAAACGAATATAAACCTTTTCCGTTGCGGCTGTTGTTGTTGTTGTTCGGCATGGAATGCAAAAGGGAAGATTTTCGAATATTTTGCATAGAATAGAGAATAGATGCTCGCATCGAACTCACAGATACACACACATACCAACCGACCGAACATTCCCGCCCAGAATAACCAGAAGATGTTGTGCAAACAGACAGAGCAAGAAAAAGCTCCTCTTCTGTGGAATTTCCATGCGGAGTTCAGTGTGCTTGAAATTCATAAGCCATAAATGCTTTTGGGGGTTATAAAGTACTTTGGCTGTGATTTGTTTTGCGAAAATTTGAATATAACAATCCTTAAATACCATTCTTCGGACTGAAATACAAATGTCTAAGCCGGTGTCTGTGTCCGTATTCGCATTGGTATCGATGTGTACAGATACATGTGTGCTTGTGCATGTGTCGGCCTGGATGTGTTGATGATGTTACGTTTACTGTAAACAAATATAAAGAAAATTTCTCGGATTTACAGGTGCCAATATGTAAATGTGGCAAGAAATCTATCTGTTATTCTGGTGTAATTTTTTATGCAAATAATGTTAATGTTCGGATGAAAATATTTATGTGTGTGTATATTTTTCCACCTCCGCCCCTTTTAAGGTGGCAAAATGGATTATCAACAAAATATCTATATTTACATTGTAATCTGAGAGGATTAACTAGAGGGACTAGCACTGTACTTATATGTTGGAATTTTGAAAAATTAAACGGAAATTGTGGAACATCACCCGAAACAACACACATGAAAGATAATTTGATATCGAGATAGTTTAAAAAATATAATTTAGACTGAAACGAGTTTGAGTGAACAAATGGCCATGGTTTAGATTTTTAAAATATTTTCTTTTAATTATTTTTTTTTACCGATTATTGACTGACTGTTTGGGTAATTCTTGTTGAAATTAGACCACATTAAATTAATATGATCCAACCTTACAATGAGATACAATAGGTATTTTATTTTTAGAATTATAGGTTATCACGAAAACATTTTAAATCCATTCAAAAAAAAATATAAATCCATATCTAAATATTTCGAACCAAACAATCGGTTCTTTAAAGTCACATTTCAGTGTCAAACGCAACAAAAACAGAAAAATAAAAATATATGACACTCACAACAAATGGCATGGAATAATGTTAAGTTTATGGCTTATAGATTGCCTTATCTAACGTAGTCTGTGTCATTGCTTTACGCTTCCGGTTGTTGATTTCTTCAAAACCCCCCCGCCCCCCACCATACGCACCCGGGCGTCTAAGGTGACTTCCAGATACAGCAACAAATCAGGTTGACGAAAACCAAGTAATATTCGTATCTAAAATCAATTTATTACAATTCTTTGCAATTCCAAAGGGAATTTTTTGTATGTTAGCCACACACACACAGTCAATTGTGGGTGTGTGTGTGTGTCAAAAATGGTTGATGTGTATAAATCTCATGTTACATGTAACTTTGTGTATCCTGTTTGTCATATTTATGTACATGTGTGTGGGTATGTATGTGTGTGTATACTGCATATGTAGTTGTAGTAACATACAAAAAATTTGGTTGATGTTCAGCAATACAAAAAAAAACCGTTTCGCTGGCTTCTTTTTCAAATTCAATATAAACTCTCATTGTCTTTTGTTTGAATGTCATGTGTGACATTTGTGTGTTCGGTGTTTGGGTTGGGTATTAGTGGAGTTATTGGAGTTGTATCAAATTTGGCATATATCGGTAAATATAAAAACTCATTTTAATTTAAAGACTTTTTTTTGGGATTGATCAACAATTTTCAAAGTGCCCGTTATCAATGTTTTCTAATAATAAATTTACAAGGCTTTAACCTTAACTTCAACCATGATCCTACTTTGGAAAATCTAATTCTTAGAGAATCCAACATCCAAGCTTGAACTTGAATATTTAATAATTTACCATCATTGAAAAAAGAAACAGAAAAGACTTTTGCCTCGAAGGACCTTTTCCGAAAGCTGTGTAATGATATGCGTTTGTGTGTGTGTGAGCTAACAAATACCAACATAAATTCATTTATGTGAATTTAATATTCGGTCGGTTAAAGATTATTTCATAATGACAACCGAATGCCGATCGTTCGTTGGGAATATTCTAACATACTTTCAGGTGTCAGACTTGTAACCGCATGAATGTACTTATTTATCGCATGCTATTATTACCTTTATGTTGTTGCTATTGCTATTAAATATTATTGCTGTGTTTTTATTTTTTATCAGTGTTTTTTTTTCTCTTCACAGAATTAACTGTGTCACTTTGGCTTAACCGACATTTTGGGATATTTGTGTTTAAATATTTCCAATGTGTTTAAGAGTTTAATCTGCTGGTTTGATGTTTACTGTGTACTTGTTTTATGTATTTTTGGTTTTTGGTAAATCGTCTCATAAATATTAAAATATACACAAGAATTTGTGTAAACAAAAAGCGTAGTTGGTTCATGTGAGCCATTTTAGACATTTATTGCGAGATAACGAATGTGGTTTTTTATGAGCCGCATAGCAATAATGTGTTGGTAAAAATGTGTAATATCGATTTTTGTGTATTCGCAACCAGCTTAATTTGATAAATTTTAATGGAAATCCAACTCAAGGTTTGATGTTTTTAATTGTTTTGCATTTATTGCCCAACAGACGATGGCAGTCACACAACAATAGTTTAAGAATTTGTTTGTACTCTATTTATATAACTCTCCCCTGAAGATGCAATTCAAAGAATTGTGAAATATTGGGAAATAAATATAAAACAATTGAAAACATCAAACCTCGAGCATGCAATTCTTTAAAATGTACCAAAATTTACCCTAAAGGTCGACGATAAAAACTATTAATTATATTTTTATTATCTTCTAGATATCGTTGGCTACTGCTGATATCGTTAGGCTACTGCATGGCCAGCCGACACAGCCATTTGAATAAAAATTATTTTCCATTATAAACCGGAAGGATTGTACTTTCAAATAAAAAAAGAAATTTCAGAAAATATCCAGTACTTTTTTTTATAGAATTTTCAAAAAAAAAAAAAAAGTTATTTTTCGGACCCTGTATTATAGCTAAAAGTTAATAATAATTATTAAAAATACTATTAATAATAATTATTAAATATATGATCGATTATATTATGAAATATCGAAATAACGATTTCGAAAAAAAATATATTACTTTTTTTTATAGTAATAATAAGGATGAGTGCAGTACGATGGCTTAATTTAGAAATGGCGTAACTCGCATTTTCGTAACTTTACAGGAGAAGGTAAAAACTTTATAACATTTGAAAAACTTCAGATGTAAAGAAATTTTAAAGGCAATTCTAAATAAAAATGCGCAACAAATTTAGTTGTGAAACTATTTTTTTTTTGTACTTTGGTTACGCCCTTTTGCAAATGGGCAATAAATCCGGTATTTTTGATCACAAAGCCCTGAATTTTTTTTTGTGGGATGTGTATTTGACAATGGTCTAACAAAATATATGTAAAAAACGCGATTTTGAAAAACATCGAGTTATGCCCTTTCTCAATTATGCCATCGAGGAGCTCTTCAAATGTCGAGTAGCAACAAAGTCGAAAAATAAAACTATGTTCTTACAAATTTTTTTTTCTGTTAGTCGAGTTCGAGATCATTTATTATTTCTGTTTCTTTGTAAAAATATAAAATTTCAAAAAACCGGAAAATGTAAAAATTTTTAATATGAAAAAAATTACATTTTTTAAACAATTACGTTAAAAAAATTTAAAAAAAAAACTAATAAAAAAATACAATTTTTTTTCCTCATCTGAAACCGAAAAATCTGATAAAAAGCTATTTTTTTTAAATAAAATGGGAAAAAATCCTAATTAAAAAAATAAAAAAATTCTTTCTCCTTCGGAAACCGAAAAATTTGGAAATTAGCAAATTTGTTTTAATAATCCTAGTAAAACCGAAAAATCTGAATAATATCATTTTTTTAATAGTTTCGTTGAAATATGAAAAAAAAACAATAAAAAAAAAACCCTTTTCTGAAACCGAAAAATCTGAAAAATATTTTTTTTTAATAATATTGTTAAAATATGCAAAAAAAAAAGCCGATAAAAGCATTAAAAAATCGCGAAATACCAACATTTGTTAACATGGGAAATATTCATAATAAAATACAATTTGTTTCCCCCCTTCTAAAACCGAAAAATCTGAAAAAAGATTTTTTTTTTTTAATAATTTCGTTAATATATTTTAAAATATTTTGTTCCCCCTTCTAAAACCGAAAAATATGAAAGAAAAAATCCAATACGAAAATTCAAAAATCGCAAAATACAAAAATTTGTTAACTTGGGAATATTTATCTAAAAAGGTAATTTTTTTTATAATTTTGTTAAAATATTTTAGAATATTTTTTCCCCCTTCTAAAACCGAAAAATCTGAAATCTGAAAAATCTAACAAAAAAAAATAAGAAAATTCATAAATCGCAAAATACAAAAATTAGTCAATTTAGGAAATATTTATAATAAAACACAACAATTTGTTCACCATTCTAAAATCGAACAATCTGAAAATATTTATAAAATATATCTAATTATATGATATTTATTCTGAATAACTTAAAATAATGGCTCACTCCTTGTGTACAACCAATTTTTAACAGAACTCAAAAAAGTTCAACTCAGATCAAAAGTTACAGAATTTTGGCCGCTGGAAATGGATTCTGGCCAGCTAATTTATGAGAGTAAAGTCGAAGCCGTGGTCGTTTAACACTTAATACACATTAAAATGTGCACAGCTTCTGGTTTTTGAAAAAAATCCCTGTGCACCGTTTCTTTCCTAAAGAAATTAGCCAAAAGCCTAGTGCCAAAAAGCCTCTCAATTTTTTTTTTTTTATTTAATAAAAAATGTATTTAACAGAGAGAATGTTAACGCCTTATTGCCAAAGTGTGTTTATAAACTACACTTTGCATTTATAGGGAAAAAAATGTCGATTATTAAAAGAAACTTTGAATGTTAGAAGCATTACATTATTTTGAATAAAGTATTCTTTTCAACACATTTTTAAAACGTCATGAAATAATAGAAAAGTTATTTTTTAAAAAATCTTTAGAAAAGTTATTTTTTAAAAAATCTTTAGAAAAGTTATTTTTTAAAAAATCTTTAGAAAAGTTATTTTTTAAAAAATCTTTAGAAAAGTTATTTTTTAAAAAATCTTTAGAAAAGTTATTTTTATACACTCCATCATAGGATGGAGTATATACTAAGTTTGTCATTCCGTTTGCAACACCTCGAAAGAGTGATCTGCGACCCTATAAAGTATATATATTATTGGTCAGTGTAACATTCTAAGACATTCTAGCGATGTCCGTCTGTCCGTCCGTCCGTCCGTCCGTCCGTCTGTTGTCTGTTGAAATCACGATAGAGTGCGAACGACCAACGCTAAAAAGCTGAAATTTTGTAGGAAGATGTTTTTTGCCCATAAGCAGGTTAAGTTCGAGAATGGGCCATATCGGACCAAAGGGGAAAAAGTTCCCCTTTACGGGACTAAATATATTCCGGCCATAATCAAATTTTTCAAATATTTTTTTTCACTACATCTAAGTTCTAAGTTTATATAATTTATAGATGGGAAAAAAATCCCAAAAATGGGCGTGCTCATGGGTTCCGTGGACCCTTGGGGCCCAAAAAAGGGCCCATGATAAACATGCGCATATGGGTATCGAAGTGCAACGAAATTTACTCACGAACCCAAATATGCCTTTATTTTAATGATTTGCCTACATTTTTTGATCCGGTTTCTGGGACTATCGGGTCACCAGTGGCCCAAAAACCGTCCCTTGACAAATATGGACATATGGGTATCGAAATGCAACGAAATTTTCTCGCGAACCCAAATATGCATTTATTTTCATGATTTGGATAAAATTTGTGATCGGGTTCCTGGGACTATCGGGTCACGAGCGGCCCAAAAACTCAGTTAGTTTTCTTATTTATTGACTTTTTAAGGATCCATGATGGAGGGTATATAAGATTCGGCCCGGCCGAACTTACTATTTGTCCACTTGTTTTAAATAAAGTGTTGTAATATTAATTTTATTTTATTTCCCGGCCACTTAACTTACTGCGGTTTTTCCAGTTTCTAAATCCATTATGTTTGTTCTTACAACATGATACATCTCATTTGTCTGTATTACCACCAATTGTCAGTGCCAAAATATCGGCAATACGATAATATTTATTGAACTTTAATCAGAACAGCAAAGCACACAATTACCACAGAACATAAACAACAAAAACATAATGGCTCATGAATTCCTTAAGCATCATTGACTTTCATTAAGGCACACTTACACAAATGCACAGAAAAGAAAAAATCACTTGTAGCGGCCAACCAGGATTTCCCTTAATAACGCGCCGTAGGCACATGAACTGATATTTATGGCCATTAGGCGAGTTTACCACCACATACAAAAACACATAACACACCTTTACGCTTATAAAAATGTGAATTGGTAACAAAAACCACTACACCGGCACACACGCAAAAACCGAAATCACATATACAGTGCAGAGCCCAAATGAAGGAAAACAAATTGCGAGTGCTACAAATGGCACAATTAATAACACATTACATACATATTTATAGACCCATAATATACACATATATTTACTTTATTACACATGATAACACTTTGTACTATACTCAATGTACCACCGTATCCCACCATATACATGTGTGTACATACTAATATGTGTAATGTGTGTACATAATACAAATTTGTATGTATGCGTTCGGATACAGGTATCCGTATCACTGCAATCGCCTGTATTTACACATATCCCACCTCGTTCGCATGTTTTGTGTGTAAACATTATTTTCGCGTTGAATCAAAAACAGAAGGGGAGGGAGAAAAGAAGAAGAAGAACTGAGCCAAACTGAACAAAAACAAGTGGACAAATAGTAAGTTCGGCTGGGCCGAATCTTATATACCCTCCATCATGGATCCTTAAAAAGTCAATAAATAAGAAAACTAACTGAGTTTTTGGGCCGCTCGTGACCAGGAACCCGATCACAAATTTTATCCAAATCATGAAAATAAATGCATATTTGGGTTCGCGAGAAAATTTCGTTGCATTTCGATACCCATATGTCCATGTTTGTCAAGGGACGGTTTTTGGGCCGCTGGTGACCCGATAGTCCCAGAAACCGGATCAAAAAATTTAGGCAAATCATGAAAATAAAGGCATATTTGGGTTCGTGAGTAAATTTCGTTGCACTTCGATTCCCATATGCGCATGTTTATCATGGGCCCTTTTTTGGGCCCCAAGGGTCCACGGAACCCATGAGCACGCCCATTTTTGGGATTTTTTCCCCATCTATAAATTATATAAACTTAGAACTTAGATGTAGTGAAAAAAAATATTTGAAAAATTTGATTATGGCCGGAATATATTTAGTCCCGTAAAGGGGAACTTTTTCCCCTTTGGTCCGATATGGCCCATTCTCGAACTTAACCTGCTTATGGGCAAAAAACATCTTCCTACAAAATTTCAGCTTTTTAGAGTTGGTCGTTCGCACTCTATCGTGATTTCAACAGACAACAGACGGACGGACGGACGGACAGACAGACAGACGGACATCGCTAGAATGTCTTAGAATGTTACACTGACCAATAATATATATACTTTATAGGGTCGCAGATCACTCTTTCGAGGTGTTGCAAACGGAATGACAAACTTAGTATATACTCCATCCTATGATGGAGTGTATAATTAATGTTAAAAATTCAATATTATGTGCATTAAATTGACAATTCTCGGTTTATTTATTGTACACGAATTAAACGTGATTTATTTCATGTGCACGTCAGCTACAAGGTTAATGGGATTTGTGTTTTTTTCTTTTTGTTTTTGACCACACAGAGCAAAGTGTGGAAATTTAGTTGTCGACCATGTCAAAGCACAAAAGCAGAGCCACATTAACGTACCTGAAATATGGCAACATTAGCCTTAATAGAATGTTTGAAAAAAGGAGGCTCAACCCACCTGGATCATATGGAAAAAGTAATAAAGGGTTTTTCCAACAAGAGGTGTTATTTTGAATCAGCCGGTATTTCGGTAGCTGACACTTTTAAAGCTTTTACTCTTTCACATTTGACGAATAGAAACAACGCCATTACTAAAAATGGAACGATACACGCTTCAACAAAGCATTGAAATTATTAAAATTCACTGCAAAAATGGCCCAGTTCGCAAAAATTTTTGGGTCGCCGTGAAGCACTTTGTCGGACCGCAAAACAGAAATTGATGAAGAAATTCGAGCTGTTGGGACAAGTTAGTGATGTGATGAATAAAACCCGTGCACGTCGCTCAAGAACAAGTAAGAAAATATTGCTGCTGTAGCCCGAAGTATTGAAGAAAGCCCAGGTTTGTTCATTCCTCGTCGTTCTTTGGAATTGGGCATTCCATAAACGTCATTGCATAAAGACTTGGATCTTAAGGCTTATAAAGTTCAGTTAATACAAGAACTCCAGCCGGTCGATCATCAACAACGTCGTGTCTTTCCTGATTGGGTCCTTGAAATCCATGAAAATGCTCCGGAACTCCATCGAAAATCATCTTGACTGATGAGGACCATTTTCACCTCGGTGGCTACGTCAACAAAAAAAATTGTAGCATCTAGGGCTCGGAAAACCCTAGAGTTATTGTTGAGAAGCCTCTCCATCCTCAACGTGTGACTGTTTGGTGCGGTTTATGGTCCGGCAGGGTCATTGGACCTCACTTTTAGTTTTTTTTAGTTTTTCTTTGAATACCAAAATAACACCTCGTGCTGGCGAACCCAGTATAGCACAGTGCAACACGAAACAATATAACCATGTACGGGCAACACTACGTGATAGGAGACCAAAAAAAAAAAACGATCCGTGTCTCCCAGTTTTGCCCAAAGTCATATACTTTTTTTTTTGGGGCCTCGGTGTCATTTCTGCAAAAAAAAAGTGATCATTTTCTCAGGCTCACATCTTCGAAACAGTTTGGAATTTTGATTTACTCTCTGAGGCAGAGTTGTAGCTCTTGTCATAAGGAACAAAAATAGTGAATATCTGTTCAGTATGCAGCAAAAACCTCTCAAGTCACATAATTTTGTTTCTGAGTTACCGAAGATTTAAAATGAATGGGTGTGGGTGTTTTGGACATAAAATAAATTATATTGATGCATTTACCACAAAACTACTTTCAATAGACATCGGATTTTTTTACCGGACATAGACTATCACAGTTGGAACACTTTTGCATCATTTAGACCATTTCACAATAAAATGTACATAAGCTCTTTTTGCAGCACACCGACGATAAACAATTATTTTAAAGGCAAAATCGCAAAAAATTTAAAAAAATTGATTTTGTGAACATATAAAATCATCCTCAAGTTAAAATAACAAAAAAAAATTGAAAAAAATAATTTTTTAAAAACTTTTTTTTTCCCCGTTCATGTCCATAGGTAGCAAACCGTTTACAACTCACGGGAACAATCAACTAGAAAAATTTACACCATATCTCAGATCATCCTAGGAATGATTCTTCAAGTCCATCAATTCACATTTGCTTTCTAGAATAGCATTAGCCAACTTGTGGAGCGTATGAGTAATATTCATTTGAAAGCCTAACTCTCATACGTACAGGTGGTTAATTAAATTCAATTGATGTAATTTTTTTTTAAATAACTCAAACCATGTGAAGACTAATTGGAATTTTATTACCTGCCACCGTGTCGAAGACCTCTTGTAGTGGTGAATGGATCGGAGAGGTCGGATAATTTGTACACTGTTTACTTAATCTACACCTTTTTGCAATCACACAGTACCGTACAGCCTAAAACTCGTATAAATACGCTAATGATTGTACGTCTTTGGCATCACGGCCTGAGATTGGAAACATTTCCGAAAGGCTAAATGGATATCTCATCGCAACAACATTTTTTATTACTATTGCCTTTGTTGCTCCCGGGTTTCTCTATGACCTACCGATTAAAGCAACACACACACTTCTTCGTAACTGATGACTGTTCTGTCACCAAATGTCATCTGATGTCTTGCCACTTAGAATAAGATCGTCCTCGACTCGGAGCCTATGTATTTGATGCATGAGTCTCCTTTTTGCCTTTATTGCAACCGGATTGCTCTATGACCTACCGGTTGAAATAGCACACACACACTTCTTCGGATCAGTCACTGTTATTTCACCAACTGTCTTCCGATCGTCGCTTTTCTCGGGATTCGACAGTAATTTAACAGTCGGCCAGAACTTACTTTTGCTGAAACCTAGGTTGCTTTGCTAGAAATGCTCTAGCCTTTTCTTCGGCTTGTATACGTCGATCAATCTCTTCATTTCCAAATTCAATTCCCTTATTCCGTGGCTCGCCAGGAGTAGACCGAGGAATGTCGTCACGCTGATCTGCGAGTCCTACTGCCTCTACTGGTAAAAATTCGGCCTTAATTTGAGTATTCGAGCAGCAAGAATAAAAAAAGCCACCATTGCTGCATTAACGATGACTTGATCATGGTTCACCTACGTCGACTGTCATTGATGAAATCTCTGAAACCCTTACAACCCGCCTTCTTCGTTTTATTTTTTTTTTTCAAGTGTAGCAGAAATTCGCCTTCTTCAATGTAGTCCTAATAAGAAGTGTTCTTTGCGCCATCCTTCAAATGATTTCCCTGTCCCATTTCTTTCACATTCACCGTAAATACTCAATTAACAAATGTCTCCGAAAACTTAATTCCAATAACAATATTTTATTAATTATCGAACATGATAATAACCTTTCTATCCATCCATACGTCCATCCATATGCCTCCATGTGGTTTAACACGGATTTCCGACAACAACAAAAACAGCACACCAACACATACACATATATCTATAATATATATGTATATAAACACTGATGACCTCCAGAAGTCAATTAATTAAGTATGTACGAGAGAGAGAGAGAGAGAGAAAAAAAGGCGAACGAAAGAAACAAAACGAAAGAAATTAGGCCAATATACGATGTAACTAACTAATTTACGCTCATAATAAATAAGTAATAAAAATCGAAATGACACAAAACTTTTTCAATATCATTAAAAAGTACATGATGAACACACAACTAGTTGTGATAGACCAGGAGGAGGACGACAAAAACGTCGACAGGGACGCTGTAGATGAGCTGAGAGGCGGCAGCGTTAAAAGACACGCACTTTATTAACGTTGTATAATAAAACTGAACTCCAACTATGAGACATCAACACAACTGAGGAGAGACAACACCAAAAAAAAATAAGTCCAAAACAATTTGTTAATAACACACTCACACACACATACATTGAAAGAGGAAATCCTTTGCGAGGATACACTATGTCAGTTGCTTACCGGCAGAGTAGGAGTTGCTAAGGGAAAATTCCCCAAAAAAAAGCCAGAGAAGTAAAACACATGCAGCCGAGTGAGCGGACAGAAAAGAAACAACAACACAAAATAACTGACAAGTGACAGACTTTATTAAATGATGTGGCATTGGAGGACCAACAGGATGTGTGTGCGTGGGTGTATGTGTGGCCAAAGAATGTGGCATATACGAAAACTAAGGATTCATTGAATGTGAAGGCTCTTGCAGAACGAACTTAATTTGGCATTCAAAATAATGGAAAGTATCCGTGCCAATAGAGGATGGGAAATATCCGGCAAAAAAAAGACATTTTTTTTCAAAATATGGGGGAAATTTCATAAAAAATATTCTTTAAATAAAAGGATCATAATTTTGTACAAAATATGGGGCGAATTTCATAAAAAATATTCTTTAAATAAAAGGATCATAATTTTGTACAAAATATGGGTGAAATTTGATAAAAATATTCTTTAAATAAAAGGGTCATAATTTTGTACAAAATATGGGGAAAATTTCATAAGAAATATTCTTTAAATAAAAGGGTCATAATTTTGTACAAAATATGGGGGAAATTTGATAAAAATATTCTTTAAATAAAAGGATCATAATTTTATACAAAATATGGGGGAAATTTCAATTTTTTGTAAAAAATATTCTTTAAATAAAAGGATCATAATTTTGTACAAAATATGGGGCGAATTTCATAAAAAATATTCTTTAAATAAAAGGATCATAATTTTGTACAAAATATGGGGGAAATTTGATAAAAAATAATCTTTAAATAAAAGGGTCACAATTTTGTACAAAATATAGGGGAAATTTCAATTTGTTGTTAACTTTGTTATAACTACGAAACCTCACATCGAATTCAAATGCCCCAAAGGCGCAGATTACAAATAATTTAGGCTAAACCGCGCGGCCTAACTATTTTATTAACTCCTGAACTTTACATTGAATTTAAAGGCGAAGATTTGTTGTTAAATTATTACAAAGAAATTGTAGTTCGGTTTTAAAATATGACAATTTATGTTTAGTAAAATTGAAATTTTTAGAAAAAAAAGGGAAAAAACTTATCCTTGGAGAAAAAAAAATGTATTTAGGGGACCATGGAACATCAGAATTGGATAGAGGTAGTTTATTTCAAACACCTTTATATTTTGTTATTGTTACCTAGTGCTATTTTGGGGAATTTTTTCATCTATTTTTGTGGAATTTTGCATTTGAGGCTTTTTGGCCATTTTTTCCATAGTTCCGACCTAGAATAGCAATAGGTTCTTTGAATAGGGTTCCTGAATATTTTGGAAACCTAAACTGTTCTAGGTGTAAAAAACTGATGTTTCCATTTCTTTTTCTCTCGTTAAAAAGATGTCAAAACCCAAAAACTTATGAAAATTATGAAAATCCTGTTTCAATCAAAATTTTGAAGATTCTTGTTTATTTTTCCAAAAAAAAATGATTTTGAAATTTTCATTGAATTTCCTAGAGCCTGCCGGGGGCTCTATAAAAAAAGGTCACACAGGAAGAATTTAAAAAAGGTTAAAAATTTCCCAACATGGTTAGCCATTTCCCCAAAAATTTCGAAAAAAAAAATCGCCTAAATAATGAAAAATAGCCAAAAAAAAAAAAAAAAAAAGAAAGAAAGAAAGAAAGCGAAAGACCCAAATTCATGACTACTTGAAGAAATATTCTCAAGTTCAGCTATTGTTCATTCGTACCTCATTGGATACCCAATTTGTTTGTGTAAGCCATTCTCAACTTGTATTACCGACCGAGGCCAAACTTATCATGGTGATGGTATCCACATAAAAACCCCGCTACAACCAATAGAATTCCTTTGAAAAATTCCTATAAAATAGATATCATCCTTTGTGACATACCCTATGATTTTGTTTGGAAACGAATCGATGTACACACTGGCCTAACGACAAGGAAGCGCCAAATAACAAATATATGACAATTTTCACAAAAACAGAAGGCAGCAGAAGAAAAAAATCGATATTGAAAAAACAACACTTTTTCCTAGTTGTGCCCGTCCTCGGGAATGTCGAAACAGAAACAAAATATATAGAACAACAACAACAATAATAATAATAAAAAAAATAGGAAGCAAAAACAACAGAAAAATGTGTGTTAGCTCTAAGGGCGTTGAGCTTTGACGAGCAACAGCGAAAACAGCAGGAGGACAATGTCACAAACAACAACCAAACATGTGGAAGAAAAGCACACAAACACACACACACACACATATCAA
The DNA here is from genome assembly GCA_958296145.1 of Hydrotaea cyrtoneurina. NCBI lineage: Eukaryota > Metazoa > Arthropoda > Insecta > Diptera > Muscidae > Hydrotaea > Hydrotaea cyrtoneurina. The sequence goes on from OY282516.1 coordinate 13,114,342, forward strand.
CAAACAATTATTAAAGTCAAACGAAAGGAAGGAAAGTGAGAGACACACACAAAAACCCCAACCATAACCCACAGTGAAGAGCTAAAAAACGAACACAAAACCTACACGCTGGCACTTTCAAATATGTATGTATGTCCAACTACAACTAGGCTTCCTGCAGTAGAGGATTTCATTTAGAACCAGGACAAAGGATACCAAAAATGGTTTTCGAGGATTTCTGCTGTTCAGCTGAAAATGATGCAAACGACGACGACGACAGCGACAGCAACAGTGAAGCAGAAACACAGGAAGTGGGGCGAAAAGGATGGCGACGAAATTAGTTTTGTGGTCATCTGTGCATGATTAATGGCGCACTATACGAAGACCACCAAAAAAAATACTGCTACAAAACTTAAATAGGGAAACAGTATTAAATAAAGCCCTAAAAGGGAACTGGAAAATCCAGTTACCGCTCATAAAATTTCTCAATATCAAAAGAAAAACCCACTTTTTTGCTCATATTTAAGTTCATCAAGAACTTTCCGTTACTTTTTAACACACAGAAAAAAAATGCATACCAATGGAAATTACCCACAACAAAAACCCCAACTGGCGGGGAAAACCCCTTGGTATTTAGTAATTATAATGACAGACAGGTATTGTCCTTATTTAGTTTATAATTCGTAATGGAACTTTACTATGACGACAATCAAATGCAAGCAATTATTGGCATATGAAGGGCCATTCAAGTTTTGCCTGACTCTTGTTTGTTGAAACTGTGGGAAAATACTAAAGGCTTTGACTGAAGGGAAATTCCAGAATGTCTATTAAATATTAACGTCCAGGAAAAGCATAACTCAAGAGTATAAAACGAGAACAAATTCTCAAATATTCATTCGGCAAAAAACTACTCAAATGCTGTTACTTTTCTCTTCGAACTCAATAGAAATTTCTGGTTTAGTTCCTTAAATTAACGCTACCGGAAAAAGTGGCGCTGTTTGCCAGGACTAACTTGTCTCTCGCAAATCTCATCCTTTCTCATCCGCTCTTTGAATTACACTCTCTCTCTCTCTCGCTATTTCATAAAGTCTCTTCTTTACTTTTCCCTATTCATTTATACTTTTATTTTGTTCCCATTTGTGCTCTCCCTGCTGTGTCGTCTCTCAAACAAAAACTGTTCCCATACAAAAAAAAATCAACATGTCATTTGTCTACCATACTTTTTCCCCAAAACGTTTTCCTTGTTCCGTTTTGCCTTTATACTTCATCAATTTAGTTCGTTTTACTCGTTCATTCACCACATTCGTTGCTTATTGTGTGTGTGTGTGTGTGCGCTTATTCTTTACTTCGTTTAAATAGAAGAAAATCGTTTATTTTGCCAGTTTTGTCTTCATTGGATTTTTGCCTTCCTTTCGTGTATTGTATTACTTTTTCGTCGGTCTGTTGTGTGTATTTTATTCATTCGTTTTTGTCTCTTCCTTTTCAATTACGTTCGTTGTGAGTGTTCCGGTGTGCGTGTATGTTTTTGGGTTCGTTTTTCCTTCTTTTCTTTTCTGTTTTTTTTTTTGTCAAAACAGCCCAGTCAGCCGTTTTATGAGTTGCTACTATTATTTTGCCAGCTGTTTGCTGAAAATGAGAAAAGAAACCAACACTCACACACACACACACAGACAGCCACAATGAACAGCTTTAATGTGAATACAGTTCGGTTATTTGCAGTAAAATTTAAGGTGACATTTGTAAGTGTGCCGAAGATGAATTGACATTTCTTTTAAAGCATACTTTTAGGAGCAGGAAGAAATATAAATTACTGCCATAGTTGAAGGGATTACATATTTCCAAATTACTGAAATTATTTCAATGTTAACAGAAACTTTATAAATATCGCACGAAAGGCAATATGGTAGACTAAATCTCATAAATTTTTGAGAAAAAAAAGAAATGCTTTGAGGACGATCCACGGAAACGAAAAAAATACATTATTACACCCTACCGTTCCCAGGCATACAGGAAAACGGACATAGCCATATAGGCAGAAAAGCTTGCCCCATGCCAGCCCTTGTAAAGTTTGTATTCGAAATACAGGTTTATTTTTTTTCAATGTCAAGGTACTTCAAAATAAAAGTTCCCAACAGGAGAAATTCACAAATTTGGCCAAAAATATTCAGTACTTTTCAATGAAATTTGACATCTGTTCGGCACTTGTTCCGGAACCGGTGCTTTGATAGGTGAAGGGGTGAAATAACTGAAGATTTAGAGATATAGTATACGAGAATACAGTCTTAGCTAATAAGCTATGAGTCAAATTTATATTTACAAAGCAACGTAAAAGCTCCAGTAAAAGATCCATAACTTTTGAACCCACTCAAAAACTTTAACAGCTACTAGATGAAATTACGTTCAATTTTCCAAGAAAATGTTCGGGGGGAAAATATCGTTTTTTGAAAAAGAAATGACAACCTTTCTACAAATGACGTATATGACTTTTTGAAATTTTTGTAAAATATTTTGTGTATTGTGTAGATATGCCAGATATTTTTCGTCTGGTTCTGGTTCCGACTCCAATTTTAGCATTTTTCCGACTTCATCTGTTCAATAACAAAATTTTGAAAATTGTATTTCCATCCGCAATTCTCATACTCTAAATCGCACTGAGGTGCGTTTGTATCGTAAATATAAAAAAGACCATATGTTCGAAAATATTTAAAATTTAAAAAAAAAATAATTTTAAGAAATATTTAAAATTTAAAAAAAAAATAATTTTAAGAAATATAATAAATATAATATAATAAAATATTTAAAATTTCTAAAAAATATTTAAAATTTCTATAAAATAATTAAAATTTCTAAAAAATATTTAAAATTACTAAAAAATATTTAAAATTATAAAAAAAATTAAAAAAAAACTCTTTCCCCGGTATACGGATGCATTGCCTGCAACCGAAGCAAACACAAGCTTGAAACGTTTTTTAAACATTTATATTTTTGCAGAGAAATATAAATAATCTCGAACTCGACTAACAGAAACAAAACTGAATGAAGAATATAGATCAACAAAACATAAACAAAATTATTTTAAGAAATATTTAAAATATTAACAAATATTTTAAATTTTAAAAAATATTTAAAATTTCTAAAATATATTTAAAATTTTAATGAATTTTAAAAAATATTTAACATTTTAATGAATTTTATAAAATATTTAAAATTTTAAAAAATATTTAAAATTTTAAAAAATATTTAAAATTTTAATGAATTTTAAAAAATATTTAGAATTTTAATGAATTTTAAAAAATTTTAATGAATTTTAAAAAATATTTAAAATTTTAAATAAGGGTTAAAATTTTAAAAAATATTTAAATTTTAAAAAAAAATTTTAAAAAATATTTAAAGTTTTAAAAAAAATTTAACTTGTTTTTAATACATTGTTTTTAATTCAGACTCCGACTGCACAGTCCTGGTTATAACCCCAAAGACTCTAGTATAGCGTTTCAAGCCCCATAAAAATTATGTATTAAATTCCTCGAAAAATCCATTGCTGCTAGATAATTTCCATTATTCAATTATGTATTTCAACTTGGCCATATGCTGAAGTATTTCATAATTGTTTGTTTGTAATAATTCCAAACAATCGTTGGAAATTATAATTATACACTTAAATATCCCTAGTTAAAGTCGTGGTGCCCATAAACAAAAGTCGCCCTGCCTTTCGAACGAATAACTTTTCCAACATTTAATTATATGTACAACAGACAACCCAACAACAACAGTGACAATAACAAAGGCAACAAAAGCAATGTTTCTATACCCTACACCAGTATGTGGAATCGTGTATAGTATGTTTTATGAAACATATTTGGAACTCCCACACATATTTGAGTAGAGTGCGGGAGAGAGAGAATTATTTCTGTTTAGTAGAAACCAAAATTGTGATTTTTGGAATTTTTAGAATATATGACCCCAGGGGAAAAAGCAATTTAGGGTTCATCATATTGATGACAGAGAAGCCTATAGATTTTCCGAGATATGTCCTATAGTTGGGAATCAATTGATATTAAAAATGGCTATAAGTGGGCGGCCATAATGTGATTCGTTGCGTGTTCAACTATCACATCGTAAAGCCCAGTTCTCCTTCCGCTAAGAACATCTAACATTATTTAGCACCTGTTTTTAAAACTGGGCGACTTAACGAGTTGGCCATGTAAAACTCCTCCAATACCATCATTTCCTATCGCTAACACAGTACATTGCATTCATAGGGGGCATCCCCTGAGTGTTAGTCCAAAAAAAAAAAAAATATCTTTATCCGTATCCATAATGTTTCCCGTATCTCGATTTTACCGGTATTGTATCAGAATTATTTTAATATTTTTTCGATTTTATTTTTGTTTTCTTTATTAAATCCTACATCGTATATTTCCGTAAAACAAATAAGAAAATGCCAGCGATTGTTTATGGGAGTACAGAATAGTTGTTGGCAGAGTCGTGTTCATTTTCCAATTTTTCATTTTCATTTTCTATTGTTTTGCTCTAGAAAAAGCTGTACATCTCTACTTTGAATTGACTTTTGTTCTACCGAGCTACAGTTTATTGGTAAAGCTTAGACTTTTGTTTCTATATTTGCTAAGTATGATAACACTACTCAACAAAATGAAAAAAATTTTATGTACTCCGGATGCGATAATTTTTTCTGTGTAGATAACCTTGACATGAGCTCTAAAAACGCAATAAAAAAAATTTTTTTCGTTTGGTTTTTTTTTTTTTTTTTTTTTTTTTAAATTTTAAAAAAAATTTTTTGGTTAATTTGTTTCGTCCGGCATAACTTGGGAACCACTAGCCCGATTTAATTGAATTAAATTTTAAAAAATTTAAAATTACAATTCCCTTAATCTGTTCATATATTATTTTCCTACAGTTTCCAAGTTAAAAATGAATATATAAAGGAAAAAACTTATTTTTTGCCTAAAGATTTAAATTTTTTTTTTTTTAAAAATCCATAAAAAATCCAAAATGAAAAATTGTCAAATCTTATTACTTTTACGTAAAGTCACATAACCTATGAGCAAAATGAGACAAAGATCATGAAAATCGATGCACGCGTTTCGCTATGAATGCAGTAAAGGTATGAATTTCAAAAATTTGCTCGACATATGCACAACTTTGTCTATGGCAAGGTTTTTTCTTTTTTATTACCAAAAAAATTTAAATTTGTTGGGTGACAAAAATATATGAAATTTGAATATATTTGAAATTCATACCTTTATTCAATTGCGAATAAAAGCGAAACGCGTGCATCGATTTTCATGATCTTTGTCTCATTTTGCTCATAGGTTATGTGACTTTACGTAAAAGTAATAAGATTTGACATTTTTTTTCATTTTGGATTTTCTATGGATTTTTTAAAAAAAAAAAATTTAAATCTTTAAGCAAAAAATAAGTTTTTTCCTTTATATATTCATTTTTAACTTGGAAACTGTAGGAAAATAATATATGAACAGATTAAGGGAATTGTAATTTTAAATTTTTTAAAATTTAATTCAATTAAATCGGGCTAGTGGTTCCCGAGTTATGCCGGACGAAACAAATTAACCAAAAAAAATTTTTTAAAATTTAAAAAAAAAAAAATAAAAAAAAAACCAAACGAAAAAAAAATTTTTTATTGCGTTTTTCGAGCTCATGTTAAGGTTATCTACACAGAAAAAATTATCGCATCCCGAGTACATTTTGACTGTTGACTAGTGTAATTTAACTCTGTTTTGTGTTATGACACTATTCAAGTAAATGAGCGATATGCGTATTATTGGCAGAATACCCATTCTAAAACAGTTCGCCATGTAGTAGAAGAGGCATCACCCACATGTTGGCACTGTGGTATCGACAATGTCTTTCACAGTTAACTCCCAGCCAGCATACCAAATTATGGGGAAACCTTAAAGAAACCTATTCCTACATTTTTAAAATATATTTCACAAGGATGTTTGTATGCTGTTGTTGTTCTATTATGCCATGAATAGTTTACATGACAGTATAAAAACAAAACAAAAGCCTGAGCAATAATAGCAGATACTTTAGGTTGTTGTATTTCTTTTTTGTTGTTGTTGTTCTTCCTAACCCGCTTTGTTGCCATCATTACCTTGGCATCTTTTCTGCCAAGTGAAGGGGCATGCCAACAACAACTACAACAACAAAAAAACTATCATAATTAAAGTTTAATTAGGAAGTTACTACACAAACTATATGCACACAAACACATACGCCGAATATTAAGAAGTAAATTACATATACTCGTACACACACAGTTGGTTAGTTCGCCGTGTATAGGTAAATTGTTGAGTTTCTTTTGTGTGCGCGGTAGTTAAGGCAGTTGAGCAGTAAAGACCTTCACATCATATGCCGTCACTGGCATAAGTGTGTGGCAGTGATGGGCGTACGTCTGTGTATGCATACATGTATAATACTATGGGTGTGTGTGTGTAACATACGCTTGGCTTGACTTGACAAAATGTTGCATTTATGCATACATGCAAAAGAGTTCATATGCATACCGGCCATAACCCCATGAACATATTGGGGTAAGATTTTCAATAATAAATATTAATTTTTTGTAAATAATTATAAATTCATCATTTAGCCACAACTGACTTAGCATCCCATTGTCATCATTCAATATTTATTTTCACAAAAAACATCTGAAGTGGAGATTTTTTATATAAAGGGTGTTTTTTATTGGGGTATAGAACTTTAAGTTGGCATCACTTTTTTAACTGGCGGCCATTTTGTCAGCTGTCAAGTGATTAATATTTAGTTTGGTTTGCCATTTCATCATGAACAAAAGAACAACGCTTGCAAATCGTGCACATTTATTTCGAAAGTAATGGTTCAGTTCGCGAAGTTCACCGCAAGCTCCGTCCATTTTATGCCATTACATCCACAAAAACGGACTGTTTGGTGTGCTCTATGGGCTGGTGGAGTCATTGGGCCATACTTCTTCCGAAATAATGCTGGAGAGTCAGTTACCGTTAATGGAGACCGGTATAGAGCCATGATAACCGACTATTTTGTTCCCGAATTGGATGGCATGAATGTGGATGAGTTGTGGTTCCAACAAGTGGTTGAAAATTGGACCTGTAGAATTGGCTTTATTCGATCCAGCCGCGGCGGCCACATGCCCGAAATCATATTTAAACATTAATGGCATATAATTATCCTTCCAATAAAGCCAAATTTATCGACATTAAAACGATTTTCTTGTGTTTTATTTCAATTCGAAGTTCTATACCTCAATAAAAAACACCCTTTATTTATAAAAATCTTAACAAAAACTCATTCTCAACACCAACAAAAAAAAGTTGTTGCCTTTTTTAAGGAATCGCGGCCAAGAATCCCATTTATATTTCACTAGATCTTTCCAGCTCTTTGCCATCGTGTCGCATGTTATTATCGCCCACGAAAAGTTTTACTGGTCTCTCGGCATGAGGTTGCAAGTGCACCTGCCGATGCTGTTATGCTAAAAACCACTGCTTCTTTCGAGTGCTACTACTGTTACTGCTGTTGCTGCTGCTGCCACTACAATTGCTTTTAGTTTTGCAGCACGAGTAGCTAAATTATGGTGTAGTAGCTGTAACTCGTGTGAAAAGTCCTCCAGTGCCTTTACTGCCACACTTAAGAGTTGTTGTTCAGAACGCAAATTTTCACATCATCTTTTGCTCCTCCGAACAACAATTCAAGCCATCCCGCCAGATACGACAACTGGCACATGTGTGCGCTGTGGCACTTTTCATATGGTGAACGAACGAATATGATTATGAAAAAAAAATACCAAAAAGAAGAATTAAAAGTTTTTATTAAATTTTGCATAATAAATTTCCACAGAAACTTGCCAACAAAATTAGGAGCAAACTAAACTCTGTGCACGGGGGGAAAACCGGCAAATATTTGAAACTATCCAAAAAAAAAACCCGCAGTGAGTCAGGAAATTTCACACATCACCCAGGGAATGGGGGTCCCCAGGGTTTGTGCGGTCTACAATAAGGGGTATTTACCCAATGACTCTTTTATGATCTTGTGTGTCAATATTTGTGTTCTATTGCATTCCCTCTTTGGTTCTTCATATGTACTTTATCTTTCGCTAGTCTGCTCATATAAAATATTTCAATAATATTGATTGTTGTTTTATAACACTGATAAGCTGATAACACAAGAGTGTTCAAAAATATTATTCGTTTAATATAAATTTCAGCGTTAGAGTGGCTCGGCCGTTCAAAAACGTATAAGCGTGTAAGCCGTATAGACAACACAACTAACGGCAATAAGTAAAGTTGATTTATTTTTTTAAAAAAGAAATAACTTGGAAAATGCCGCATTGGGGAACAACTTGCCACTACTGTCCACCTTACCATGGACCAGCGCACCTGAGGCCGCCTTGCCATCATCATCATGGACCACCGGCCCACCATCACGGACCACCGGCCCACCATCACGGACCACCACACCACCACCATGAACCACCTCATCATGGGCATCATGGACCACCTCACCATGGACCATCGCATCATGGTCCACCGCACCATGGCCCACCACATCACCATCATCATGGTCCTCCTCACCATCATTGTTGACGATTGTATAAATTTCCTGTAGATTTTAGTATTTAAAAATATTTATTACGCCATATTTGTTGATTAATTAAAACGTATGTGTAAGCTGATTAAAAGTTTGTGCGATATAGAAATAATGTGTGTTTATAATTGTGAAATTGGGGTCATGGTGCAACTATGAAAATTCCCTACAATACAGAACATATATATGAAATGTTGACGGGAGTACAAACAAAATGTAGAATATCCGAGCAATATTTTTTCAAAATGCAAATATTGGGTAACTTCTTTCCAATTTCAATATCAATCGCTCTACATTTATATGAAGCAACAAACAATTTTGGTTTTAAATAGACGAAGTAGTTGAGTAATCTTAGAAATTTATGACGTTCTTTAGGTATATCAACATTTGCATGTCGGGAATAACAAAACTCCAAAAAAAATAGTATACATTCCCTACGATGATGGCGACTAATTAATAAACTGGAGATACGATCTAAATTTACGACATGTGATAAGAGTCTGCTGCCGAATATTCTATAACAGTTTGGCATTTCCAGAATAGTCAAAAATGACAATGTTTTCATGTTGGCCATACATTTGGAGATCGGAATCCACAACAGTACTAAGACCTTTCCAAATTGAATGCGCACATGTCAGTTGTGGACGTTTTTTAACATCAATTGTTAATACAGTAGATAACGGATATAAAAAAGTCAACAACTGCCACAAATATATTTCTTATATGCGATTTGTTTATATAAGCATTTATTGTTAAAAAGAAAGTAACCCAAACCTTCCTATATTCAAGCTAAAGCTAAAGCTAAAGCTAAAGCTAAAGCTAAAGCTAAAGCTAAAGCTAAAGCTAAAGCTAAAGCTAAAGCTAAAGCTAAAGCTAAAGCTAAAGCTAAAGCTAAAGCTAAAGCTAAAGCTAAAGCTAAAGCTAAAGCTAAAGCTAAAGCTAAAGCTAACGCTAAAGCTAAAGCTAAAGCTAAAGCTAAAGCTAAAGCTAAAGCTAAAGCTAAAGCTAAAGCTAAAGCTAAAGCTAAAGCTAAAGCTAAAGCTAAAGCTAAAGCTAAAGCTAAAGCTAAAGCTAAAGCTAAAGCTAAAGCTAAAGCTAAAGCTAAAGCTAAAGCTAAAGCTAAAGCTAAAATTAGACAAATAGTATCCAGGGACTCGAATCTCTATTTTTTAAAAAAACCCATTTTCTGAGACCAATTTCTGACAAACTATTTGTTCAATCTTAAAAATGGAAACATCGTGTTGTTTATATTAAGGTCCGCTATGCATGAGCAAAAAATCAACAAAATCTATTTTTGCAAAAAAAAATCGAAAATTTGGATAATTTGTTCAATCTTAAAAATGGAAACATCGTGTTGTTTATATTAAGGTCCGCTATGCATGAGCAAAAAATCAACAAAATCTATTTTTGCAAAAAAAAATCGAAAATTTGGATGGGCTAACCCCTTTGTTGTTTTTTTTTGGAAAAAAAATGTATTTTCGATTTTCCAAATATTTTGCTCTTGGGTGTATTCTGCCTTCGAAATGATGTAATTATAACCACATAAGGTTTAGATACCATCAGCCATTAGAGAATAATAGTCAGAAAATACAGCTAAAGCTAAAGCTTAAGCTAAGTTAGTCAATAAACACATTTCTTGCTGTGTCAAACATCGTGTTGTTTATATTAAGGTCCGCTATGCATGAGCAAAAAATCAACAAAATCTATTTTTGCAAAAAAAAATCGAAAATTTGGATAATTTGTTCAATCTTAAAAATGGAAACATCGTGTTGTTTATATTAAGGTCCGCTATGCATGAGCAAAAAATCAACAAAATCTATTTTTGCAAAAAAAAATCGAAAATTTGGATGGGCTAACCCCTTTGTTGTTTTTTTTTGGAAAAAAAATGTATTTTCGATTTTCCAAATATTTTGCTCTTGGGTGTATTCTGCCTTCGAAATGATGTAATTATAACCACATAAGGTTTAGATACCATCAGCCATTAGAGAATAATAGTCAGAAAATACAGCTAAAGCTAAAGCTTAAGCTAAGTTAGTCAATAAACACATTTCTTGCTGTGTCATACTGAAAAAAGGATGGGCAGTGGCAGATAACCTATATACTCTAATAACACTCCTCTTTTTTTGGATAATTAGGAAATATACTCTCGGCGCTAAATTGTCTTATTTTTCACATTTGTTTAAAACAAATATTATTCATAGTTTTATAGTTAGCAAAATTATTGTTTGTGGTAGATTAGATATCGATATTATTCATACAGAATAGTGATGGGAACTGATTAGAAGATTTATTGGCGAATACTTTATACTTTTGGTTTGGAATTTTGTTGTTGTTTTTTGAAGGTCTGATTCAATGAGGATATTGCTCTTTTGGTGTCGGAATGCTAATACTAGTTATGTGCAATATTATTTTTGAAAAAATATGCAAAATGAAAATGGCATGTCCTGATTTTCATAAGTTTTGGCAAATAAATTTCAAAGAAATTAGTTTCAAAAAGAGTTGAAGCACTATCGAGTACTCGCATTCGAACATGTCAGATACGAGTATTCGCAACAAGAAAATTCACCAACACAATTATGAAGAATTTGTCACCCAAAAAAACCGCTCCCTCTTCATTGATACCATTTCATTTGTATATAAATATCTCAACGTTGATGAGAAACAACACATAGTATCTTTTCAAACCTTGAGCAATCAAGTCAGTCGGTGTACCCAGAAAAGCGGTGCAACTTTTTAAGTGAATTAAATAAAAACATTTATACGAAATACTAAAAAATGGATCATCATTGCACGCATTGCCCACCTTACCATGGGCCGGCACATATGAGACCTGCCTGTTCTCATGGACCTCCGCATCATGGGACTCCTCACCATGGAACCGCTCATCATGAACCACCTCACCATGGAGGTCATCATCATGAGCCACCACATCATGGTTCCCATCACCATGAGCCAGCACATCACGGTCCTCCACATCATCACCATTAAATAGTTTCCCTTTTTTTTTTTGGTATTTACGGTGTTATTACTTCTGCAAAATTGTATAAATAAAATTTGTATTTATTTATACATATATATGTGGTTATTACGTTTCAGGCGTTCTACACTAAAGATGTATGTATGTTTGTACCCTTGCTGACAACGTAACATTTTTTGAATAAATTCATATTTTCAAACATGGTGATATTTTCTTTCGGCGCACTAGATATGTGTGTTCATGTTTTCTGGAGGATCCTTTTCGGTCATGAAAGGAGTCTTAATTTGGGCAAAATCTTGGCTGCTATACTGTATTTCTGTACCGTTTACATGTGGTGTGTTATTATATGTTAGTCAAATTGGAGTTTTAGAAGCAAACAATGGAGAACTTCAGCCCATTAAACAAAAATATGGATTAGAGATTTGTATAGAGAGAACAGTACCAGAGAAATATCACAAAATTGTACAAACGATGATCTATTTAAGATGTTGTTGATAACGTCAGATCCGCTCATCTCTAGGGAATTAGATGAAGCAGCAAAAAAGGGTGCTAGACAGAAATAATACGGAAATAAATATGGAATATTTGCGGGCAATTTTTCAACGGAGCGAATACAATTTATAATTTATTGCTTCTGTTATAGAATTACCCCCGAATTAATAAAAATTTAAAAACCCTTCGGTAAGAAAAATTTATGCAAATACAAAAACAATATTCCCGCATTTTTCATAACATAGGCTTTTTAAATTTGTATGAATACGGGGGTTAAAAAATAATATTCTTCACTTAATGTTGTTTAAATAAAAGACAAAACTAACATTAAAAAATTCTCTATGCAAAGTTTTTTTTTTGTTTTAACATTAACAAGGAAATGACATTTTTTGCAATATATTTTTTTTTTTTTTTTCAAAAAATATTACATTGATTTGATTATAAACGTATGACCTTCTTTTAATAATTAAAGAAGATGAAAAAACACATTTCCATGCGAAAGTATTAAGGATGTAGTGAATATGTTTGGCGAAAGCGAATATTGAAATATAATTTTTTGCGAAATATTCGAAAAATGCGAAAACAAATGTTCAAAATGATGCGAACAATATGAATATGCGAAAGCGATCATCCCTACACTCTTGCTAAATATTAAAAAAAAAAAATCGAAAGTTCAACTTTGACCTTGAATTAATCACTAACTACTGAATCGATTTTATTGAAATGGAGAAGAGCTTAAGAAGTTATCGAACTACTAAAAAAAAATAACTGAAAAATCTCCATCTCTTCAAAAGTGACAGGCCGTTAAATAAAGGATTCTGAGCCACAGTGCGGCGATATGAAATAACACCCACTACAATGAAATAAAGCCCAAAAAATAAAAACAATGAACTAACAAGTTTAGTGAAATAAACCCCAAATAAAAAAATATAAGCGCCCCGGTAGGCGAGTTGGTAGCGTGCTTGCCTATCAGCGTGGGGGTTGTGGGTTCGATTCCCACCAGAGGCTTTGGTCTGTCGCTGCAAAAATCTAGCCAAATGGTCGTTGTCACCCGGTTTACCCTTGGACCCAAAATTAGAATATAAATTTACTTTGTATTGTAATTAATAAATAAAAATAAAAAAATAAAAAAATTATATAACACCCAAATTCACATAAAATATCTCTGGAATTTATTTCATTATCCCATTATTCATTTTTATAACGAAACAATCGCCAAATGTTTAATGGATCTTTTAGGCTCTATGAAAAATGCTCCCAAAAACATCGCATACAAAAAATTCGGAAGTTTTTCAGAATATTTAAGCATTTCATTTTTCAGTTTTGCGGAATTTTTCATATGAAAAATGTCGCAATTTATTATTTTTGCGGAATTTTTAATTTTTAGAATATTTTCAAAACAAATATGGATCACCTATCGATTTTTTTATAATGTTTTTTTTTTTGGGGATTTTTTTCATATTGGGCTTTTGGGCCAATGGGGTTTTCATTTATTTTGGGAAAATCTTCATTTGGGACATTCATCATTTGGGGCATTCGTCATTTATTTTATTTATTAAGTCAATGGAAGTAAATTCCTTACAGACCAGCAATGTAATAAATAAATATATTAAGTGTATCTTAATAATAACGACTTAGACCGTCTATAGCCGGTCATCGCTAACAGCTAAGAGTCTAATGTTTAAAGGGTTTGATTTCAGTGGTTAAAGGTTTAACTATCGGGTTAAAATTAAACCATCTAAAGCGGACCGCCTGCAAGTTTTGTTATTTCTGTGGTTTTCACAAGTAACCGCGTAAGTCGTAAAGCCAAAATACATAATTTTCAGCATTTCTGGAGCAGTTAAATACATTTTTAATTTTTTTATACACAAATTATATGAGATTTTTGGAATAATATTTTATCAAAATAAAATGTTAATGGAAAAAAATATAAAAAAAAATTATAGATTTATATAAAATTATAAAAATAATATATAAAATTGTAAATTGTATAAAAAAAACATAAGTTTGTAAAGTGTGAGAGAAATAACGGCGTAAGATGTAAATATTTTCGTTGAGAACACACATGATGACTTTGGTTTTACCATGAAAATAGAAGCACACACTTCTTTTTAACCCTATTCGTACAATCCAGTTACTTCGGGTCACTATTGGAATTAATACTTACATATGTTTTTTATTTTATATTAGACATTATCTTCCTTTAAATAGTTTACTTTCAAAAAATGCCCATTAGAATTTTTTTAATTTTTGTTTTTATCAACCATTTTGCGTTTTACTGATGTTACTTTACGTTACATTTAGCTTGGTACGAATAGGGTTAAGCGTTAATGATAAAAAAAAACAGTTTTTAGAAAAATTCCACATAAGTTGTTTTTTGCTAAAAAAAAAAAACTGTAAACAAATCGAATCAGCATTAAAAATTTAGCAATTTGGTGTCAAAACCTCAACATCGACAAATACCGACACAGATTTGTTTGATAGAGAAAACGATATTGTGGAAACTCCCTGAAGTGGATTTTGCATCGGGGTATGATTTTTTCTCTTGTTTTGCTTTTAATCACGACCACAAATGCACAAAATAAATAAATAAATAAATTGTATTAACGAGACTAATATTTTATTGACTTGTAGTCCTAAGACTACGCAGCCAAATTCATTTAGGAGATTATTCAAAAGTTTTGAATCAAAACCGATACTTTGGCCCATTTTCTCGATTTACGGTAAAGAGTCGTTAATAACAACTACCACAACTTCCGTTTAGCTCTTCACCAACAACAGATTACTATAATACAGTTATTATTTAAAACATTTTAAAATATATAACAAACGTTGTTGTTTTTTTTTTTAAATTTTTTTTATTACAAAAATACAACTATTCTATTGTTATTGATATTCACTTATGATGAAACTACATTTCGACGACAATATGAACAACACTTTAATTTGAACTCAACACATTGTACACAACAATACACCATGGGCCGCAGATGTCGGGTACGGTGATTGATGAGCCATGGTGGCTCTCAACATGTCTACCATGAGCTGCATTAAACTATAATTTGGTAAAATATTCGACCACTCTGATTACATCATGGTACAACAGCAGACTACACGACGTGGGTGTCCGTGGTGTCCATGGTGATGATGATGTGGTGGTGGATGGTGATGGCCACCATGGTGCGGTGGTGGGCCATGGCCGTGATGACCTCCTCCGTGGCCACCTCCGTGACCACCGCCGTGTCCTCCTCCTCCGTGACCTCCTCCGTGTGGCATTTTCTAATTTTTTTGCAACGTGCTTAGATGTCTACGCACTTAATGCATATATTTAACTAAACGGATTGTTGAATATTTCCGTGCGTTTAGTATAAGAGTAAAGTGTGAAATATTTATTTCCATTTATCAATAAGTCAATGAATATGGAACAATACCATGTACTCTAGCATACAATTGGCTTAAGCGGCGGTAGTCGTCGCACTTTATCTAATCTTCGTTGTTGATTGTTGTCGAAATTATGAGTGTCGTTTGTGGTGTTAAAGTAGAGATAAGAGACTACAAGAATTTCAGTTAACCAGTGAATTTAACGATTAACACGCAAAACAAAAAACAGCAAAATGATTCATACTTTGGAGGAGAATTTCTTCTACGATTGATTCGGTGGATAACTTTGAAATTGTTTGACATAATAAACCGTGTATGACAATTATGTCTCACTTATTATCCATTTTTCCAATGCCGGCAAAAAAAGAACCGCGTTTATATTCGATTTGCCAGAGCTGGGTGGGGTGGAACATCACAAGGAGGATGGAGGAAAGAGGATAGAGGATAGATGATAGATGATAGAGGATAGAGGAAAGAGGAAAGAGGAAAGAGGAAAGAGGAAAGAGGAAAGAGGAAAGAGGAAAGAGGAAAGAGGAAAGAGGAAAGAGGAAAGAGGAAAGAGGAAAGAGGAAAGAGGAAAGAGGAAAGAGGAAAGAGGAAAGAGGAAAGAGGAAAGAGGAAAGAGGAAAGGGGAAATATGCAATTGGAAATAGGAAATAGGAAAGGGGAAATAGGCAATAGGAACGAGGATATAGGATAGAGGAAAATGGAATGAGGAAAGATGAAAGAGGAAATAGGCAATAGGCAATAGGAAAGTGGAAAGGGGAAATAGGGAATTGGAAATAGGAAAGGGGAAATAGGCAATAGGAACGAGGATGGAGGAAAAAGGAATGAGGAAAGATGAAATAGGAAAGAGGAAAAAAGAATGAGGATAGATGAAAGAGGAATGAGGAAAAAGGAATGAGGAAAGATGAAATAGTAAATAGGCAATAGGAAATAGGAAAGAGGAAAGGGGTAAGAGGAAAGAGAACAGAGGAAAAAGGAAAGATGAAATAGGCAATAGGAAAGAGGAAACGGGAAATATGCAATTGGAAATAGGAAAGGGGAAATAGGCAATAGGAACGACGATATAGGATAGAGGAAAAAGGAATGAGGAAAGATGAAAGAGGAAATAGGCAATAGGAAAGTAGATAGGGGAAATAGGCAATTGGAAATAGGAAAGGGGAAATAGGCAATAGGAACGAGGATAGAGGAAAAAGGAATGAGGAAAGAGGAAATAGGAAAGAGGAAAAAAGAATGAGGAAAGAGGAAATAGGAAATAGGTAATAGGAAATAGGAAATAGGAAAGAGGAAAGGGGTAAGAGGAAATAGGAAAGAGGAAATAGGCAATAGGATAGAGGAAAGACACATTTCATTCTAGGGTCAGACTCCGTTACCAATTGCTAACGAAGTTACTTCCGAGTTACTGTTGCATGCAACATGAGATTTGAGCCACTACACAGACGATGAACAGATGAGTGCCTATATAGCCACGTATCCCAACTGAAAGATCTAGGAATATACGACAAATATCCGAAGAATAACGTTAAAGAGTATTTCAGTCCGGCTGAATAACAAATTCTCCAAAGTGCGTCATCCGGTCAAGCGGCAATTTGATAATGAACGAATGAGACTTTCAGGATAGACGCATATTTTAACGGGAGCGACCAGACAGCGGATATCTGACAAACTGATACAATTGAAATATCTATAGAATAACGATACACAACCCACGCTCCGGCGATGAATACCCCAATATCCGCTATCATCACCACCGCTCTCCTCTATACACGGTCCAGAGGCTGCAAAGATGTCGTTGCCATATATGGAAGTTATATTCCATTTCGGCCAAATGTATGTGGTGTAAATATTTGCGACGACAGCTGGGGTGAAGTATTTCTTGGACCGCTTCGAAATTCCCCAAAACTTGAATGCATCTTTCGACACTTCCAACAGATGACTAGACCTACAAGCATCACCCTGTATCTCCATGTCCAGAATATCAAGAGTGTCTGATATTCACGATATCCACAACACTCTGAGAGATTGACAACGATGCTGGATCAGTGGAACGTTTGTGTGACAATAAACAGCGCTGGGTTTCCGTTCATCTTACCCCACTCAAATATCTTGGCCAAATGGCGGTTGAGTAAATCCCCGACATACAGGAACCTGGGCCGATGGTTGCTGTTAGCAGCAAAAGAGTAGACTGTGTCCACAGTCTGACACAACTGTTTGTCAATGAGAAGACCAATTGGTGAATGAGAGAGACGAGGACCTTGTGGCACTGCTGCGGTCAACATATCGAGCCCTAACCGTGGAAAGCGTCAAGCCGAAAAATGTTTTTTATTTTATTTATTATTAATTCCAATACAAAGTAAATTTATATTCTAATTTTGGGTCCAAGGGTAAACCGGGTGACAACGACCATTTGGCTAAATTTTTGCAGCGACAGACCAAAGCCTCTTGTGGGAATCGAACCCACAACCCCCAATCACGCTACCAACTCTCCTACCGGGGCGCTTAAGCTGAAAATGTTGTTTGTACGATACAATTGAATTTGTTATATCTGTGTAAATATAATTTTTTAACTTGTTTCTTTATTTACTTAACAAAGTATAATATCTATATTTGCTAGCTTAAGACCTCAGCAGTCAGAGCCTGCATTATATTTGTAATTTAGTTATAAATATATGTTATGTTAATAAATAAATAAATACATTTTTAATTTTTAATATTTCGGAATTAAGAGCGTTGGACAAATTTCTATCGATTTTCATTAAAAGGCGAGTTTACGGCGGTTATGTGTTTTTTTCGGGGTAAGGGAGAGAGAGAGAGATGATACTACTGACACCAAATGCCATGAGATTCGATATGACTGATTAGAAAGCCTTGGAAATATCCAGAGCCGCAACCTTGTTGTTATCAAGGCGGTCCATGGCTTGATTCCATAATTTTTAACAGACCGCCATCAGGTTTCCAGTAGATAGATTTCTTCGGAATCATATGCTCGATCATTCAGAAGGCCGTTGGAGTCTATATGCTTTATTTTGTTTCGTAACTAACGTTTCCACATAAAATTTCGGTTTATAACAATAGGAGACATTGTTTAATATATTTAATTTGACACATTGAAGTGGTTGCATCTGATCCTTCCTTATAGGGAAAATAATACATAATTCAAAAATTGAAAATTTGAAAACAAAAAATAATTGTTTTTGTTCTAGTTTGGCTCGAGGCCATATAAAAACGATCTTATTGCTCTTCATGTATTTCAATTTATTATTTAATATTTTTTTTTTTTTAAATATTTTTTGAGTTTGGTACTAAAAAAAAATACCAGAAAATTATTATAAACATCCCTTGGACTCATTTAGCCACATTTACCTATTCTGTCAATGCCACTCACTTAGCTGAACTTTATTTTTACGAATACATTTCATACTTGTTACTTGTTTCTAAATCTACTTAGTTTTCTGATATAATTCTCCTGCTCATTTGTTTTGATTGTAGTGATGCATTTCAATCACTTGCAATAAAACAATCCCGCAGGCTAGTGTAATTATTTCTTAACTTTTAATGTTTTTGAAAAATAAATATAAACAATTGGGTATTTACAGACACTTGTCGTTATCTTTCACATTATTGTACAGCAACATACACCGCAACCCTCACGTCGACGATCAACTTCGGAGTATGGACGGGGTGGCGGCACCCGATACGTTTGTGTTGGAATAACAAATATAGGCGGTCGATAGTGATTATGACCGCCATGATGATGATGTATTCCATGATGATGATAGCCGCCATGGTGATGATGATGATGCCATCCATGATGGTGATGATGATGATGGTGTCCGCCATGATGATGATGATGGTGTCCGCCATGATGATGATGATGCGACATCCCTCCTCCATGATGACCATGTGTCATTTTTACCGTTTACCTTCTTTGGCTGTCGTAGATGCGGTCTTATTAGACACAAATGCTTAACTGAATACAGAACAAAAATATTTATTACTTTTGTTTTTTTTTTCCAAAATTCGAATATACTCACTCACATACACACTTATAGATTTGCTGCTTTATCTATGAGGTCTGGAGTACGTGATTCATGGACATATGTACACACATAACTACATGCGTAGGTAAGAAACTGGGTTCTCTATCAGTTTACCATTTGGTGAATGCGATTCGTATAAATGATTCTGATTACAACAGATAAATATAATAAAATATCCACAAAGATTCGATTCGACACACCCCATTGTGGACAGAGTAGTAGCAAGTTTAAATTTGTTACTTTAATTTTTCTATATTTTTAAATTTTTTTTTACTTTGAAATTTTCCTTGTCGTCACCAAAAAACCATGACGACAAAAAACAGAGTCGTCTCAAGACAATATCAATATCACATTTGGTTGGCAATAACAACCATTTGTAGTCCTAGGAAACGGCTGAACGTAAAGACGACCGCTTCGTCCAGAGGCAGATAGTCTGTTGACAGGATGTACCAAAGGATCAATGGCCAGATTAACAAAAGTTGTATCTATTTTATTTCATCTTTGGTATAATAACGCATTATTCTGTAATAAAATGCTGAGAGTTTCACAATAACACCTTCCACTAATTTTCTGTTTCTCCAATTTATTCACTTAAAGTATGGCACAGCAACAACATTCATTGCAATCACAACGTTTTTTGGTCTCCACATAGCTGGAGGAACAGGACGACGATGATCGTCGTGAATACTGTGGTCCGCTGATTGAGGGCGATGGCAGTGGCGAGGATATAATAAAAACAGGTCGTAAATTCTCATTCTTTTCTTCCAGTTCGATTCCATGATTATCGTGTCCTAAAACCTCGTGATTTTTTGGATGTTCAATTGATGCCGGCTCGTGATTTTCTGATATTATGTCCGCATGATGTGACACTTCCGTAACGCCTTCCTGATGATCGTCGGTCATTATTTCTCTTCTACCACTTGTGGTGTGTTCTAATCCAATGCAAATATTTTACTAAATGAAATACAACCAAACAAAGTTGTGTGGAAAACAACAGATTTATTTTACTTTTATCTGTGTATTTCATAAGTACGTCATTCATTTTCAAGTGTTCGATAACTTTGAATTCGAAAAACAAAAATTGGTATTGTGTATTGAATTGTCTTGGTCAATATACCACATCTGACTTTACGATGACTTTGAAAACTAAAAGACGCGTGGCGGGGGAAATAGTGTTCCGAAATTTGTTTCAAAATCAAAAAAAAAAATTCAAAAGTCAAAGGAATAAAAACAAAAACCGAAGTTAGTTTCACAATTTAAAAATTCCAAAAGTCATAGTCATCTTTGGGTAATGGAAATAGAAGAAGACTTTACATATTCTAATAGTATAAACGTGCTTCGTGCCTCTACGAAGGAGTGGAAAGACCAAACGCGTGGCCGCGGAAATAGTTTCCGAAATTTGTTTCAAAAACATTCAAAAATCAAAGTCAGCGGCGAGTTATACGAATAACCAAAAAAACGAAGTTTGTTTCAAAATCCAAAAATTGAAAATGTCATAGCCAACATGAGGTTATAGAAATAGAAGAAAACTTTAAATATTCTCTTGATATAATCTAATTTTGTACCTCCACCAAAGAGTTTGCAATTCCAAAAGCCTAAGCAAGACATTTCAGTGAGCCTGAGATTAAACCGACCAAAAGGATCACAACATCCTTCAGAAGTTTTCAGCAATTTATTTTCATTTATCGATCATATCGAGCTCTAACCGTGAAAAAGACGTAAGTGCAAAAGAGAAAATTGTACAGGAGACGAGTTTTTTTTTGTGGTCAGGCAAAAAGGCATGTGATACAATTGAATTTGCTATATCTTTGTAAATATACATTTTTAATTTATTAATATTTTGTAAATATAAATTTTTAATATTTCGTTAATATAAATTTTTAATATTTAGTAAATATAAATTTTTAATATTTTATAAACATATATTTTGAATTTTTAATATTTTGTAAATATAATTTTTTAATATTTCGTTAATATAAATTTTTAATATTTAGTTAATATAAATTTCTAATATTTTGTAAATATAAATTTTAAATTTTTAATATTTTGTAAATATAATTTTTTAATATTTCGTAAATACAAATTTTTAATATTTTGTAAATATAAATTTTAATATTTTCTAAATTTTTTAAATATAAATTTCTTATCTTTTGTACATATAAATTTTTAATATTCTGTAAATATAAATTTTAAATTTTTAATATTTTGTAAATATAATTTTTTAATATTTCGTAATTTTTAATATTTAGTTAATATAAATTTTTAATATTTTCTAAATATAAATTTTTAAAATTTTCTAATAGCCTGTTTCCGTAAAACGAATTTGTTCGTTCGTTAGAAATTGTGAAAATTCAAAGCGCAATAAAATGGATTCTTATCACTACTAAGTGCTTATTCTTTTGGGATTGTGTTCCATATGTCGATATTAACGATTTGTAACGAACGAACTAATTCGTTTTATGGAAACAGGCAGTAAATATAAATCTTTAATATTTAATATTTAGTAAATATAAATTTTTTATATTTTGTAAATATAAATTTTTTATATTTTGTAAATATAAATTTTTAACATCTTGTAAATATAAATTTGTAATATTTTGTAAATGTAAATTTTTAAATTTTAATATTTTCTAAATTTTTTAAATATAAATTTCTTATATTTTGTAAATATAAATTTCTAATATTCTGTAAATATAAATTTTAAATTTTTAATATTTTGTAAATATAATTTTTTTAATATTTCGTAATTTTTAATATTTAGTAAATATAAATTTTTAATATTTTGTAAATATAAATGTTTAATATTTAGTAAATATAATTTTTCTAATATTTTGTGAATATAAATTTTCAACTTTTAATATTTTGTAAATATAAATGTTTACTATTTTGTAAATATAAATTTTTAGTATTTAGTAAATATACATTTTTAATATTTTGTAAACATAAATTTTGATTTTGTAATATTTTGTAAATATAAATTTTTAAATTTTAATATTTTCTAAATATAAATTTTTAAAATTTTTTAATTGCCTGTTTCCGTAAAACGAATTTGTTCGTTCGTTAGAAATTGTGAAAATTAAAAGCGCAATAAAATGGATTCTTATCACTACTAAGTGTTTATTCTTTTGGGATTGTGTTCCATATGTCGATATTAACGATTTGCAACGAACGAACTAATTCGTTTTATGGAAACCTGCAGTAAATATAAATCTTTAATTTTTAATATTTAATATTTAGTAAATACAAATTTTTAATATTTTGTAAATATAAATTTGTAATATTTTGTAAATATAATTTTTTAATTTTTAATATTTTGGGATTAAGAGCCTGGGACAATTTTCTCTCGATTTAGATTAAAAAGCAAATTTGGAAAAAAATGGCGTGTGACAATGGCTCGATATACTTGACATTGTGGTTGTGCTGATAAAACCGGCAAGTATTTAATAAATTTTGTATCTGTGGAGTTTACAACAACATACGTCTTTTTTTGTTCGATTTTCTATCGCTTTTAAGCCAGCCAATTTGTACACAAATATATCTACCAATTTTCTGGAAATTTAAACGAAATTTGCGTGTTTTACTAAAATGTATATTAAGAAATTGAAATAACGAATGTGGTTTTTTTATTTTCACCATTTGATAGGCCAACACACAGACACACACACACACACAAGTATATGTCACTCAACTAACTATTGGCAATTTTTAGGCAATATAATTCTATTGCTTTCTTAGGCCATTTCTTTGCTCGTGACCATTAGTTAAAGTCCTGCCTTCCCATAAAGGTGGATAGAAGCAAACATTCACATTGACGGCAAAGGAGACACCAAGCACAACAGCACACACATATGCAAATCAAATACCGATTAAATATGAGAATAAACAAATGAAAAGTGCCCTAGCCAGTATGTGGGGCAGTCACATGGCAAAGGGACTAACTCTGAAGTGGAGAGTTGCTTGACAGTAACTCATTTAAACTTAAAGTACTAAATTATTGCCATCAATATTTCATTTACAAACAGAATTGCCTTCAATCATTGAGCTGTGTCGGATATAAATTGTATGGACACAGAACGGGGAGCTGCCGTCGTATGATTTTCCTAGAGAGGTTTTTGTGGACTGGACATTTATATCTCACTCATAAAGTCGAGATCGTTAAAGTTCGGTTGAAGTAGCCGTAGTTATAAGCATACTCTCTGAGCCTCTGTAGTTCTCTATGATACATCGGAAACTAGCAAAAAAAAAAATGTCTACCTACTTCTCCCCGCTGTACCATTCTGAGGATTATACTTGTCTTAGGAGACAACAAATTTGGAATTATTTGTAAGTTGACAGAAACTGGCAAAATTGGTTACTGCAAACATGCACCCTATCTTCGAAGTGTGCAATTTTTGGCGGGCAAAATTCAGTAAAATGTGTAATAAAAAACTAACAAGAACTTGGGAAATATTTCTAAAATATATCCAATCCTCCGATTTTATGTGTTAATAACTAAAAATAATCCCCCACTCCTTGTGTACAACTAATTTTTTACAGAACTCAAAAATGTTTACTGGATAAAACGTTACAGACTTTTGGTCGAAGTAATTGGATTATGAATTACTGTGCAGCGCCCCTACATGTCTGGGACCAACACATTTACACAATTACTGGGTGTGTCATCTTTTAAAGGCGGCTGGGGAATTTTAAAAAATTTTGAATTAAAAATCCTTCATCGTGTAATTAGTGAATTATTCTGCTCTAATCAGAATTTTTGTCGGTTAAACATGTTCTTGGATATTTGATTACCCATTCAATGCTAGAAATATTGTCTACTGGCTTTGTTAGCTTTTTAATATGTGTGAAGGCTTTTTCGATTGGACTGTTGTCGACGTTTTTCGATAGCGCTTTATCGGCCATGACGTTTAATGTTTTCAAGTACACCGTACTCTCTGACATCACAGCAAAGGCATATTCCTATAACGGCCTATCGAAGGTGGCATTGTGGGTGATAAGAAATGTATGTTGATATATTTCCAGCAGACGGCTTATGGTGGGGGAGGGTCATAGAAAGTATTAATGATATTAAGACATTAAGTCTCTCTAATAGGTTTCAAGTGATATTTCGTCTTTTGTCATTAAAAGAATACAAGCGCTTGAACTATAATCAATCAATTAGGCCTCACAGACGCGTCTGGCTGGTCAGACATTGCATTTCGTCAGATCTGATAGCTTTTGCTTTGCTCTATTTGCACCAGGGACTTAGTCGCTTGTCTTAATTCGGGCCTCCACATGTGGATCCGTGTGAAAAGCGCAAAATGTTGAAAATCCACGCAAAGAATGAAATGGAAACAAAATGTCAGGGCTTTGCATGCCACCTCGCCAAATAAGGAGTGTCAACTAACCAGCAAAACTAAAAAAAAAAAAAAAAAAAACAACAAAAAATAATAAAGCAACACAACAAATGTGTTTTTAAAGCATACATTCAGGCGGCGGCACAGCCTTCGCACACGAGGCATAAAGGCGGTTTAGAAGGGATTTTCTAAAACACAATTTAAATTTTGTGTTAACGTCCTCCAGAATGTGTGAGTGGCGTTAAGTTGATATGTGTATTTTGCAGTGGTTACTTTTCGATCCGTTTCGTTTGGATGTGGCGTATATGTCGTACTTTACTTTAAGATTTATGGTATTGTTGAGTTTAATATGTTAACGTAATGGTGGTGTTGTTGTTGCTGTTGTTCTTGTTGTCGCCGACATCGTGATGGTGTTATAATGTCGTTTTTCTTGGTTTATTTTTTCACATGATTTTAAACCGATTTACGTTTATTTAGTATTTTTTTTTTCCACCCAGTGTTCTCTTCATTTCGCTTTTCCGTCTTGGTCGGTCGCTGGGCATTGTTTGTTTTGTTTGGTTTTTGCTGTTGTTGTTGTCAGGGCATTTTGCCTGCCTCTTTTTATGGCCTTTTCGAGCTTACACTTAAGGATTATCCTTAATTTTAGACTTGAGTGTTTTTCAAGTGATTTGCATGTTTGGGCCCATTCCATATGGCCCACACACTTGACTGGATGACGGACTGGCGGACTGACTGCGTGGCGCTGGCCTGTGTTGTTGGTCGTAATGTGAGAATGCTACTGATAACATGGCTTATTTCTCCCTCTCCCTCTCTCCCTACTATTGTTATTGTTGTATTGTAAATTTATTTTGTTGTGTGTAGGGCTTGGATGGTGGAGAGATGTAATAACTACTCGGGCAATCTTATTTACTTGACCTAAAAAATCAATTAGATTTTTTTTTGCGGTTTCTTATGAATCATAAGAGAGGCGTTAAATTTATGTTTTTATCGTGATGGTAACATGAGAATTCGTTTCTAAGTAAGCCTCTTTTTTTTTGGAGTAACTTGATCGTATGGCGATAAAACGGGTATTTTTTTAGAGATGTGTGCTGAAAGTTTTGTGGTAGAGATTTTGAATATGCATGAATGTTTTTGAGTATGTACCACTGTATTTAAAGAAAAACTGGCATTTTTCGTAATTGAATCCAACTCTAGAGGGCAACTAAAAACATTTCCCCTAACGAGGCACATTTTTAATGTTAAAGACTTATCTCCGTATTCATAAATTGTCTAACAGATTTATAAACCTTTGTTGGGAAAAATAGATATATATATAGATTTGTTATAAAGGGTCCGCCATCTAACGTTTCTTTGTCTGCTGTAGACATCTCCAGTCGCATAAATAAAGCCAGACTAGCATTCGGCCAACTCAAGTCAGTGTGAAACTCATCATGCCTATCAAGAAGGACGAAGATTACGATATTCAACTCGAATGTAAAATCCATACTGTTGTATGGATGCGAGACGTGGAATGCAGCATCACGTGATATACATTCCAGACAAGTTTTCATAAATAAATGCTTGAGAAGGATACTACATGAGCTCTGGCCTAGAACAATTTCAAATTGCCATCTCTGGGCAGAAACTGGCCAACAACCTATCCAAATTGAAATCTGCAAACAGATCGAGCTTATGGGAATAATCCATATGATTCTTGCAGGAGTAAAAGAAACTACATAATCTTAATATATATTTACCCTTGACACTGATTCACTGATACACTGATTCCCTGATTCACTGACTCTGTCACGCAGTACGTAGGAATTTAAATAGGCATTCTATAATACTTCTATAAATAATAATAATAAAAAAAATAATATTTTTTTTTGTACAGAAATTGTGTTTTCCCCAAATTTTTTTTTTACCAAAATTTTTTTTTCCCAAAATTTTTTTTTTACAATTTTTTTTTTTACAAAAGTTTTTTTTCCACAAAATTTTTTTTTTCAACAAAATTTTTTTTTCCACAAAAATTTTTTTTTCAACATTTTTTTTTTCAGCAAACATTTTTTTTTTCAACAAAATATTTTTTTTTCCACAAAAATTTTTTTTTTCAACAAAATTTTTTTTTTCCAACAAAATTTTTTTTTTTCAACAAAAAATTTTTTTTTAGCAAAATTTTTTTTTCCAAAAAATTCTTTTTTTTCCAATTTTATTTTTTTCCGAAATTTTTTTTTACAATATAGTTTTCTCAAAATATTTTTTACAAAATTTTTAAAATTAAGTAACAAATACTTTCTCAAGCAAATTAACGGGCGCCATAGGCGCATTACAACTAACTAGTATATATATATTTGTTATTTCACTATTAAATAGAGAATTATTTTATTGATAGTTTAGGTTAGGTTAGGTTAATTGTATTGGGCCTCCCTTTTATATGACCGGCATACAAGTTATTCTCTACAACACAACCTTTCTTCGCACCCCCCAAGAATTTGTTTAACAACAGTAGATAACAGAAAGTAATTTTCGAATGCACCTTGTTGCCGATAGTTCTTTACAAATGTCACACTATCTTTCAGATAATCTCGCTGCTGACTGGTACATCATATACAGACAACCCTAATCAATGTTATGTTTGCCCAGTTTCCATCACACCCATTCGAATGTCTTTGCCTTCTTTAGTATTTGGGTTTTTTTGTATAAAAAAAAAAAAAAACCTAAACAAAAAGTTTTAATTTATTGACATAATTGACCATAATAAATGTATTTTAAATGACTTCATTTCTTTTTCACACACACTCGCTTATCTGCCTGTCATAATTTATTAACAGCAAATATTTATAACCCCTTATTGTCAGTGTAGTCTTTCGATTTGGCGGACGTAATGTTCTCACCTACCTTATCTGGACAACCTCAACCAAAAATAGAATGAAAAAAAAACCAAAGCAAATATCGTAATGAAGTGTCAAATTATATCGTAGACTTATTGATGAAACAACCATTAATATAGATATGTATTCGGTGAATATGAATGTCTTGAGATGTGAGAGGTGACGTGGTCCAAGGGTGATAGGGGCAAGTTCATATTTAGATCAGCTATCCTGAATCGAAAGTGCAATGACCATCAGTATTGGTGTGTATAACGACACAGAAATAATGGAAATAAATTGGTAATCTTAGCAGTCTACGATGCACATTGGGGCATTTTACAAAAAAAAAAAAAAAAAAAAAGTGGAACAAATCACGTAAGCTATTTTTTTAAATCAAAATAAAAAAGAATTTTAACGGCACGTGTCGACCACCAATGTCATCTAATAGCAGAGTCTTGAAAAGTCGGATAAAACGAGTTGTTGCCGTGCTTGCCCATTTGCGTGGGGTATTGTGGGTTCCATATGGTCTGTGTCATCCGGTTACCAGGGGATTCAAAATTAGAATATACATTTACTTGCATTGCAATTAAATAAAAACAAAAAGAAAAGTGTGTGCCAAAACCGATAGTATAAATTGACCCAAACTAATTTAGAATTATTTTAGAAAAATTATAAATTTAGGGGGATTAAAAAAGAAAAATTAAAAAAGAAATTCCAAAAATTAGGGGTAATTTTATATAAACAAAAATGATCCCAAATTAAAATAATACAAATTATGCGAATTGAACTGAGGAAAATTGCCGCAAATTTTCGTGTTGCTGTCCTCAATAGTAAAATTTTGAGGCAATTTTTTTATTTTCACTTTGCAAAATGGACCGCATTTGGGATAATTTTCCAGGGAGCCGATTATTTTGCTTTAGCGTACATATTTGCATACGCTCCTGTGTGTGACGTTCTCAAGGATTCATTTAGCAATAACGCTTCGATTATTGTCTTCCAAGGCTTTTATCGTGTCGGGCTCATCTGCTTAGACAAGCTACCTCACACGAACCCATAAAAAATATTCCAGCAGTGTTAAATTGGTTAATAAGACCAACTCCGAAAAAATTGTGGCCAGATTGAAAACAATACGTCTAAAAAAAAAAACAACCGGCACCACCATCAACCCGTATCTCCCGTAAATCCACTCGTTCCAGTTCTCTGTTGTTCAAATTGTCGTTAATCCTTTTCACCAGGTACCTCGGCATATCGAAATTGTTTTCAAGAGCCTACAGTCCATCTGTCCCCCTAAGACTGTTGTAAGTGCTCTTGATAAAGAGGTTAGAGAGAAACTACTAAAATTCGTATATACAGGCGTGTCACAGAAACCCAAATCGTAAAATTTTGAAACCAAAACGTTTTTAGCTTCTTCAGAAAAAGGAAAACGAAAAAAAATTTGTCGAAATGACAAAATCTGAAGTGAAATTGATATTTTAAGTAACTTAAACTCCAAATTGAAATGAAATTCTGTTCAAAATTAATTATGAATATTGCTTTTATTAAAAAATATACTAAATACGTTGAGTATGATAATTTCAACATCTTTTTTAACTTATAAAGTATCAGGCATGTCAAAGACATAAAATTGGCAGCCTTAACCAAAAACAGCCCTTAAACCCAAAAAGAAAAAAAAAATATCTGAAGGAAACTCCGCAAAGAAATGTAAGGTTACGTGAAAGGAGACAAGGTGGTCGGACAAAGGATCCGATGCATCCCTTAGACGTCGGCGATCTAATTTAATTTGAGAATGTGCCTTTCTCTCTTCTTCCATCACAGCAACAATCGAAACACCAGGCATATTTTTTGATTTGTTTGTTTGTTTACTTTTTTTTTAATTTAAATCACAGTCAAAGTGTGGAGACGTATCGAAATTTTTGACGGCGGTGGGTAAACCAGCTGTTTCTAATTTCAATGCTACCATATTTTTAATAGAAATATTCGATTTCCATTTTTTTTTCGATTTCATCAAACCCAGGAACTTTGGAAGAAGCAAAATTAAAATGTTACGATTTGGAAACACGAATTCAAAACGTTATCGTAAAATTTCTGTGACATGCCTGATAGTGAATAAATTGAAATAATTGAATTTTAAATAATTAAACAACTGCATAAATTCACCTATTATAATCTATTAATTCCACAAATGATTAACTGAATAATTAAAAATGTGTAGTAATTGAATCAGTGAATAATTGAATACAAATATCGTACACTTTTCTAATCCCGATTCCCCAAATATTCATGGCTCATAAATATCCCCATTGTATTTATGGTCATATTTTCACACCTTAAGTTCAGTTTAAATTCAACACCATCCTGTTGCACATACAAATTCATGAAAAAAAACCATCCTATCTATGCAAATTTATCATTATAACAAATATTCACAAATTGTCTCAAATTTTCAGCCTTGACCTTTCGTCGTCAATTGTGTCCTTTGTTCAACGAAACCTTGATTCGTCTCAAAAAGCACTAAAGTCAACACAACAACGAAAAGTTGAATAAATACCGAAGCAAACGGTGACATTCACTCGAGCAGACTAGATTAGCTTAAGGGAAATTCTGTCAGTGACGTCACTTTGACGTCATTACAATCTATGGGGAAAACCCACAAGAGATGTAGATGTGTACGGAGTATAGGGGTCATTTGGGGGGCATATAAACAAATTATGAATCAAATATTTGTTTATACATTAAATTCAAAACAAAAACCTAGTAGGTGTCTGTCTAATAAGAGTACACGGATTTAGAAAGAAATCTCTGTTAATGAATAGCATAACCCTGAGATTTAGCTCAATATTTTCGCTGAATTAGGCAGTGCAAGCAAATTTTGCATTGAATGTGTGAGAATTTTGTTCTGTGTCAATGTTTGCTTTATTATGGCGGGTGATTCAAATCAACATCTCTCGTTGGAAAACCCTGTATATTCCTGCCTGGAATGGTGTCCCGTTGATTATACCAAGATTACTCGAGTCTTCTTGGACTTTGTGTTTCCACCAGAGTCTGTACAGACCCCTTTTGTGTGGTCCCTCAAACACGCCTTCGAAATGTCGCACAGAAAAAACATATTTTTGAAATCAATTACGAAGTTTGTATGGAATTCGTTAATTCAATTACTTTTTTAATTGATTTTCTTCCAATTACAAAAGTTGTGAATTCAATTACTCAAATTTTAAATAAGTAATTGATTTTTTTACTATTTTTTACATTGATTTCACCAAGAATTTCTAAGTTCAATTACAACATTAATTGATATCCAAGCTCAATTTCAATTACGACAGTAATTGAATATTTTTGGCCCGTATTTTTTTCTGTGCGATGTGTTGTCTTGCAGCTTATTCAGTATCGAATGCTAATGTTTTTCTAGAGAAGCTTTAAATGACTTAGAGATTACTCTTAAAGTCGCCAGCCTTCAAGAGGTAAAAGCAGCCGCTGAAAAATGTTTGATGGTCTTGCCAGGTTTCGAATCTGAGCTCTGCTGTGTGCCTACACCACCGCAAAATTACAGATTTATTAATTAATTCCGAGAAAATCCTAAATCTGGTTAACTATCTAAACCATTTTCCACATGAGTATCACCTAATTCCACCTAAGTTTTGCAGTCGGCACCACAACTACTCGAACAAATAAAATGCACAAAATGTGTCCACACAAAAGGAGTAGAAGGAAAATCACAGCAATTACACAACGAAATATACGAGTACTAGACTTCATTCCATGGACTTCATCATCGGGGAACATGGCAACAACTATCGTCGCACTATCCCCCCCATTATTTGCCCCTAAGCCTAACTTTATGCAATAAATTGTGCAGTAAATACGCTGAGTATGTCCTGGACAATACTGGTGGTGGGCTGGAGGCCCACACATTTCTGTATTAATAAGAAACGCAAATGTCATGCACGCTTTAACTAACGTTATTTCTTGAAAGGTTTTACCCATTTCCGTCTTTCGGTTTCTTTTTTTTGTTTGATTGTACCAAGTTTGCCTTGCCCGCACCATGCTGAGAGGTCGGTAACAGTTGTGTGGCGCTCGGTGTTTTTTTGCGGTGATTGCAGTGGGTATATGTGTTAATAATGACTCAAATGACTACGATGGCTGTGATGAGGTTTTGGTCCCGTTCCGTTGCCGTTTCTGTTTGACATTTGCATGGTTTAGTGTGTTGGCACAAA